>OX454272.1:23027040-23034540 GCA_949715065.1 Periphyllus acericola
GCCAATTTTTTAGATTAACATAAATCGAATTCATGCACCCAGTGGCGAAACTATGGAGGTGCTGAAGAATCTTAATTTCCAAGTCCCATACTAACATTGTTCATATTTCAAATACAAATCATTCATTCATCTGAAATTTTAAAATCCAGATCAATTTAGGTTCTACTTCTATGTCTAGAATTCTAGATTATGAATTATGACATTTTTAATAAACTCCAACATAAAAAATGTTAAAACAATAAAGAAAGTATAACCGAGTCCTCCGATTGAACTTAGAAGCCGTCGCCTAGCTGGTAAATTTTACTTAAATGTCTATCTTCACCTAACCACTCTATATTTCAAATGTTTTCTTCCATCAAAATACTCTTGGTCTTATGTTTCCAAAACACTTCCCATCCATGCTCCGTTGCCTATTCATTCTCTTCATTTTCTCCAATCATCTACCGTACGAACCACCGATCTACAACTGTTATGACTCCCCATACGGCCCGCTCTAATATTTGAGCCTGAAATCAATATCATTCCTAGTTTTCTTGGTCATTCCCCTAGCGAATTACAGCGTTTTCCACATAGCATAGTCGAATCCTTATTCAACGAATATATTCTTCTTAACTTTCCTAGCTCTCTACTTGTTTTCACTGATGGATCAGTGTCTGCAAATTCAGCTGGGTTTTCCTTTTTTTATTCCTACGCTCAATATTTCATTTTCTAATAAACTAAACTCTCTTGCTTCGTCTTTTTACTACTGAATGTTACGCCATAATTAATTCCCTTCAATTTATTTTCTGTCTTGATTTCAACAATTTTCTGATCGTTTCTGATTCACAATCATCTCTACAGGCTATTTCCTCAGATTCGTTTAATTCATGTATATCCCCTCTTATTCTAATCATCAAATCCTTGGTATACCATCTCAGCCTCGAAAATAAATTAATAAATTTCTTATGGGTCCCCAGTCATGTGGGTATCGCGGGAAACAAACGAGCTGATGATCTTGCTTTCTCTACTAAATTTCATAATAATATATTTACCTTTAAAATTCCTGCTTCCGACCTTCTCCCTATTCATCGCAAAATTTTAGACAACGCTTGGCAAAATAAATGGACCTCCTCACGGTCAAATTATGCCACTTGGCACAGATATATCGTCCCCACCATCCCTAAATCTCCCTGGTTTAAAAATTTAAATATTCCCAGACATTTAATAGTTTCATTCTCTCGCCTTGAATCGGCCACAATTTACTTCCTCATCATTCCATCAAACTCTCTCTAAACTCTTCTCCTCTATGTACCCGTCACCTCGATGAATCTGTCTGCGACTTCAACCACATCATTTTTCATTGCCCCTCTCTCTCTCAAGGCAGACAACTTATTTTTTCGTTCCTATCCACCCTAGGTTATCCCACTCCCGATTCAAATCTTCTTCTTAATTCTCGTTCTACTCACATCATCAACTCCATCATTTCCTTCATCATTTCCGCTGGCTTCCTAATTTGAATAATAATTGTAAATAAATAATATAAATATTTTGTAAATTTTTCTTTTGTAAATAGTAATTGCATCGCTGTAATGTTTCGGACAATGGCAAAAAAAAAAAAAAAAAGAATAACCGAATAACTTAATAAATTTTCATTTGGAGACGACAACTGGAGCTAATTATGAAGAATAAGACATGTCAGAATCGATAAAACCTAACCTTTACAAGTTAATGCAGGTGTCATCAACTAATTCTGTTGGTTTTGCTACTTGTGAACGAAGTTTTTCTTAACAAGGCTAGAAATTTATGTTATACAATAATTTAACAGCGAGCAAGGGGGGGGGGAATTGTCACGGGGTGGTAAATTTTTGAGGATTAACATAAAATAAAAAATATATAGTTATAATTTTTCTTGTATGACTGTTAACTAAACGTCGTATTATTTCATTCATAAATACCACGAAAAAACCGCTGTCTTCTGTTATCGTATTTTTATTATGCCTCTAAAATAGTCAGTAAAAGTATAGCGATTACAGTTATATTTTATCTCGGCAGTCGGTACACTGCACCGTTAGATGTGCAAACGTCTTTTCAGTTTGACGTTTTTTTTTACGGTTAAAATGTTATTTTGACAACAACGAGTGTTATAAGTCGGGTCTGTATAGTGAACCTGTTCAGAAGTATCTATTTATACTAGTAGAACAATTTCTCTCTCATCAATGTGTTTTAAAATTCATAATTAATATTTCGTATTTTTTGTTGTTTCCATTTATAAACATTGGATAATCACATTATTTTATGCTGTTGTATAATACTGTAATCTAAATTTCCCAATAATGGATTCTAAATAAAATTGGACGACATTTTAAGCTCAATAAACGATTTGAAAACAATTTGAAAACAACACGAAATAAATTAGTTAATACAGCCGATGAACAAGGTAAGACATTAAAAATGTTTACCAAAAAATTGGATGACCTTAACACAAAATTTGATAATCTTGAAATCAAATTCTCAAAATTAGAATCTGAAAACACACATTTAAAAAGTCGTTTTGACTTAATTGAAATTAAGAAATTTTATCAAGATTTTATTTCACTTAAATAAAAATCAAATTCACCAGCTTTTGAAATAGAATTATTAAATAAACTATAAGACCGGCAATGTAGAACTAGTAATATAATTGTTTTTAATTTACCTAAAAATTCTGAAAGCCTATCATATATGTCACAGTTAAAAGATTTATTTTATGACACTGGTAAAAATCTTCAAATAATCAAAGCCCACTGCCTTGGAAAACCAATATCAAATTGCCCTCGTTCTCTTAAAATTACACTTCCAAATACCAATGACACTTTTTCGATCTTACGTTCTCAACTAAACTCCAGGAATAGCAGAAATTACCAGACATACGTTTCTCCTCCGACCGTTCTGCTAAACAACGTGGATTCATGGCAGGTCTACCCAAAGAACTAAGAAAAAGAAGAGATAAAGGAGAAAAAGATATAATTATAAAATATAAGGGTATTCCAACTATTATTCAATCAGAAAACTAATAAAGTCCACTCCATTTACGCTATAAAAAAAAAATAGATATTTACTACCAAATTGTCCAAGGTTTAAATACTAAATTAAGCGACTCAAATTCTCAAATCCTGCACTCTAATTCCAATGTATTGGCTTTTACTGAAACTTGGCTTTCTAAAAATATTAGTTCCTCTGATTTGGGTTATATAATTATAATGTAGATGCGATCGTAATAAAAATACAATACATATAATTTAATTATTTTGTTCCAACTTTTTCAATACGTATCTAATAATTCAAATTTTCCTAAATGGTTTAGTCATGAATTAAAATGTATAGTTAAAGAAAATAAATTAAATCATTTAGCATTTAAAAATTCTTATTATTATTCAGACTACATTAAATTTTCTAAATGTAAGAAGCAAATCCAAAATAATTAGGCAAAAAGACTATGATAATTATATAAATAAAATTCAAAATTCTATAAATAATAACCCAAAGTATTTTTGGAAATTATTTAAAGACAAAAAATCTCATAACTCGATTTCAAACTACATTAATTATAATAAAGTAAATGCCGATAATGGTCGAGATATAGTTAATCTTTTTGGAATATTTTTCTCTAATGTATCTAAAAAACCTCTATTGAATATGCCAGATAGTTAGTTATATTATTGATTCACCTTTCCGCATTAACTGCTTTGATATATCACTTGAAGACGTTTGTTATGAATTTTTATCCTTGCACCTCTTATTCATTTTCTTTTTAACCAGTCACTGAATTCTGGTATATATCCTATAATCTAGAAAACTGTATTTACTTCTCCTATTTTCAAAATAGTTGAACGCGCCTCCATGGAAAATTACCGTCCAATTTCAAAAATTTCTATACTTTCAAAAATAATAAATAAAAAAATATCTCTTAGAATAAATATTTTTTTATATGATACTCAACATGGTTTTCGTAAAGGACATTCTACTATTACCAAATTAAACACAATGTTATCGAATCTTTCTCAGATAAATCCCAAATCGATACTATTTTCGCAGATTTCGAAAATCGTTTGATAGTGTGGATCATTTTCTACTTATACATAAACTTAAAAAATAGGATTCTGCGACCCATTACTTACCTGCAAGCTAACCTCTTTTTTAATTAATACAATCCAGTTAGTTAATTTAAATAAGTTTATTTCAGAACCCATCCATGTTCTCTCAGATGTTCCCCTCAAGCCGACCATCTTTCACATACATTATTTATATTATTTATAAATGATATAAACACGTTTATAAAACACTCTAACATTTTATTATTTGCAGATGACGCTAAAATATTAGAAAAAATAAATTCTATTCAAGACCATCTTAAATTACAAGATTATTTAGATAATTTAATGGTTCGAGCCTCAATATTAACAAATGCATGTTATCATATAATATTAAAAAATCTCATAGTTATTTTGATTATAAACTTTGCTATATTTGATAATTCTATTGAACAAGTGTATTCATTTACCGGATTAGGGATTACGTTCGATTCAAAACTATGTTTTAATAAACACTTTGATAAAATTACCAATAAAGCATTCCAAAATCTTGGCTTCATTACACGAACTTGTATACATTTTAATAATATAAATGCCTTTAAAAATATTTATTTTGCATTTGTCAGATCCAAATTAGAATATGCATCCCTTATTTGCTCTTCAAATAACATAGGAGTAAATCATAATCTCGAAGCTGTCCAGAATTGTTTTCTTAATTTCTTAACATTTAAATTTAATGTTAAACGCCCACAACATACAAATTATAATGAAATATCATCCTATTTCAATATAAAATCTTTAAGTACAAAGAGAAATAACCTCCATTAAACACTTTTGGTAACACTATTAGATACCTCCATAGATTGCCCCTATTTTCTAGAACGATTAAATTTTAGAATATATACAAAATCTACTAGAAATTATCTTAAATTTTTAATTAATATTTTATCTAAAAAATATTCAAAATCGTCACCTACAAATATTCTGATGACAAGGAACTACTATGAGTATTAGTTTTAGTTACGAATATACTAATTATTATAGGAAAAACTAAGGATATTAATTTTAGTTAACAATTAATTATGACTGTAAAATTATATCCCTGAGTACTTGTTATATTAATTTATTGTCAATTGTATATTATTTGTACCTAAATTATATTGTATCTGTGTCATTACACAATTTTATATATATATATATATATATATATATATATATATAATATATATACAGTGAAACCTTTGAATAGTGGACACTTTCGGTCACCGAAATTTTGTCCGCTATTTAGAGGAAAACATTTTTTTTTAATTTATAAATAAATTCAATCATTTTATTTTATAATATTATATTAATTAAATACATGATAAAACTAACATTTATGAAAAACCTAAAACCTAACCAGTTACCTAAATCTTATTTTATTTTTACATTAATTGAATGCATCTTAAAAAAATAAAAACTAACAATTCTGAAAAAAATCTGTTACTTTAGTTTGTTTATTAATTGCAGGCGCAGTTATTTCAAATTTATTTAATGTTTTTTTTTTCTTTTGGAGTTAATACGAGTACATAGGACAATGCATGAGTTATAATATTTCCTTGACGCGATAATATTTCAATGACTGAACGGATAAGATAAGATTTTCATATACAGTATAACATTGTACACATAAAATAACTTAATAATTGAGGTTTTTATTCAGGTATTCCAATATTAATTCTTAATTTAAGATAAAAATGATTAATATCAATGTCATAAAAGTGTTCGTTATTTAGAGGGTTCTGTATTTAGAGGTTTTCCTATACATAAATAGTGAAAATGTCCCCGTCCCCAAAAAAACATCCGCTATTTGGAGGTGTCCGCTATATAGAGGTTAAGGGAGGTTTCACTGTATATTGTTTTGTAAATGTAGTTTTTCCGTCAATAAAGATAATAATAATAAAAGAGTTATGTGCATTAATACGAGTATGAAATAGGTAACAATATGTTTGTATTAATAATGTCAGAAAAACGAATTAAATTAAGTAGTGCAGCATACAGAAAGGCGGCAACATAAAAATTAGAAAAAACCGATAATTTGCTCAGAAAAATTCCAAAACTTCATACATATTTTGCTGCTAAAAATCCAGAAAAAGTAAGTATATGTCGTACACTTGCACCTAAATTACATCAATTTATTTCTCAATAATTTACCCACCTATAAATATAAAATTATACAATAGACGGAATCGGAATTAAAGAAAAATAGTCAAAAAACGATAGATAAGATAGGAAATTGTTTAACTGGTGCTTCAAATTCAAAGTAATCAGATTGACGTTCAAAATGACAATGAAAACGTAGAAGAAGCGACTTCGAAAAATTAACGACAGGTATTGTTGAAAAAAATTTTTATTTTTACCGTCAAGTTTAATATTCTTAATTTCGAACGTTAAACACTTTTGATATTAAGTAATTATTTTGAATTTTTATTTGGCTTATTACACATTTTTGTTTACATAATTATAAAACTTTAGAAATACATAAATTATATAAATTTAGACTGAAATTATCAAAAGTTCTTTTCATAACGTTTGTAATACCTACATCACAAATTCCTGAATATGACCTAATAAAATAGAACTTCGATTCAGATTCTATTAATTTCCTATTTGCAAAGTTAGTTTAGTTAGTCAAAGTCCTATTCTTCAAAGTTAGACTTACAAAAATTACCATTCGCCGAAACGTAAAAGAATAATTGGCAATACAAGTAGATGCCTAACTCATGATAATTTTTTGAGAAAACTTCTAAATAGTGAAAAAAAATTTAGAGATTTGATTCTATAGTCTCCGTCCAAAAACTCGCCGTTTTATTATCAATGATTACTTTTCTCCCAAAACTAACGGTTTTTGGAAATAAAGATGAAGGATTTATTAACTGGAAAAAGTGTAATGAAACTTTATAAGAACATGAAACCAGTAAAAATCATGCTAAATCAATGAAAATTTGTTTTTCTCGAATAAAAAAAGACTAGTATGATTGGTATAGAACTAAAGAAAGATGTAGAAAATCAGACTTCTTAATTTTTTGCATAGAATATTCGAAACCATTTCCTTTTTAGCATCGAGAGGCTTAGGTTTTAGAGGAGACAATCAGACTTTTGGTTCAAAACGAAATGATAAATACTTAGGTTGCATAGAATTATTGGCCAATCTTTCTGCACATATAGCCATATATGGAAATAAAGGAAAAGGAAATGTGTCCTATTTATCATCCTTTTTTTGCGACGAGTTTATAATTCTGATAGTCATAATATACTAGACAAAATTGAATCGAAAATAAAAGAAAGAAAATATTTTTTACTTATAGTGGACTCGACTCCTAATATAACAACACATGATCAGCTTACAATTGCAATATGGTATATTACAAAAAAAAGCAATTCTATCCTCTGTTTGACATAAAGGATCAGA
>OX454272.1:23039540-23452127 GCA_949715065.1 Periphyllus acericola
GTGGGCTGCAGCGGATAACGGTGCTGTTGTCCTGTCCAGCTGATCCTGCGGTCCGTGGATGCGGTGCTGGCCCAACGTCAGGAGTGCGAGTGACGCGGCCAAAATACCAATCAAAGTGCTGAACGAAAATCGAATTCATGCGCCGTGCGCGCTTGTGCGCCGTGGCCGGAGCGACGGCGCGGCGGCGGCTGCGGCGAAGGAGGGGCGCGGTGGGCATTTTCTGCTAGCACTTACATGCGCGTTGTGCTTCGCTTTCTGTGATCACTGGCTTGTAGCAACGAACGTCCGATGTGGAAACGGAAGAGAAACACGAGAAACGAATAGGAAATAAAAAAAAAAAAAAAAAACGTTTTCCCGAATCAACCGGTGAACAGAATCAAAACGACCAATGTGATCTCATTAAACGGAGCTCGCTGTATAATCCGATATTACGCGACGAGCACGCTACGTGTGTGTATGGTATACATGGTTCCAAACAGTTGATGCACGCGCGCGTGAACGTGCTGCTGCTGCTGGAAAACGGTGCGACGACCGTCGAGAAACCGGGTGGGCAACGAATAAATAAATAAATACATAAATGAATAAATATGAGGCGAAAAAAAAAAAAAAAAACGGTAATAGCCGACTCGTTCGCGGTGACCGAGCAGCAACCTGTCGTCGCGATTGGCCGTCAGGCGGTCGGACGCGATCGGCCAGTAGTGAACGCTTTTCACCGCATAGCTGGCCGCGGACCACGACCACCTATGTGCACTTTTATGCGTCGCGCAAGCGGTATGCGGTAAGCGGTATGCGGGACCCGCGCCGCGTTCTCTTGCTAGCGGACAGTCGCACGAGGGCCGGTGGGGGTCCCGCGGTGCGTGTTATGTCTCTCGCCGTCGCCGACAGGTGACCGGTTTAAACGCGGGGCGGTGTGGGTCCGCCGACGGTCGAGTTCGGATGGGATGAGAGAGAAAAAATAACGAAAATACAGGACGTCGTGCCCGAGTACATGATGCTGCGCGCGTCGGTGTTATTGCGGGGAAAAAATTTGTAAAAAAAATTTCCTAATCGATCTTCTCTCGTCGACGTCGCATTACACCGGTCGTTCAGAGGTCGTCCGATTACGCGTGTGGATGCATAAATTATGTGGCATCTATCGTTATCTCGGCTATACACATATATTACTGGACTGTGGACATGACCGTCAACTAAACAATTGAGTTTATGTGTTCTATCGAGTGTTGTTTAATGTTTATTTATATACTAATATTATCATTTTTTTATTTTAAACACTTCTGATTATATTTCCCATATATATATGTATACATGATGCTTACTAACCATTTTTTTTATAAGATTTAAAAAAACATTCAAACCTATAATATAAATGCGGGTTGCATCAGCTTGCACATTGATCTGTTCATCCGCCGTAGTGTATACGAACACAACGTGTAGTTCTTATCTGTTTGACGGTTATTATTGTTTGTTCAGATTTGAATTTTAGTTTATAAACGAATTCGTTTTTTTTTTTAACCCATAACCCAGAGGCGCGACAGAGGTTGTTGTTCTGTATAAGTGTATGTATTTTGTAATTAGAGGTCATTTTAAACCTGGAGAATATTGTATCCTAAATTCTCAACAAATACGCGGCTAGAACTATCAATTAGTCATTTGTATAGGTATAATAACCTCTCGGCATTATTATATTATATATTATTATATAATATACCCGCTGATATTAACTCGTGTTATATAATTAATTTAATTGATATACTTTGCCTATAACGATGTATTTCTGTTATGAATTAATTATATTGCCAAATAATGATTATTCTAATATATACAATAAGCTGCTAAGGCGTTATCTGTAATTATTATGCAGTGATAATGTCACCCTAAATTTACAGACATAATTCCATTATCAGACCCTCGACCGTCGTACGGTAGGTATACATTTTTATGTGTACCAACCCTATGGAAAAATAAGATTTTAAAATTCCGCTGCTGTATTTGCATTTGAAAATAATCGACGGATAAATTACATTTTTGCAAGCGCCGCATTTGACGAGACATGGGCAGTCTGAAATTTTTTGATAAGAAAGACTTCTTTAGAACAAACGAAATGTCACAGTTTTTTGTAATAACATAATATAGATGATATATATTTTGAAAAAGTTAAATTGTTTTTATTTATAATATTTTATATCAATTCAAATAAATGTTGTCAGAGTTTACAATATTGATTAATACATTTTTTCTTTAGTAATAATAATAATAATAATAATAATTTATAAACAGTGATAACACTCGTAGTTTGATTATATGTACGGCATGAAAATATAATGTAGATGTCATGGCTGAAATATCAAATAACGCACTAATTAGAAATAATATTACATAGTTTGGTGAACATTTTTTTTCGGGACACTTCAACTATTAAAATACATTTTTAAATAAACTGTACTTGAAAATGACACATGAGTGACAAATATCCAGGCTGTCGAAACGTAGAGTTAGATAACAAAAAATCAATTTCAAAAGTATTTTGGATTCCGAAACTTGTAAGTTAATATGGGACAACGTTTTTTTTTGACATTATACTTTTATGAAATGTTAACATTTAACGTTGAATTATTCTTGTACGAAAATAATCAATGAAACTATATATTATTATGTTGTTAACAAGGGAAGTATATACATCACATTAATATTACATACCTGCTTTAAGCACAACTATGATCATCATATTAAATTATGAATAACGAATTATTCTTAGTTTTTTAGACGTTCTAGACACGGGCACAACTCTAATATTTTTTAGTGGTGCCATGTGTTGCGGTGGTGTTTTTAGTTCGGTATCGGTTTTATCGTATTGCACTTTTGGGATGACCTTCGGGACGGATTTTGGGATAGCCTTCGGGACGGGCTTTGGGATAGCCTTTGGGACAGCCTTTGGGGTAGCCTTTGGGACGACCTTTGGGATGTTATTTGGCGGCGCCTTGCAATTACTGGAAACCGTTTCACCTTAAACAATAATTTATAAACCAAAATTAGCTACAATTCATTGTCATATATACTTAAGCCGTGTACACGGATTATACTAAACTTTGTTGGTGAATTTAATCAGTGACGTATAGGCACCGTATATCCATAAAAAGGGCCATTGGGATCGTAATATATATTATATATATATATAATGCTGATATTATATTTATATGACCTAGTTAAACGATACGGGGAGGGGGGAAAAGGGCAATCGCTCAAAGTAATCCCGAAGATCAGATAATGCCCGGGGCTGCCAAATCCCTAGACATGGATTCGTATATCTATAACAATAATAAGTATAGATGAATTGGACATGAAAAATAATCAACTATTCAGTTATCGATGTAGGATGCTTTGTTTTAAATTTTACCATTCGATCATCTATTAAACGTCCTTAGAACAAATTAGTTTCTATATTTGTTGATACAAAATAATAGGTAGGTATGAATGTATAATATGAAAAGACTATAATATGATTATAGTCTTATCATTATAATATATTATCATTATTGATTATATAAAAATGTTGGTTATTAGTTTTTCTTTTTGACACTATACAAAATATAACCTCGAATATCTTATGTTAAAATAGGCCTAGCCCATATAATTATTATTATAAAATAAATAATATAATATAATTACCAAATTACAATATTGGCTGTTAAAAAAAAAAAAAATTAATCGTGTCAATTGTAATTCTCGTTATAATTTTGTACTGCAGATTTAGAAACTATGTAGGATAAAATGAAGCGTATAATAAATACGAAGTTAGTTTAAGGTACACATAATGACTAATTAATATTACGAGTATATATTCAAGAATACTCACCGCCCTTACGAGGATGTTCGTCGCTAGCTGCCTTGAACGCTACAGAACTAGAATTCTTTGGCCAATTAGACGCCTTTTTTTTTATTACTGCATTTCCCTCCAAGTAGGGGTATTCCGTCAGGCTCAGGTTATTCATTTTAGTGTTTTTCTTCATTATCTGTGAACAAATAAAAAAAATAACGTTCATTTTTAATATTCTCACTATTCTTCTTATCACAAGAGTCACGTTACGGGCTGTAAGACTGTACGCAGTCTATTATTTTAATTTATTATTTTAACACTCCATAAAATACGAAATTTAATTATCATATAAATATAACATATGCGCGGCACGATTAAACTCGACGCTTATCGCGATAAATAACAATTTATACCGTATAAACTCCATTAAATTATTTAAAACACAGGTGTCCGTCGATTTCTTGGAGCAATAAAGATGATGCGCATCATTAATATTTTAAAAATAATATAAATTTTTAAGTACATACAAGTGTTTGTTAGAACTAACAAAACCCTAATAGTGAATGAACTCGTCAACTCCTCGTGGGACACCGGTTGTTTTGCCTATTAAGTGGCTCGCATACAGATTTTGAAACAAGTCAAAACTGATATTTCGTTCGTGAAACGTGTCACGCTATCTAGAATCAGAACACTCAGTTAATGCGGAGTTTTCCAATTGCCACCAAAGTATTGTAAACCATGCGAGATGTGAACGAAACCTAAAAAGGTAATATTCGAATTTCGGACACAAATATAATGTACATATTAATTGCGAACAAAGTCCCAATTAATATTTTTGATAGAACGATTGCTGACACGAGTTCCGAGAGTACTTCTCTATTTGAAAACATTAATTTTAAATATGAAACTTTTTTGATTATTATTTAACTATATTAATTGAATACAATGTTTAATTTAAATGATTCATTTTTTTCAAAAGTGTTGATGTTGTTTCAACGGATGGTATTTGTGCCATCTGTCCATCTCTATTTAATCAACTATTCGTCGTGGTACGTGTCGTAAAGAATAGTACGTACACTGTTGTATGTATGACAGAAACATTATTTTTTTATTCGTATGGGACAAATCATTTACCCATTATTGTACAGCACTTGAGTTTTTGGAACAACGTTCATCAATACTATAAAAATATATTATTCTTATTGTTTTGGACAATCTATTCACTCAGCTGTTCATCTATATGTAGTATGTCCAATATGCAAAATAAAACGATGTCATCGGTAATATTATAATTTTTAAATATTTTTTTTTTAAAAATAACGATTGCCTTTATTTTATTTTTATATTATAGATCGTGTCGGCAACTCAGATGGTTTTTATTATTTTTTATGGGTTGTATACATATATTTTATGATAACGGTCAGAAAAATGTATCCGCAACTAGTATGACGCCAGTTCATCAGCACAATATTTCTATTATATGCTGGGTTCGGGATTGGGTCAGCGGGGTATTGGGTAGATATTCAAAGTGTTTTTGTTTCAACTACACGATATTATTATTTTCGTTTCATGTTCGCGTAATACATAATTATATCGGTGTCACAGGTGATATATTTGTCTACATTCTACACTCTCTGCAGTCTACGTTTCTACGTGTATAGAGATTTTGAGACATGCTTATGGCGTGTTATAAGTATAATGTAATGGGATATCTTAATTTGCCCGTTACCAGGGGCGGATAGGCATGCTCGGTATGCATAGAAAATTTAATAGGGGCCAACATGACCATATTGTCACATGATAAAAATACCTAGGTCATGAGATCACCAAATACCATCCCTACACATCCTTTTTTAAAGAACAAATAAATAAATTTAATATTATATACTATTTTAACTAAAAATTATCTACATATACTCGTATTTATTACCATTTTTTTTAAACATACCTACAACTCACAAACATGAAACCAATAATGATATATCCTGTTAGTACATGAATACTTATATGACTGTGTGAACTATAAAGTAACTTGATCTATTTATTTTTATTAATACTGATTGTTTTAGAAAAACTAATCGTAATCAATTGTCGAACAATTACACATTTATCGATAAATAAAAATAGGCAAATATAATTTATAAACTTTTACTGGGTAATTTGAAAAGTAGGCCAAATATTATGTTTTATTATAGGTTCAACGTCAGAATGCGATTGAGAACTGTTCATTTCAATTTCAATATCCGATGCTTTATTTGCTACAATTTCATTATCCTTTTTTTCAGCGATCATAAATATACTATCTATTTCGATCGAAAAACCATAAAATATTATTGGAAATTATGTAACGAGTATTTATATCGCAAACATGTACGACCGATGCAACTTCAAACTTTCTATAAGCCTATTATTTTCCGAACAAGAACAGAATAAATGTTTCATTGAAAAAGTTTGTCGTAAATAGCTTTAAGGAAAGTTTATATCCAATTATTTTGCATCCTTAGAATTTACACCACCCTATCAACTTTTCCGTAGATATATTTCGATCATTATACGGCTGAAGCGTCCGTCTTAACAAGATTTTATTCTAAAACAATTTGCCAATAAGCATATTAAAACAAATATATCTTATAACTTATCTATCTAATTACATCTCGACTTTAAAAAGTTTATAGTTTTCAAATAAATGTATACAGTGTACAGGTATATGTATAAAAGTAAATGTGTTTCGGCGGCATCAATTTGTGTGATCGAATGTTAATTATGTACAGAAGAAACGGGCGCCGTAGCAAACTTCTGAACTCTAGCAATAAATCGCAAAATCGTAAATGAAAAATATTTATTTCTGGTCTAGCGATATCTAATAAATATGATAAGTCAATAAGTATGCGTATCAATAATTTACTTTTATTTAGATAATTTATACATACGGTCTCCAAAAATGTAAAACTTCTGTATTCGTGTATTGTGTTCACGGTGGTGTACGTGCAGAGAATAACAGTGCGTATGGCTGCCGAGGAAGAAAAAACCAAGAAATGTAATATTATTATCTTTATACATATGTCCATGTGAATCATTTATATATGCATGTATATATGTACACGGTCAAAAACTAAACATATGACGAACATACGGATTTCAAAACGTTTTAAAAATGTAGAACATTCTAGAAGATAATAATTTTATATTGTTCATATTGTATTTACATGTATAAGCGGGACAAAAACCCTACGGGCCACTCATGATCGAACGTGTAGGGCGGCTAAATGATTTTCAATATAATGGGCGAGCTAGGTCGGTCTGCGGAAGTAGATATTATATTGTCGTATTGTCGTGTCGCATATTTTATCCGTTTCCTCGTAAATACTCGTTTTCGTTCCGTCTCGAATTTCGTTCATTGTGTTCACTTTTTTTTTATCACGGGAAGCTAATACACCACGCTGCCGCCGGCGGCCGTTCGCGTAGTACATTCCGAACGAGCATGTCTAACATTTCCGCCAGTGGTACCAAAACGGGATTCTTATCGTTCAGCCGAATCGGAAATTCAAAACCACCGCCCTCCACAGAACCGTTTACGTTTACCCTTACAAATATACACATCTGACTGCCCCAAAATTACAGAGAATTCCCACCCACCCTCGGACCCGAAATATGATGTGTACCGTGTAGCAACTGCTCAGCTCGGACTACTGCTCACTGTCACGGCTGGGGGGCGTCGATGCGAGATTACGCAACGTCGTTGTGTCGTTTCGCGTGGTCGTCGGCTCTCGCGGTTTCGCTTTCTGGGCGGGATAACGATCCGGCGAGAGAGGGGCCGCCCCTTCTACCGGTTAGACCGACGTTTTTCCAAAATAATTTAAAACTTCATTTCTATTGCATTCGAGTAACGGTTGACAACACTTTACGTTCGCTCCGTTCAGTTGGAATTGCGTTATGTACATGCAATTTATGCCTATAACAATATTTATCAGCATGAACGGGACTACACCCCGGACCGACTAAGCCCGTCAGTGGCGCCAAAGTGATCATAACAATGAAGTTGTAGGGTGAAAAAAAAAATATTCACTCAGCGTTTACGAAAGAAGCGTTAAAATATCGAATTATACTTAAATGCTAGTTTACTGTTAATCGAGGGGAACGAAAAAAAGTTAACATAATTGTTGACTACACATTACATATGATCTAGTACATATAGAGACATTATTAAAACTTACCGATTATTGTGTATAACTTACACGGGTTGAAGATTAAAGACTTGCTGTAGTATTAGGGTGGTCGTCTGAGTATACACTTCTTAGGTAGCCAGAAATATTACGTGGTCTGGAAGGTAGGACGAGTTGGGCAGGTGTTCACACTGAAAGAACGAAAGATATACTAACGTCCGTCGACGATCGGAGAACCTTTTATTTGTACGATGTAGCTATTTAATACATAATATCACGCTTAATGTATGTTCAATTTATGTCACATTAGATAAGATGGTTCAGACTACAGCTAATGGACACAATGAAAAAGTTTGTTAATATAAATGTATAGATAAAAACTAGAGTACAGTCATTGATATTTAAGTGAGGGCTAACTCTAAGGCCAGTCTGATTGACATTTTACTTATTTATATAACATTAGATACCTATATTTTTATTTGTTATCATTGTTTATTTAATACATAGTATATGATATGATTTTTAAAACAGTTTTTTATTGTTAATACTTGATTGATCCTATATATCCGACCTTTACTATACTTGTACAATGCCTTCGTTTTCAAATGATGTACGCTAAATATAATGTACGATTATATCCTACACTTGCCGCAGGTCTCATCAAATATTTTGTCATAAAATACTTGAAATTTCATTGTTTTACAAAAATTAGTTTTCTGTGAAAATTATTATAATTTTATACATAATAAAACCGTGCGTTATGCGCTATACATGCATATTTGTTAAATATTATACCAAAATATTTTTAGCTCTTAGATAAAATATGTTCGTACTACAGTACCTTTTGCACGACGTCAAATATTTTTTTATAAATGAAACCTTTCACATTCAACTGTTAAATATGAAAAAAATGTATACATAATTTTATCAATAATTACAATTAATTTATTAAGTACTTAAACACAGATAAAAAAGAGAAATTCGTTAAAAAGATAAAACATATATTTTAAAACCATTATTTAGACAGGTACAAAATAACTATTGTAATGCCATTAAAATATATTTTCCCGTGGCTGTTTCCGTATGTAGTACTCGGAAAATATTTGATTTATATGGGACACTTTATAAGTACTATACGCTATACGAATATAATTTAATTAAATATGAAAATCAATATTAAACATGAAATCAAGGTGATTTGATTTCTACTCGGACTTTGAGCCCGAAAAAATGTATGACATTAAATAAAACTGGATGTTCATATACATAAAGGCTTTGCGTGTTAAATTAATTAGTCAAAGTTTATTTATTTATTTCAGCATACCTACATCAATTAAATTTTATCTAAATTAGGTTACATCGATAGGAGCTGATTTATTGAATAGTTATTAATTTAGATCACGCTACATGAAACGCCTATGTGTACTTTAATTTTGTATAGAATTTGAAGCGATAATATTATAAACCGTTTTTCAAACATAATATAGCCTCAAGTCTAAACAGAAATAAAAATAAAAAAACCGTTTAATAACAAATTGTAAGTCTATATACACATACAAAATGTCTCAAAAATGACGCAATTATTTTTGTGTGGGCGTCGCGCTGTGGTGGTGATTTATTTATTGGTCCATATTTTTCGGAAATTAAATAAGACAAACTGTCACAATTAATGGTGAACGTTATCGAGGCACCATTTTGATTAACTGACTTTTGTGGCCTCAACTCGGCACCATGGGTATCAACGGGGTATGGATTCATCATGGCAGTTGAAACCATAGCAATGATGTATGATAAATGCTTGAATCCGTCTGTCAACAGGCAAGGGGTAAGAATTTGCATGATATTGTCTGTCAAACGACCGAAGAAGCTATACTGTGCGACATGAAGTAATTATTCTTGTAAGATTTCGAAAAGTTAAGTGTTTTCAGCCCAAACCAAAAGTTTAGTAAACGCTATAAATATGAATTCCTTTGAAGTAGTGTCACGAAGCACTTTATTCTCTCAATTCATCATGCCTTGTAAATACATAAAAAAAATTACCTACTGTAAAAAAAACTACATATTATATATTCTTTTTCTAAATAAATGTCGAAAAGTGTGACCTTTTTGAGACACGAATAAAATTATGAAATTAAATGTGCACCGTATAATTTATTAGTAGGCATACTTATTTTTTGTTTAATTTATTACAAATGTATAATGTATAGATAATAATATTTATAATATAGTGTCCTTTATTATTAATTAATACTCTCACAATATAATATTATATTATGCTATTGTTTTTGAACGGTGCAGTTTTATAAATACATTTATTTGTAGAAAACCGCATTATCTACGAATTTTTAACGCGAATGTTGAAGACTTAGAGGGGGAGGGGTGGAAAAAAATGATCAAAATGTAAATTAAATAAATGTTTAATGTTATTTCATGAAATTTAATAAGAACACCAAAAATATATGTTATTAATTAACCCGCTTATCTATTATTACAGGTAGGTATTATTTTTCCAGAGGGGGAGGGCAAGTCTTGTTACCCGACGGGCTCCCCATGCGAACTTGTATATAATTTAATATATTGTACATTTCTATTTGAATAACGTTCTCAACAATTACCAATTTAACCATTTCGTTGGCTACGTGCGATGATATCGTACGATTTAGGTATATCACGTGCATCGAGTACTCATTGCGTCGTCTTTTACGTGGAAATGAAAGTGCGCCGCCGAGCTGATGTGATTATCGACGTAAATAATGCGTTGTAAAACTCGCAAGCACACGAAATACTTACAATACTGCAACTGCACGTGCAATATTAATTGTTTTTGCTTTCGCGAGCTGCAGTCGACAGTGCATAATATTAAGCGGCTTCGTGCTGATTGGTGCACCGGGTACGGCAAATGTACGCGGAGAAAAAATTCGCGAACAATATTCGCGAACGGGTTAGCGCTCTTTTGGTGGGAGGAGAGGGCGTGAGCGAAGGAGAGGCGTACACACGCACACACGCGCGCACGCTCGCGTACACATTAGATGCCGTCCTTGGTAATTGTAATGCACGTGCTCGTGTGCACTCATTACCGTTATGTTCAAATAGTCCACCGCGGGACATACTTAATGTTCACCCCGAGCACGTCACGGTGGTCGGCGAAGGCTGAAGGGGGCGCGACGTATCCGTAGGCCACTCGAACGGTGCCGTCCCTTTCGCGTAGACGCAGGGCCCCGGCCCGACGCTACAGCGAAGTGGCCAGCCGCCTAGGGCGCAACAGTTTACGGGGTTGACAAATGTTGAACGGACCAAATTGTTGGTTTCATTCTTCGTCGATCGACTTTGAACACGAGAAACCTCGCAGTATTGTGAATATTACAGTTGTACGTTTTCCAAAGAAAAATTCGCTCATGTCATATTAAATTAATTTTTTTAATGTATATACCGGTGTGAAATGCCGGTTATTCAACATATGTCACGTACTTTTTTCGTTGCAATTATTTTTCTATACCCCCGATGCCCGCGAACAACAATAACCGTTGACAAGGGGCGGCAAAGGTCGGATTTACCTAGGGGCTAGGGCGGGTCCTGCGTATACGTGCATACCCTTGGTCCTTTTCGCACGTCTCGCGTCGTACGCATAATGTACACGGGTGTGCATGCGAGTGCGTGCGCGTGTATTGTGTATACACGATAATATGCATTACATATTATATTTACTCACTCTCGGCCTGTCAATCGCGCCCGTACACGTATCAATTTAAATACGATTTAATGGAGTTTATTTAGGATTGGTTCTTGTCCCTTGCGCACGTCGTACCTTCATAATCTAACCGTATATAATATTACTGTGCACACGGGTACCTGCTCGTATCTCGCCGACGCACAACACGCGTAGCGCGTGTACGATGTGCTCGTGCGTGTATGCCAGTGACGCGTGTGGGTTCGCGTGTTTGCTTGTGCGCTAGTGATCGAGTATGTGGGCAACGGGGAGATGATGAACCGGCTCGATATTAAACACGCGCGTCCATTCGACGGGTCGGTCGAAAAAAAAATTAGTTTTCCACCATCGATCATCATATATTACATTATTATGTATTGCCAATCGCAATGATAATATTATAGCGCCCCAATGCGGATTGCGGAATCGTATAACATTGCTGTCACATAATATGATACATTATACACAGATGTTCTATGCATAATAACTACTGTTTGTACATTTCCACTGAGCACCGTCACAAAATGATGCGTGATACATAACGATATCATTTGGTTGCAGTTTATTTGCCAACACGTACGCGGTGACGGTGTGGTTCGCGATTTTTTCGATTTCTTTTTTACTGCATCCACGTGTACATTAAATCGCTTAGGGTTGTATTCACGAAGGGTTGATGATTCTCGTTCTTTTCAACGTAATGGACTACAGATTTTTATGCGTTTGCGTATTTATTAGGATATTATATCTAAACGTTTCATTACGAATTTCGACTTGTAACTATGCACGTTTGACCAGACTTTATTTTTGAATATTTTCTATTTACTCTTGTTCAGTTATAATTTAAATATTTGTGTATATTTGGGCATTATTATTAATAACAAAAACATGTAATAATCTATTCAATTTTTTTCTCGATATTAACTGATCCCGAAAGACGATTTAAAACATGTGCTTTAACCTACAGCATATACCTATATGCTGTGTATATAATTGCATAGTTGTAAAGTCAATGTGTTATTTAATAATTTAAATCATAAATTGGAGCACATCATTTGTATGTTATTAGATTCAGAGTGAAAAGAGGTATAATTATGTATAATAATGTATTGGTTTATCTTATGTTTTTTATTTTCGTGTCGGTGGGATTCATTCGAGATTTTCGAATCAGGAAAAATAACGTGAACCATTAATATAGATAAGTGCAATAATAAAAATTACAATTATTTTAACAATAATTTTACTGTATTGTTTTTTTTATGTCCTCGTCTAGTCTTAACTTTACACGTCTGCTTAACATTCATAATGAAATATATAAATTTATGACTTAGGAACTTACAAAATATTTATGAATTATGTTTATTTTAAAGAAGACTGCGAGAACATTTCTGGTGTAGCATTTGTTAGATGTGACACGATTAATAATGGAAGCATTACATAAACTTCAGATCTTAAAAGATTCTTTAACATCATTATAAATTGATAGTTGTGTTAATGTTTCTGATGAATGAGTAATAAAGTTGGAACATTTTCAGTAAAAATAAGAAAAAAAAATAATACTTTTGATAAAGTCAACATTTTTTTATATATTTCTTATTTTAGAGCATTGAGGCATTTAAAATTGAAAAATATATGAATTAAAAATGAAGTAAAACTAACTAATCATCTTAAATTCAAGTTTCAGAATTGTAATAAGTATTTAATGGGTATTGAAGATAAAAAATAAAAATAAAAGAAGAAACTTAAAATAATTTTTTTTTTTTTATTCTCTTTATTGAAACTTATAAATTACAATAGAAACTTTGAATATATTGTGTATTTTCACTGATTCGTAGATGTTTGATTTTTAATCAAAATATTCAGATATAATAAATAATTTGTGTAGCTTTTAAACAATCGAAATACTAATACATTTAATATGAAATTTATTTTTATTTTACCACTTACAAGTTACACTAATATACATATTAATAGTTCTTATATAGGTAAAGTATATTATGATTTAATAACATTTTTCATTTATAGTTAAACCCTATTGAAAAATAAAATGTTATCTTTATTTATACGTTTTTATAAAAATATAAAATGCAGTATTTTCGTTAATGATTACTGTTTCAAGAGATAAAAACATTTAACAGACCTCTTGAGCCTGTAATTGAAACAGACGATATCCTTTTAAAACATTAGTATAATCGTTTTATATGCACTAAAAATATTTAAAATAGCTAATAGATTATAAGGGAAATAATCCATTTAGACAAGAGTTAAAATTAATGGCTACGTTCAGTAATTTCAAATTGACACGAATAATTAAATTATACTATGCAAATATTTAATCTCCAATCACAGATGGGACAAAAAACTTGGTTCTCTGCTAAGAACAATTTTTTTTTTAATGTATAAAAATGCTTATGTCATGACACATTAATTTACCCAAGTTAATACCTCTAAAGACACATAATTTACATTAAAACATAAAAGTATGCATATGTTTCAAATAACGCAGGGTCGGATTGATCCTATTCCGTATTCGGTTTTATAAAATAAATAAACTGATGTAGTATTTTCCGTATTCTAATTTTGTGGTCAGAACCGTTCCATCATGGATCACTGTGACACTACATATATCCTTACTTCAACAGTATTGGATATCCAGGATATTAAAAGTCAATTCAAATGTTTGTGTAAATAGGATCCTATTAGACAGTCAGGACACGAAGAAGTCAGCTTAGAAATATTTACTAGTGATACGTTTTTAAATTCCAACGTGAATATTACCTCTTGATTTTTCGAAAATTTATAAGTCGTTTAATATTTATCATTAATATTATTATTCACGTACCAGGCACGAATCGGATAATCTAGAGTCTAGACATGAGTCAATTAGTGGTAAATTGTTATTTGGGTATAATGGTTTTTCAGCTTTCAAGGATTTGAATTATCACGGTTACTGTATTTATAAATCCGTAACTACGCTGCGTATATATTAAATAAAATAAAATATTATCAACTAATAAACAATGATGGGAGTTCATGAAAATGCATTAACCATTACATTTAACCATCAGCCATAAATTGTAGAATAATAATTTTTAATATTTTTAAGTTCATCAAAACACTAATTTTCATTATACCTAATATGAAATTTTTTAATGCTAACATAAATAAGTCTTGTATTTTGTATATTAAATTGTCTATAGTTTTATTAGTTGTGTGTTGTGGATACTACTTACTTATAATCATAATATTAAAAATAATAATAATAATGTTTTTATTGGAGATGGTTACAAAAGTTATATGGTTTTTTAAATTACATTTCAGTACATACATTGTTACATGTTTGCGACATTTGAAATCACAAAACCGAATTAAAGAATAAATACACTTAAAATGTTGTTATTTCGTGTAAAAATGTTCGACACAATTAATTATAAAAACACCGACCAAGAAAAACAAACAGTACACCTACTGTAATAGATAAATGTCGCAAAATCAATTACTTCTCGTGTGTTTAGATTAATTTATTACTGATCGATTTTCGCCTTCTGATTACTGATTTTAGATTTATGTTAAATGCAGCTAAATTTAAGACATAAGAGCATCGGTTCGCTATGAATTTTTTTTAACCGAACCTATTACATATTGTAGTCATAAATGTATTAATTTTACTAACTTTTACATTTCTGTATAAACTGATATTAAAATTATATATACTTTATCCTCGCATTCCAGTTTAAGATTTTCAAAAAATAGACCTTCTAATGACGGTCATAGTACTATTATAATATCGTTTTAATTGATAATGTCTTGTTTAAACGTCTTCAATGGTATCATAATTTCTTTTTATAAATTCAATTAATTACTGCCATATAATAAGAAAGTGAGTGAGTGAGTGCGTTATGTGTGTTAGTATGTATGTTTTAGTAGGATCTACATAAAAATGGAACGAGCCTGGCAAAAAAACGACCCTGTTTAAAGGGCGCTAATGGTAGTATATTGTTTCACGACCACCGTATAAGTAAAAAAATGTTGAGATTAAAATAACAGCTTTAAAGATTATATGCATACGGCGGACGCGGGTGACATGTACACATAGGAGTGTCCAATCGCTTGGTATTATTAATTCCCTTATGGAGAAAACCCGTTTTAAGTATACGAGAGAAAAAACCAATTTCAGGCCTACTTTGAATTTTATTTTTAAAATATATGCTTGACTGTTATTACTTGTTAGATATTAAGGTAAACTATAAATTATAGTACTTTAAACGTGAACTTGTACATTTTACATTTTATTTTTATGCATATTTTATAGAACACATTTCTTGGGTTTTAGTGCATAATAAAAAAATCTCAGCCTTATTCATACCTAAATAAAAATACTTTATTGCTTTGTTTTTACTCCCGAAATACCATGAACATGTCAAATGTATTTACATTGTAATATTTCCCGCCCGTATGAAATGGAATTATTTTATAGACACATTTATGCATACGTGTACGCTGCACATAGTTACACGAACAATTGTACGTAGACCGTCAGATAATTTAATTAAATATTTTTGTAGGTAATAAATATAGTTATTGCTCACATTATATATTCAATTTAAAAACATTTATTCCTGTAGTAGATTACATTACGTCTGTAAAACCTGTAAACATATACTTGCACTCGGTACTATAAATACGTCGGTAATGGACGGAGGACAAAGATTTGTTTCGTTTCGGTGTGGGAAAAAAGTAAGCCGGGTGACAGGACAATAAATCGATACTTTCTTTGGGGTAAAATGCTTTTTATACGAACGACGTGCAAAGCATGTTCATTTTTCATTTTGTTAAACATCGAGTCACCAGTTGGGCCACCTTTGGGTGTGTACCCACTACCTATATAATATAATATAGTACATAATGTACACCTACACATGTGACAGAAATAAACGTGAGTTTTTAAACAAAAAGAAAAAAAAAAGGTCGTATACACAAATGTGTTCACGAACTACCCCCCGTCGTCATACGCATAATCCCTATGTCTCGCCAGGGGCGTCACGTAAATGCGGAACGAACAACTAAAAGAAAAAGAAAAAACCTATCAATATATTCAACAAGTGTATGGCTCGGGTAAAAAAAAAGTTTTGTCGACGCGTATAGCTCCTATAAATAAACCATTTGTTGAATACACGATTTGCATCTTGTCGGTCCATTATCATGTATAACAGTGTAACAATACTCATAGGCCGCGTGGGGGCCATAGGCCAGATAAGTCGTACGTCACGTAGGGGTACCATGTATTTATACCGTCGATACCGTGCGACATGCGTAAACAAAAGTTCTTAGATATTAGATTGTACGAACTGTTTCTCGTTAATCTTCACGCTTTTACGATCTTAAGTCTCGTGCATAATACGCGTATTGTGCGTCGATTCATTTCATACCGTCAAGGGTACGGGTAAGATCTCGAATAATTTTTGAATATTATGTGACTGTTGTATTTGCGTTTCACGCGCAGACGAGACAATATTAAGATCGCGATAACCAAGTACGCACATCCGTGCACATAAACGCGTACATTACGGCCTATTATTTACACCAAGGCTATTATACTATTATGTACACAATCGGATTACCTACCCACCTTTATGCCGCCGATGTCGATATTTCCATAGTGCGTCTCTATGCGCTGCCGATATACCCGGGACCGAATTGCCACGTGTGTGTTACGTCTTTATACGTCGATGCGTATTGCTTATGGTAATTTATAAATGTCACGTTTCGTAGACCTATGGTCCGCTCGAACAATAATATGACTTATGACGTCTTTGTTCGTAATTCAAGTGAATATACGATGCGACTTTCACACGCACACACTCGTGCTAACCTTTAGTGCTCTTAATTTATACATAATACATTCAATGTCTATTTATATACGTATTTTTATAAGCCTCAAGTTTTACATATTATTATCTCGTTTCTATTGGAATTTAAATATTGTTTTTCGTTTTCTTTCAACGGCTTTACTTTTGTACATTTTCTCGGTAAAATAATTATGAACGTTACAATACACACAATACTTTACCGGGAAAAATACGTATTTTAAATTAAAAATCTGTTTTAATTATACCCATACACATATATATATATATACACTACATCGGTATACACGGGTATTAATATTATACCCTTTTTCTTATTCGCGCGGGGAAATGATTACATTTATATTTTACATTATAATTTTCATAATATTAGCTTCCAATATCAAAGCGTTAATAATAATTTGAACTCAATAAGCTGTCATTGGAACTATTCGACCGAAAACGCGACGACTGAGTAAATATAACGTAGTTACCTTTTTACTTATTTGTGATTGCGTGTGATTTCGATTGATACGAATATTCTTGAAATAAATTATTATTTTATTTTATGTCAATATGCAGATTTTAATATATTTCAAAAGAAATCTTTTTTGTGTCATCTACCGTTAAAAGCAATTTCATAGTGAAATCATTCGGCGTGATACTTAAAATAATAACTAATAAGTGTGTATATAAATACAAAATGTTAATTATTGTAATATAAATATAAATATAATCGATGAAATAATTTTTTTATGTCATGTTAGTTTTGTAGTTTAATAACAAAGTTCATCTGTTATTAGCAACTATTGAGTTTTAATTAATCTTTTATCGACTACCTAAGGCCTACGCATTTCGATTCATTGCCACTTTAATTAAAAAATAAAATACAAAGTAACCAAATTAATGTCAAAAATAGTATTTTTAATATTAGCATAATTAAAATATTCTTCATATTGTAAAATGCCACTTAATTTCTGCTATGAAAATATGTTAAAATAACTAAATATTTATCTTTACTTATATTTTCTCTTAAAAACCTATTTATATTCTTTGTTCTTATTATCTATAATATATTATTTTTAATATACTCGTATCTCTATTTTTTAACACAATCGGAGTTTATAAGAGATAGATAATTATTTTACTTGTTTTTAAAATTGTATATATAATATATTGCAATTTCTTCGACAATATACTTGAAATCAAATATTAAATGAAGCACAGTAGATAAGTATTATATATTATGTACTATTGACGTTTAATGATTGAATACTATATTTTACGAAGAATCACAGTGAATTCGAGTAAATTATAATACAAACGCATATGATATCATGAATGATGATGCATTTCACGACGTATGACAAACATTAAATGTTCACGTATTAATTATATGCATATTAATATGTACATTGTTATTACCATAATCAAATAATCGTCTGTAAGGTTATAGATCTATTCTCTGTGCACGAGATTGCGTCATATTATATTGATTAATCATTTACTGCAGAAATTTCGAAATAAATGTTATGATATAACGCGTATACCTATATGTAAATTATTTGTTTTCCATCCAGCCAGAGTATAACAGAAAACCTTATCACACGCGTTTCCCGTATTTCAATACCAAACCATTTCATTGTGTACACTGTTGTTTTTTAGCATTAATAATTTAGTGGAGAATTATATTTATTTTTTTTTATCAGTTACTTATCTCTGATTCTGTGCTCGTGTGGACCGTAAGACGCATGCAATAAAAACGAAATTAATTCGTTACTCGTAAAAATTCGACGTATCTATCGTTAAATTTATTAGAACAAAGTACACTTTTTATTTATTTTTTTCAACATGGAAATAATCGACACGTAAAAATCGAATTGATAATATGATGATTATGATATTACGATTAGCTGATTGTAATATATGCATAGTGTTACAACGGTTTTACAGGGCGTTATTGTTCGCGATGAATAGGGTTTACTGCGCCGGTGCTGTATTACAATATTTAACCGCGGTTCGAATTGGTTTCGCCGTACGGAGTTGTGCAAACATAAGGCACAGATGAGTAATTGTTTTTTTCCCCCCTCAAAGGCGTGTTTCTATCGAAGGGGCAAGGACATTTAAAATTACTCCCGGCCGTGTAGTTCGCGCGAACCGCAGCTGTCAGAAGCCACGCGTCTCCGGATCACGTGTGCACGGGGCTGACACACTCACGAACGGTTCGGTAGGTTCTCGGACGTTATTATTCCGTACGAAATTGCTAGAAACAAATACAGTAATCATTCGCCGCTGTTCGCACCAGCAATTATTGCGTCCGGCCGTGTAGCGTGAAATCCCGATCGCTACACATACGCCGCTGCAGACTTATATACGTGTTACTCCATGCCCGGTCGAACACATTGTTATTGATTTGTTTGTTCTCCGCGGTCGGAAGGAAGAAACCTTTTTTTTTTTTTTTTCGTTCTCAGTCTTGCACGCGCACCTATGCCGTTGTGTAAATTGTACACGAATCGGCGCAGCCTTTGAAACCGTACAGGAGCAAAAACATGTTTACACCGAACGCGAATAATTACTGGACGTTTTTTTTATTTATTAAAAGAATAATTGCAATGTATACAAACATTTTATACAATAAGTAATTTTTTTGATGGAGAATAGCGTTGATATATAACAGAGAGGGAGGGTACTCAGTAGTACCACCCGACAGATCGAGCAAGGAAATCTCTAGGCCAAAGATAATTACTGGACGTTAAAAATATTTATCATAGATTTTCATATGAGTATTACTTATCGAACGCATAAATCGCTTATTCGAGTGTTTGTGTAAATACTATCCTATTGGGGGGGGGCGGTCAGGACACGAAGACGTAAGCCTAGAAACATTTACAAATGATACGTTATTGCGCATTCCGACGTGACTATTGCCTCTCGTTTTTTCCAAAATGTAAACGTCGTTAAATATTTATTATTATTATCATATACGTACCAGGCATAATGTAGAGTCTAGACATGAGATAATAATTAGTGGTAAATACTAAATTGTTGTTTGGCTGTAATGGTTTTTCACCTTACAAGTATATGAATTATCACGGCTACTATGTTTTTAAATCCGTAACTAAACTGCGTATTTACTATATATTGAATAAAATATTATCAACTACCCAATAAAACAATGCTGGGAGTTCATGAAAATAAGTTTCAGTGTAAATAAAAGGTTGCAAAAGTCGATCACATTCAAACTATAATTAAAACGGTCAGAAATATTATTTTGAAAGTAATACGAAAGCGCCGTAACATTTATAATAAAAACCTAAAAATTACTCTAAGGCTATAGACGCGATTGTTTCCCAATTGGTTCCTAACAATATTTTAGTTAATTCATAATTCATAATTTAATAATTATTAGTTAAAATCAATGTTAAATTAAATAAATTATTATTACCAAATCATTTAGTGTATGATTCATTTATTAGTCATTAATATTATAGTTAGAATAATTTAGAAATATAATTGTAGTTAAAAAATAATATTAGTTAGTAGTATATAGTTTGATTATAGCAAGTGTTATGATAAGCGCATAGAAGCGTTAGTGATTGTTCGCGCTTTTTAACTTAAGACTTAATAGTCTTAATTGTTCGTAAAATTGTGTTTTTAGCAAAATTAAAAATAAATGTTCGTTAGAGATAAATATTTTATAAACATTTCATCGCATAAAATTTAATAAATTAATTAACTTCCGATAAGTGATAATTAGTGCTAATGTTCTCGTAAGACATTTTGACACTCTTCTATACGTGGATTAGGCCTTTACGGGGATACTACGATAAAAAAAAAAAAATGCACCGCGTGTATAATTCATACTTGAAAATATCGTAATAGTAATATTGTCTGTGACGTAAAAATATTGTCAGTTAAAAAAGCTAAGATGGCGAGAAAACTTATGTACACACAAATAAATTATCGATAAAAATAATTTTAAGGATAAAATATTACAGTTTAAATTATTTATAAAAATAATAATATCATAATCTATATATTACCTAATCCGAAATAAATTATAATGACTACTAAATATTGCTCTATTTTTTACTTCCAAGTTTCCTCGTGCATTCGTTTTATTTTCATTTTCGCTGTGTATATTATTTAAATTATTCATTTTTATATTAGTATTCCAATTTCACCAATAAGATGTTATCCACAGTGGTGAGTTGGGAAATTATACACGTTATCTTAATTGTAACTAAATTTATAGGATGACCAATAAAAATTATTATTACATTATCACATAATATAGCATGCGCGTGTGCAAGGACGTAAAGGACGTTAGGTTATTGACTTATTATACGGTCGGTAATATTATGTTAATTTATCTGTGTACCCAGTGCCTATTCATCACGTAGGCCGCCACAGTATACAAACGTCGAATTAATGTAACGTAATATTATTAGATTCGAGAGAGCCCAGTTCTGTGCTGGAACTTGAGAAATTTATAATATGAACAATGCAGGACATAGAAATGTAATAAATTCCTCGGTAAGAAAAAAAAATAATAACACAGGACGGAGTTCGGTTGGAAAAGAGAAAATTAAACAGAAAAAAAATTCAACGTCGCACTCCGTTTTAGGTCATTTATTTTCTTGCCGAGAAATTGATTAATTTTCTCTGCCCTACATTTGTATGATACAACATTTTGCGAGTTCCGGCAAAGAACTTTGAGGCTGATTTCAATTATTTATTTAGGTACCTAAAAATTCCAACATCTCAACGCGTTAATATTCAGCTCGGAACCAATAATTGTTTTCTTTAGTAAAGTTTTTTGTTTCGTACGTATTACACGCGGATAATCGTTGATGCTCCGCCGCGTGTTCGTATGGTAATAGTATATATTATATTACGTGGAAATGCGTTATATTCTTTCCGTGAGAACAATATAAACGTTTCGAAATCCCACGAAATATCATGCATCTAATATTACATGGGTTCATGACCGGCGCTGAAAGTTATCGAAGGTCGGAGGTAAAAAGAAAATAAACGTAAATCGTTTTTGACCAACAGGATGCCACAGGAAAAAAATGCACGTTAACAATAAATTTCGTGTTTTTCGGCACAGTAGTACTACACATTATTTCTCCGGCTATCGCACAGTTTTATCTTATACGTTTCAAAGTCGAACTACTCGTTGCGTAAACCAATTACACGTTTGAGTACGTACAGTGAATACCCGTGATGTACATAATCGAAACCCATTAATTTGTACGCTACTGTAGGTTTGTGAAGAGACGTGTACCCGTAGCGATAATGGCCCGACGACGCGTCAGTAAAACACACATTCGTATTCGATTTCAAATACGTGTTCAAACGAGAGAGGGGAAAAAAACGGATTTAAATGAAAAAAAAAAAAAAAAAAGGTAGACTTTATACGAACGCTGTCACATCGTGGTCGCGCGCAATGTATAATTATACACTCGGCTTGGGAAAACATTGGGTCGGCGGCGGCCTGTCACCGCAGCGCGCGTACAGATTTCAAAACGTGAAAGGGGTAAAACAAATAAACACGTTTTTCGTCGAGTGTGTATAGGTAATGGAACGCAGCGCCAGAACAATATTGATATTATCGACGTATAATCTGTGTAGGCGACTGTCTACGAGTACCTATGTATATGTATATATTATATACACACGCACACAGGATGTCCCACCGAGGACTTACCCATTACTGCTACGACTTCTGGGACAACGAAGATAGAAAATTTCGTTTTTTTTTTTTAAAGACCCGCAGCCCGCGGGGACATGGACTACAGATACTTCATATTTTAATTGAATTCAGTGTTTTTGTAAAAAGTTAAAAAAATAACTTTTTTTTCTATTAATTTCGAAAAATGTTATGGTAAGTAGCCATTTTATAGAGTTTATTTTTCTAGACACTTCGACGTTTCAATATTTTATTTTCCTCGACCTCATGATTTTCAATAATTTTCTTAGTTTTCAGAAACTTATTAGATACTAGCGGAAAACGAGACGAAATTATACCAAATCAATGAATTATGGACTGTTACATGGTATTAAATAATATACCATTTATCTGAAAACTCAAAAAAAATAATTAAAAATTATAAGATTAATGAAAATAAAATTTGAAACGTCAACATTTTCCGAAAAATAAACTCTATAAAATGGCCATATTGATTTTTTCGGGAAACGTCAAATAAATAAATATAATTTTTTTAACATTTCACCATAACATTTAAATTCAATTAAAATCTAAAATATCTGCGGTCGTAGTCGTGAATCCTTAAAAAAAACAAAATGTTATTATTTTCATTATATCAATAGGTATGGCAATGAGTAAAACCTGGGTGGGACACCCTGTAGGTATATATATACATTTACCCCATTGTGTGGTTTTAATGTAGTTTTAGGGTTGCCGCTGTCCTGGCCGGGTATTACCAGCCGATTTTACCTCAATAATTATAATATATAATTGTTAAACTGTGTACAAAGGTTAATATATACCCCACATCATATTGTTTATGTATACCTATATAGATGGATAATGGTGACCGATAACGCTCGTGAATTCTGAATTCCGTGAAAACTCGAGAGGATGCTGCACGCGTCATACGCCCCGAGGACAAGCTTTGTTAAAATATATATTACGTTTATATGGGATTCGACTTCATATTTTATATTCCGAACCGTGCGTCGGCGGGATTTTTATTATTTTTCCAAAACGTACCGTCGAACGATCCCCACTCGCAATAGACGTGCAAACACACATTATACGCATCGAAATGACAAACATTTCTATATATTATATGATTTTAACGGCTTATTTCTCTACGCGTCCACGTTCTCGAGCGTGCGAATTTCGCCAGAGTGGTCCCTTCACGACGCGCGGCGAACCCAATATGTGTGTACAGAGCCGAGTAAATACTCCGATAATTGTTTACACGAGAGTGCTGCGATATAAAAACCAATTTATCGAATACACAAACAAATACTATAAACGGCCGTAACAAATATTATTATTGCGTATTTATCGTCCGTTCGTCGCCATCAGCCGGCTATTCTAGCATTTTCCTGAAAGTATTTACTTAGCGACGGCCCGCAATCAACTAAATATATACACGTTATATTTTCAATTCGCGCGATTGGTCGCGGCGTAGTGCCTCGTCAAAACGTTATATATCACATGTTTTTCCCCGATTCGTTGATTTATGTTCTATTCCACAAGCATTCGGCGTTTATATGAAATAGTCATTTAACTTTGAAGAAACACGAACGAATTATTTTACCGTCATAAAATTTCCAATTTCGTTCGGTAAATATGATTTAATTTTATTGCGCATAATATCGTACGTACGTATCGGGTATTTGTACGTAGTATACGACAATTTCGTTCGATTCAAATCGTTAACATCCGTTAAGAACACATTTCATAAAGCGCACAGCTATACTAATAATTTCTGATTAAATTACTCAAGAGTAGAAGATGAAGACCGTTTTCAATTTTCTTTGATGATCAATGATTCTTTGATGTAGCAATTACTGCGCGCCTACTACACTTGCTGTGTACAGTTTTTGAGGCGGTCGCCGTGGACTGTCATCGTGTTGGTCGTAGCGTATACCCGCGGCGAAGAATATTAATTTACATATTAATGTAACTGTTGTGCTACCGAAACGTGACTGCCGCAGGAAACCATTGACGGCGTTATACGCGCCTTAAGCCTCTACACAAGATCTTTTACACCAAATCTGCATGTAATTAATTCGTCGGAAAATAAAACATGTTTCTGCGTTACAGGCGAGAAAGCAGTATATTTCCGTACGATAAATCGTTCTAATAACTGCGTCTAATATTGCGTGGCCGTGTAATAAAAAACTGCTGCTATCTATTATTTTTTTTTTATCGGTGATATGTATACAAAAACTATTACACATCTCGGCCATTATTGGGTGAGCGTGGAAAAAAAATGAAACAGGATGAAAAAATTACAATTTGCGTTTTGTTGAGTCAATAGTTTTTACAAATTTTATATTTTTAAACCAGTAAGAAGGATAAAATGAAGGATATTTTTAATTATTGTGATATTGTATGAAGATAAGGAATTCATCATGAAGGAAAAATTAATACCAATAGAGAAAAAGGATCTTTTCAATTCAAGTCCTTTTTAGCCGTGAGCTGCACAGACAAGGAGTAGGTGACGAAAATCGCAATGATTGTTGTCACAGTTAATATTTTTACAAAATATAAATTTGCCAACAACTCGTGTGATATATAAGAGCCCGTGCATTAGCTTATTGGTTATCCGTGAAGAAGTTTTTAAAAATAACAAATTCGATTACCATGGATAACTTGGTGCGTGACTTAGTTTGTATTCGAGAGCGCATATAGGAGTTATTTTCCTAGATTTAAAAAAACAAATATGTACTTGGATATAATAACGCCGGATACTGTGGATACGACCATGTTATATAACGAGAGTTTTTTAAATTCAATAATAAAAATATACACGGCGTATACCTGTGTATATAGTGTACAGGCTGACGTGTACATAGTTTGTTTATAGTTTTTTTACTCGTTTTTAATATTTTACGGCTTATACGGGTATATAACGTTATAGCTGTCGTTGGTGGAACAAAAAGTGAAAAAAAAAAAAATACACGAACTATATGACCCTCGACACCGCGCGACGTATACTGAACTCCCGTGGAATATTCATATTTTTTTATTCGGCGTACATTAATTTGAACGAAATACGAGTAGGTAAAAGCGTACCTAGTTAGCAAAGGTGTACTGACATAATGTTAAGTCCAGAATGAACAGATAATATTTTATAATTGAATTAAAATTGTAAAATGAAAATATGACTAAACCATAGCCCGTAAGGCAATTTCTTGCATTAAAAACACTTGTTAGCTTGTTTTTGCACGAACGGTAGAGAAATTATTTCTCATTCGGACGTGAGCAAATTAAATCATACATGTAAAGAAAGGGTGCAATTTTCAACTAATTCTATTAAAACGTTATAATGAAAACTAAGATTAAACGAAATGCGACTGTAATATGATGTATCTGTACTGAACTCGACGTTTTCAGGAATTATCGTCGATCCGCCTACGGGCCACAGCCTGTGAATCGTTCTGTACGTACGTTTTAATTAATAATATTATATCTATAGAAATGGCCGGAGGTTTAGGTAGGTATACGCGCGTTTCCAATTATCGTTTTTGTCCATCCTTTTTATCGTCATAGTGAACACACAAGGGCACGCGAAAACACACCCTCACTTTCACGTGCGCGCACAAACGCGAACGCACACATATTTATATGTTATACGTATACACCAAAATCACGGTGCGTAAATTGTCCGGAGGGTTGCTGTGTGAGAGGTTATTTCGGGGAGTGGTGCTGTCGGGACTGACTGACGATAAAGGCCTTTGTCGTCGTCGTCGTCGTCGTCGTCGTCGCCGCAGTGTAGCGTTTCGGAGGGTTTCAGTCAGTTATTATTATACGTCGCCATTTTGGTACACGCGATGTATATAATATTATATTAGTCTATGTGGTCGACCGACGTTATAATTTTATCTTTCGAGTTTTTCCTCGCTTATTATTATTATTATTATTATTATGTTCAAACACGTTAAAAGCGTAAACCTCTCCGTAATAGGCAAACACGAAATCGAGTATACTATATACGATGACGCACAACATTGTGTGTGTATATATATGTATATATATAATATAGAATAGCGCGTGTACCCTTAAAAGCGCAAACAGGCCGAGCAAATATAAAATTAAATTTGACACGATAAATGCCGCGCACTCGATTGCCATTAAAACCGAGAGTTTTCGGACCGATGAGGCGCCACGTCGTCGTCGTCGCCGCCGTTGTCGGCTATCGTGCGCGACGTTTCGATCATAATTCGATATATTTTCGACGACAGGTCCGCGTATTACGCGATGCCTAAATAATATAATATATGCACGTGAATACATTAAGTATCCGTAGAGAGAGAGAGCGAGAGAGAGTGAGAGGGAGAGAGCATCATTTTGAGAGCCGTTTACACGTGTGAGCATAATTCAACCGACAGAATGTCATTTCGGCGACAACGTTGTTTAGGTATATGCGCGCCAGTGTGGTTTCGGATTTAATAATATTTTCGATCGTTGTAACGCTTTATCGGAGTGTCATCATTTTCAAGCCCTCATACGCCATAGTCTCTTAATGTCCTTGTCGTCCTTATTTTAAGCACGCATACACACGCGAGCACACGCACACACAGACATCATTTACATTCGGGCGTAAGTGCACCGCCGCCGTGTAAATAATAAAATATAATAACAACGCTCGACTGGTTTAACGTAGGCCCGTGTATGTTCACGGGGGGTCGGGGTGTCCTTCGGACAGACCGTCGACCGCCGCGGCATACCTTGCAGTGGTGTAATACACATACGTTATCCAAATTGAATGCACCTGCATGCGGTTCGGTTGGACATACGACGCAGCAACTTACCATTACAACGAGTAGGCATAATAATAATAATAATATATCAACAGGGGGAAATCAGAGAACACGCTCGTTTAACAACGCGAGGTAAAAAAATACTTAAATATAAAAAAAAACCCAAACCTCTTCGCTTTTATGGTGTACACACTAAGATGAAATTATCTTGTACAATCTCTCCGGATAGATAGGTACTAAAATAAAATAAATTATATTATAATACATGTAAACGAATGCAGCACGTCTATGCCGTCGATGGTATCCGGAAAAAAAGTATTATATTATAAAAGTAAATCTTATTCACATGTGTCAATTAAAAATTAGAAATCACGATATTTAAATAAAACATTGAAAATTAGTCAAAAGTTCGCTTTCTCATATTATCACCTATTAATTAAACAAAAACTCTTGCAATGTAATTTCATTTTTATTTGATCGACATAGCATTTTTTTCATAAGCACTCGAAAACACTGCATTCATTTCGATATGGGTTTCCAAAGAAAATATCGACAATATGTTAAATGAATATCAAAACACATGAACAATAAACGTCCTACACTCCTACTACGACGCTATACAACATCAATACTTTTTTGTTCGAGCACTTTTTTCTGAGTACTTTTTTTTTTTGTACTTTTTTTCCAGGCACTTTCTTCCTAGTACTGCCGTCGATACCTTATGCATACGCTGCACGTTAGAAAAGTTTATTTTTTTAAATTGAATAACATCACTTACAATATCGTGTAGGTACCTACTTATTTGTATTGGCACAAGCGTATACACACCCGATTCGTGTTGTATTAGTATAATTTATTATTTAACAATATGTTATGCGGGACACTATATCGTTTAATGTTTTGTATTATTAATGTAGTGTTTTGCAAACACGCATTTATGTCGTCGAAACCACGTACATTGTACAATGTACGCGCTACAAAATAAAATCGTATTCATATTATTTTATAATGACAGCTGCGAGTGAAATGTAAAAACTCGCATTATAGATCGAAAACACGAGAAATTAAGATATTGAATAATATTTTTGATTTGATGCGCGCAAAAAATCGACGAAATAATGTCGTCAGGAAAACTAATTTATATAATTTGACCGAGAAAAATGAAAAAAAAAAACTACAAAAAACAATTATTATAGTCAACCAGACGGACTTCACACCATCTTGAGTGTGAAATTATAATATGATCTAAAACGATGTACGGATGAGAGTTCGATTTTAATGATAATAGTTCGATTTTAATGCACTGTTTAAATTTTGCGAAAAAATTTTACAGACTTTATATAAGATTACTCGTGAAGCTTATAGCTAAACATTTTAAATAAATACAGGTATTTATATTAATTTGAGACATTCTTCAATATATTGCCTTTGTAGTTGGTACCATAATATGTGTACCGTGTTTCGTCTCCGGCATCTTCATGCTTGCGTGACTTCACAGCCCGCATGCATACGCCTGCTTATACATAATATATAAGTAAATGGTATTTTAAGATTTTTGATTAAAATAATGTTCTCCGGCCCGTGGTATTCAGTATATGATATTTCAAATATTTAAAGCACTCGCATTATCGCACGACAGTTTTAATCAGGACTCAGGAACACACGTTCACTTTTAAGTAAGTTCCTGTGTAGTTTCGAAAAAATGTTTTAGTACTTTAATCTCGTTATATACGTTTTCCGAAGATTCGACTTGTATCTAATGTCGGATCGTGGTTAATATCATTCCGAAGCGTATGTTTTATTTATGATAAACTCGTGGGGGAGATACAAAAAACCGATAATAATTAATACATTATTTATGAGCCCAGGGTTGCTGTGCCCGCTGCGGCGGCACTGATGTTCGACTTGTCACAAGTATGTTATAGTAATTTGTGTTACACACGTTAAAATGTCAAAGCGACGGGTGCGCACATACTATATATACACCCACCCACACACACACACACACACACACACACCGTGCCTACAAGTTTTATTTCGTTTTTAATGTATTTCCAAAGCTTACGGTGATTTCATTTATTTGTACGTATACGAACGTGCGGTCATACGGATTTATATCGTTGCGAGTGACATGATATTATTAGGTCCCGGATTTAGGGAAGCAACTAGGGAGAAGGGTCGTCGTTACGTTTGAATGAGAAGCGCTTTGAATTGGTTTCGGTTCGTAGAAAGCAAGTAAAGTACACGAAAAAGAAATCAACCATGCCGAATTTCGTTAAATTTCTCTGGTGCTGTTTCTCGCATCGATAAAAAATAAGTTTAAGGGGAAAAACATCGAGGAGCCCATTGAATGCACTGATAATCCTCTAGTACTAAACCATAATAATTATTTTAAACGTAATGCTATTAACTCCACTTTCAAGTTAAATAATTTATAATAATCAATAAAGTTTTGAATTTTACTCTCAACTATTATGAGCGGCACTTTGCGCGAAACAGTTTCATATTTTAATGGTCTGGCTCGAATGAAATACAAAATCAATTTATCGCAGTGCCGTTAAGTAACACAAAGCGCTTGTTTGAATTCAAATGCAGCTCTGTTTATCGTATTATCCATTTAGCTCCGTTACTTTGATATTTCATTACGGACCTAACGTGAACAAAGTATTGTTTTACCTGCAATCCAATATTCTGTATTATTCGCAACTGTACGCATTTAATCGGTAGCTGTCGGTGAATATTTTCCAACGGTGTTCAAACGATATAGTAGAGACAGTTTTAAATTTTATGAAAATGGAAAATTCTAGCGGCGAAAATTCGAGTCATTCCGCCGCGGAGCAGCAGACAACCACGGAGAGTTGGTACGATTGGTTTGTCGGTCTGATGAAACGGTCTTGGAGAAACTGCGAAAAGTGTCCAGCCGAGACCGTCGAATCCGCGGAAACACACCGACGGCCGGAGGTCAGAACTTTATAGGGAGTCGTGTTTATAAAAACTTGATTGTATCTATTATAATATTGTTGCAGATTAACGGCGGGAACGACAATGCGCCGTCCACAACGAGCAAGTTGCCGTCGAACCGAAATCATTCGGCGGCGAATAAAGGTAATTTCGCGAACTATCATTACCTGGGCTATAATTATGGATATATATAATATGTGATTTCATCAATCCTTTTCTCCTCGAGCAGTATGTTATATATATATATATATATATATATATATACAGTTCAATCTCGGTAATCCGTCACATATCAGACCACGCTACTGCCGGATTAACAAAAACGGCGGATTAACGGGGGTTCACATAAAAACGCATTTTTACTTATTGAATTTTATATTTTTACTGATACATATGTATAAAAAAAATGAATTACACTATGTATTATTATTATAGAATATAAATAATACGCACATGGTTAATTAATATTTTAATTAGACATGTTTAAAAAAATTATCAATTTTTTTTGTTTTTTTTGTTTGAAATGATACTTTTAATACTTTTTCTTGTAGTTGTTAAGTCAACTGAATAAAAATAAAATATCTTATAGGTTTATACGTATTTAATCAGTAATTACCTAGTTTTATCTAACATTTTAACGTTAACGATAGTAATTTTATATATAAATATATGCATATAACGTATAATATAATGTATATTGTATATATTGGTACGTTAGGTTAAAATAGCCGGATTACTGGAGGTGTCGGATTATCGAACGGTCTATACTCGTATATATATAACATAATTATCATAACAATATCATTTTTTTTCTTGTGCGACTTATAGGTACATAGTCTACAAATTAAAATTAGTACGTACCCACGTGACGCAACAGTCACATAATTCACTGTTTGGTATAATATTGTATTCGTGCTGAACTGTGACTATAATTATTTTTTTACACTTATCGGATGGTTGATATATTTTTAAGCTTACAAAAACACACAAAAAAAATTATCGCAACGTAATATTCATAATATAGTACGTTATCACTTAAAAACAGGCCTAACACAAAACTTATGACAAAAAATTTAAATGGACATAATAACTTATTTTGACTTTAGATCTAGTAACTATTTAAAAGTTATAGCCTTATAGGAAACACATTTGATTGAGTGTACAAATCTGAACATATAATAGTGATAATATATTATCAGCTATCAGGTATGTAGAGTATAAGCTTTTATTTTTATTTTCAGTCAATTTTGACCGTTCTGTATGTTATATTTGAGTTGTGTCGTCTTTCTACTGGGTGTGCGATAAATCGTTCGTTGTAACGACGGCCACCAGTACACGTTTTCTGCATTTGTCGTCGGAAAACTAATAAACGGAATCTATTTTATCTGCTGCAGATCTCGACTGGTCGCCGGCTGCAGGTGATCTCAGACACGTTTTCGATGCTAAATACAAAATTTTGAAGAGCATCAACGAGTGCGCACTGAAGGTGGCCAACGACGAGCTGACGCACGAGTTGAACATGATGGGTAGTACACGCATATGAGTTTATTGCGAAAACGATGTGAACAGTAGACGTTCCCAGACTTACTAGACATCCGAGTAGAATTTTCGAAAATTTCCCGTGCCCATAGTCCCAATAACTATTTGTTTTCATGATGTCGAAAAATGTGTTCGTGTTGTATGTGACATGTACGGGGAGCGATATTTTCTTCGCGTACCACCTCGATAGCTATATGAGCGAGTGGAAAAAAAAAAATTTACCACTAAAGCACACGTGTGTATTCGTTCGTTTTCATACAATCTTGTCAAAACCCGAGAATATCCATCGTATATTATCGATATCGATATTAATGTTTGATTTTTCCCAATGTTGCGGTACGAAGCGCGGTTTTAAACATAATACATCGTCACAATTTCACAACACTTTTATTTTCTAATAATTTATTTAATAAGATAATATATTATAACGAAAATGAATAAATTATTAAAATATAATAATAATAAAAATTAGAATCAACGTAGTAAAAACTACTGGGCGAGCACGGGTGATCGTGGGAAGCTTTTAAACGCACACGTTGATCGTGCACGTACACATCGAATGTAGATATATTTTCTTCTGCACTTGATAATAATAAGAAAATCGGCTCATTACGTAATCAACTTTTATTCGTATAATATACCGTACGGCGTACACAATATACTGTCCATGTCATCAAGACAAATGTGCGTCGACAAACAAAATTTCTGTCAAAATATAATTTATTACTATATAAAATTCAAAATACCTTACTTCTCTTTACCTCTTTACAACGTTAACTATTTTCCGAGCGTTTAAACTTTTTTTTTCCCAACACATTTAATATGACTATTTAACTATAGTAAATTCGTTCGCCGTTGATAAATAATCACAGTTTATCGTCGGTGTTTAGATGTAAACGTTTAATGTACATATAACATTATTGTAATATAAATAAAAACTATTTTTCGTTTACATGTACAGATCCTCTATCCGCAGAAGTGATTTCATATCAAAATGACAAATGCAACCAGATGAGGGAAAAACCAAAAGGGCTAACGGAATCAATTTCGAAAATGACAACAAACTTCGATGATTGTAATATAATTCACTCTATTCTTGTTGTACGTTCAATCATGATAATGTGCGCGATTTAAATTTCAGCTAGTCCAGAAGTCTTTTTTGCGGAACTCAATAACAAGATTGACAAGTGTAAAAATACCTTGAATACGATGATATCGTCTGAAAAAATTTTATTGGCTCAGACGAACAGAAATTTGGCTGAAGAAATAAATATCTTAAAATTAAGATTAGCCACAACTAAACGTAAACATATTTTTATTGCATAAATGAGTGTTTTTTTTTTTTATTATAATTCAACTAAAACCAAATAAAAAACCACCCACTCGTATAGGCAATGAACGTAAATATTATGCGAACAAAAACGATTTAAAATCATTGAAAATGAATATTAAGGAACTCAAAAGTCATACGGTTAAAGATTTAGAAGACATCAAAAGTATTTTACGAGCTATAGAAGGTAGTGTGCCGTTCACATTATAATCATTTACTTATTCTTAGACTATAATATTATATTGTAAATTGTTTATTGTGCGTTCAGAAAAAAGCGCGGCAATTGGTCTAAATAATGTGGATAGCGAAAAAATCACTCGTAAACATGATAAGTTAAAAATGCGACTCAAAATGATTGAAAGTAAGACATAATCACGCGGTATTCCAATCGGCTATAATATAAATAGCGAACAACTTAATTATCTTACGTCTTTATTTGTATAGAAGACGTGGCAGACAAATCAAAGCAAACAGTTCAGCAAATGATGGTTATGCCAAGTTCGTGTTCATGGGGGGAATCTAACGAGTCACTGACGACAACACTTCATTTAAGAGAAAAAGTCAGCCAAAAGTCTTCAGGTCCTTCAGCACCACCTCCACCACCTCCACCAGCACCAGCACCACCACTAGGACCTCCGGCACCAGCCGTAGGATCACCAGCTCAATTTCCGCGGTACTCAATAAATACAGATGTATTGAAAGAAATGACCAAAGAGTTAAGAAAACCTGATAGTAAAAATGTTAGAAAAATACCAATACGTGCAGACATGAAGATTACTAAAAAGATTATAAAAACTGAGGACCAAGTGCAACCACCAGCATCAGATTCATTGTCTACTGCAGAAACACCTCTAGTTACACCAGAACCACCGACAAATCAATTGCCTTCTACTTCTGCAATACCTCCCGGTGTGATTTAAGCACCATAATATGTGATGTGAGAAGTAACGTACAATTTTCCTTCGAATGTAACTTGTTGTATAATTATTTTTGAACAGAATTAAACGTTGCCTTAAAAAATGTACAGTACTAATGTATTATTATTAATAATTGACACATATTATATATAAATGGAACCATTAATTTACTTACTGCTGAAAATAGCATCGAATACAATTATAATTTTTAAGAATATTCCAATATCTGTCGGGATACTTAATTACCATAACTTAAGTACAAAAAAGGCTGCAAACGATGAAAACGGTCTGTATTTGCACATTTAACAAATTTTATGGATGATTTCATAAACACACTGCAATTACGCAACTACGATTAATATTATGTTAATGGAATATGACGGCAGTAAATATAAGTACTGATTTTCTTTTCGCACGAATAAACTATTAAATATTTGAAAATATTTAAAATTTAATTATTTTGATGTGCAAAATACATTATAAAATGTGTCAGTTAATATTATCTAAAAATAAATATTGAACGCCAGCTTATGAAAAAGTGTTATCGTTCGATGAATCTTAAAACCAATTTTTAAAGCTTTCTACCCAGGTTATCTAAAACGTATAAGAAGCTTATATAATAAAATAATGAATTCTTATAATCGACAATTACTACGGAGAGTGATTTTAAAATTGGTTTTTTAAATATAATTTAAACTTTGAAGTTCAAAATAATATAATACAATAATAAATAAAAAATAATCGTATAAAACAAAAATATACGTATCATTTATTGAATTAAAATACAGCATTTAATTACAATAATATATATATATATATTATATATATATATATTTGGTATAATAAGCAGAAACTTATAAATTACATTGGTATGATATTGCAGATTTTTTAAAAATAAACGCTAGGGCTCAATAGTATAATAACATTAATAACATAAAAACAGGTATAACTATACTATAGAGTTTCGGCTATAAGCCATCATCAGCCACCTAATAAGTAATAGTTCCTTTATTTCATATTATTTTACTCTTGTCGTGAATACTTAATAATTTTTCAATATTATGTTATGTTTATATTTTACAAGTGCAAAATTACTATTCATTTAATTATAAATAACGTCTATAGTAGCGCTATAAATGTAACACTTTATTTCGTATATAAAATGTAATTATTTTGATGTACAAAATTCATTATAAAATGTGTCAGTTAATATCAAAAATAAAAATAAAATATACCGAATACCAGCTTCTGAAAAAAAGTGTTAGCGGTCGATGAATATAAAAACATATTTTTACTGCTTTCAATCGGTACACGATTAAGTAGCTTATGAGTAATAGTATAATAAAATACATAATTCATATAATAGATTATAATTAAAGATAAATCATTTTAAAATATTTTGTCTTAATATAATTTTGATTTTGATATTGAAAATAATAATATAATACAACAATAAAATAAAAATGTACGAACCACGTACCTATTGAATTAAAAAAAACATAATCATATTATATAACATCTAGAACTTTCATGTTAAGCAGAGACTTATAAATAACATGGGTATACCATTGTAGAAGTATTAAAAATTCACAACAAGAGTACGAGTACAACACAATAAAAAAGGTAATTACCAGTTTCGGCAATAAGCCATCATCACTCATCAGTTCATAATCTTAATAATTCTACGATATTATGTTATACCTACTTATACATACTTATACCGAGTATAAAATATGTACCATTAATTTAATTTTAAATAATGCCTATTTTTTTATTTATCGATACGGCTTCAACATTAAAGTCATTAGCCGGGAACAAAACATGTTTACAGGTTATTTACAATCATCTTAATATTTAAATAAAGGATATACAGTATAGTACAAGTATACATAATGCCTATTGTAGCGTCGTAATATTGTAATGCAAACGTAAATACATTTCGTACCCGAAATGTAATTATTTTGTTGTACATGCGTTATAAAATATGTCAGTATTAAATATTAATGTCTTAATTAAAAATGAATATTCAACGCTTATGAAAACGGAAATAGATAAGGCATCGGTGGATGAATGTAAAAACCAATATTTATACCTATATCATACGTATATAATACAACAGTAATTGTTCGTTTAATTACAATCCTGGCCTACTGAAGGTTTGTAACACCACGGCCTATTAATCTTAAATCGTGTGCGTATGGATGATAATGAATATACTGTCTTAATTAGTAATCACTTCGTGGGTCAAATCGTAACTGTGAAATAATATGCGATAAAGCATAAACGATGAGAAAAATGAATCTTAATATGTTGACTTGACTTAACATACACGAGGAGAAAAAACATAAATTATGCGTGTCCCGGTGTCCGAGATAATAAGAAATTAAATAAAAGACCGTATAGATTAAATCTCAAACCAAATAATTTTTGTTTAAATATTTATCACCGTTTTATCTATGGTAGACAGGATGTTTGAGTTATAAAAAAAAAACAAGAGTGCAAAGGTCTGCCTATGTGTGTCCAATCAAGCCGTACAGCGAAAAAAAAACATCATAAATTATCAAAAATATAACAACGAATATCGAACACGTAAATAACTGTTTTATAAGAGAAATAACGTGACAAACTAAAAATGTCCTACGATTAAATATAAATTATTGTTAGTCGATTCTTAGGATTTTTTTTTTTAATACAAAATAATAATATATATTATTCAATTCAGTACAATGAAATTGTCAAATGAACGATACGATTTTTTAATGATACGAAGACTGATATACTTCTCTAAGAATTGTTTGTCCTTGGACGTTAAGCATATGCTTCTCTTTAATACTTGATTATTCGTATTTTTAATATTGTTCAATTTAACTGTCTAACATTGGTTGACAATATAAAGGTCCAATTATTAGAACATTCTTATTTCTTAAAAAGTAGTTTAGGTTTCTAAATTGGATTGGTATAATAATATGTTGAATGAGACTTATTTGTACGCGCGTTTCCGACCCGAAATAAAGTCTAAAAACTAATAAAATACTAAATGACATGTGGGTCGGTCCTTTCTCTAAATAAGTAATATATGTGTAACCTAACATCCACGATGATAACATAATTCTGGTGTATATAGGTTATATAGGTCTGCGTTAATGTTTCCGGGTTTATAAACGTATTATTTGTTTAAATTGAAAAATCGATTGCGCAATAGGTATTTAATGTTTAAAAAATAAAGAAGTGTAGAAACTTATGATCAATACCCACGTTACTATTTTGACTAATTTTTAGCTTTCAACGTTTTTTAAATATACATTTTTTCAACACTAAATATGTATAATAATTAAGAACCTACACACAATTTTCAAGTTATTAACACAAAATCACTAATTTTATCATGAGAAATATTAAAAGTTGCCGCCTGCCGGACGTAATTTAAAATTATAACTTTATTTAATTTTTTAGTTTTATTATTTGTATCGAAAAAGCTCCTGAAAAAATTAATTTTTACCTAAAGTCTTGTGAATAGTCAATATCATAAGATCCGAAATTATAGGCCAGGAAGATACTTTAAATAAATCATTTTTTGATATTCTTAGTAATTTTCCAATCTATATTGACGAAAAAAAAAACGAAAAAGAAATATAAATTTATTCTAACAACTATTTCGAAAAAAACTGGTAATTTTGTGCTTTAAGTTATTTTATATTTTACCCAATACTAAGTTTGATGGGTGTTAAATGTATGCAAATAATACAATTAGTACCCTAAGATCCAGTGTCATGTTGTCTATTATATCTTTGCAGCGAAAACCACTCATCTAGAACGTGTACATTCGTTAATTTGAATAGTTATTATGCTGAATTTACTGTTGATCTTTTTTTTTTTTTTATTAGCTTTTTGTAAATGCAATTATAGCTCGACAATTATAAGACATGGCGGTTATAAAAAATTCAATGATACAATATATAATTATTTAGATGTTAAAGCCAGCTTCCTGTATAAAGGCTCAACTACTATTGATCTTATTGAATGGAAAAATATTATATTGCTATTTGACATTAAAATGATTGACTTTTTTAACTTTAATTATAATATACTTTTTTTCACACGGCAAAAATTAAATAGATGTGATATAAACTTGGATTTTTATTAGACTTTTTTTTTCGTGTTGTCTTTTATCTTTAATACGAAAAATTCATTTATTTTATCATTTTTATGATTGGTTTTACAAACGTCTCTTGAGTTCTTCTGACTGACTCTACATCGGTTATTGGGTTTTCCTTTTTTTTTATTTTTTTTTCGTTTTATAAAAATATATTCTCCCTTTGATGATATCAGATATATACGAATTATACTTGTAAAAACTATGTATTGGTATTACGACGGTTATTTTGCTGCCTTCGATTCTACGCATTATAATACATTAATTTATAAGCAATATTATACGTATAAATATTTATTTACCCAGTACGACCATACGAACAGGTGTCCGCGCAAAGAGATGTTTTTGAAATCGTAAATGTGCGCTGGGACGTCAAACCCAAATGTTTCACACGGCAATGGTCATTGTGATTTATATTCATATATGACCGTGGGTGGTCATCGCATGGGTGATTGCACGCGCCTTTAGATGTGTCTCGAAAAAATGTCGTTTGATGCCCTTAGACCTTAATCTCCTGATGGGAAAATCGGAGCAATACCTAGTGACATGTGGTTTCGTATTTTTTTAGCAATACCCATAGTATAAAATATAATCATTTAATAACAGTATATATATATAAGAAAAAGAGAACCGAAAATACTTCAAGATGTAATACGACTTCTATAATACGAATTATAGTTGATACAACTTTTGAATTCGGCAAAAATCATGTGTCAGTCGAAAATCTAAAGGTAATGATGGTAATTATTGTATTCGACTATAATTATATTATTCGTATCAGAATAATATTTCCGTCCGTATTTAAATTGCATAAAAAAATTTTAATTAATTAAATTTATGTAATGCTGAAATAAGTTGAATCTTGTGAATTGAACGAACCCAGTAAAAAATATTTTATATATTTATTATATGAATACGCATGTAGTTCGATTTTATACAATATATTTTACTAACCATTCACCTCTTTACAAAATATTGTTGTGTTAAAAAAAAAAACATAAAAGCCAATTTTTAATTGTTAGTTTTCAAACTGGTATATTATAGCAATGAATAAATCAATGATTATAGTAATTTTAACCTAAACATCTCTCATTATTTCAAACTGTGACACACCAACTAATTAATGAAAGAAAATTATGTTAAATGTTATAGGCGTAAAAAAAATAAACGTTACCGATTTTTAAAATACGATAGTGTAAATAGATAATTATTTGTATTTTATTTTGTAAAGGGCATAGTATAAAATATAATTATAGTAAAAATAGTAGTATAAAATAAATATTCCGCCAAGATTTATCGGCCTGTTGTGTCCATAATATAGATGGAGGTTTTATATTCGATTTATATTTTTTGAACACATAATTTTTACAACATTTAATAATTTATAAATATTATTGTATGCTAAAATGTGTATAAAAACACTTCATAAAAAAAGTAAAACTAATTTTGTTTTTTATAATTAAACTTATTTTATAAGTAACACGATTAAGTCCAAAATATATTACCTTCCCCTTAGCTGCACACCGTGCACGCGCCTGATACGGATATAATTTCAAAGTTGATACAAATTTTTAATTCAGTTAATCGTTATAATTAAGTAATAACCATGTACTAACTGGTCTAGGTAAATTGTATTAAATTAATTATAATATTAAGCAATTCGTATGTTTCAACGCTCGTATATTTGAATCTTATAATATTAAAAGTAATACAACTACCGTAAACGTCAAGACATAATGATTAAATAATTAGAAAAATGTCTAACTAGGTGCATAAATTATATTTTAATATTTATCATAAGAATACGTGCGTGGTTGGTGTTTTACATATTATATTTTATTGACCAGGACATTTTATTTAATATTATTGTGTTCGAAAAAACACGAATGACTAATGCGCTCATTAGTTTTCTACTAGTATTTTGTAGTTATCATTATTATTTATTAATTGTTACCCACTAAAAGCATTGCTCATCACTTTAAACGGTGAAATACTATTAATTATTAACGGAGGAAATTTACGTTAAATGTTTTAGACATAATAGACGTATATAATCAACGTTACCGGTATTTAATGTAGGAACGCAAATAATTGTTCAGCAACACGGCAGCATAACCCACTGGTTCCTGTTAATAGGTCATCTGCGATGATATTTGCGTTGAAATGGTCGATTATAGGTTCCAAGACCTGATGCACGATTACGGATTGATGATGGTCCTTACACAAATTCCTGTAACGCGCGAGTAGCGAATATCGTACTTCGCTCTGTGGCTATACTGTAATTGTTTACACTCAAGCCGGGTTCGAACTGATTGAAAGTTCAATTATTATTTTTCATCTCGAACAAATTATTGCTGCGGCCATAGTGTTATTCCTCTTACTGACACCGCCCAGGCCCCAAATTGTCGAAACCCTTTCAAACGCCACCGTAAGAACATTTGAAGGCCGTCCCGACACTAATAATTCACCGTTTACCAGAGGTTTCGCTGTAATATACATATATATGTTTTATAATAATTATTATACGAAAACACTGTGGGCAGACCGGCGTTTGTATCCTCACTATTTCGTAATTTGTTTCCGAGGCGTTTGTTCACGCTAAAACTGTCAAGTATTCCGAATTGAAAATAGAATGAGAATGTGTTTTTCAATTTATCGTGGTGCGTGGTCGTGATAATTTGAACACATAATCGAACCTTCCGGCAATCGCAATAATCCGCAGCAACGCGTATCCCTCGGAAACTTTAGCGCTATCCGTTTAAATACAATTGCATGAACTGTCAGGACTTTGCGGTGATGTCTGTGCGAGATGAGGCATTTCCACGGTTCAATTAAAAGCAGGTACCCGAAGCGCAAAAACATCGATTGATTGCTTTAATTCAAAAATATTTTGTTCTCTCTGTTACATTATTTCCTCTTTATTTTTCACGATAGACAGCGACTTATACATATTGTAGTGCGCAACCAGCTGCAGGTTTATCGTCGGTATACGGTTGTCGGTGATCCTGACGCTTATATTAGACGACTATACAAGGTTACAGGGGTATTAAAATAAACATACAGGATTTTTGATGAACCAAACACCGGACACCCTGACCCTCGCACAGAAACCGTATTTGTAATATTCACGTGACAGCCGGGAGGAAAGAGAAAACGGGACAATAGGCAGTCGGTGCAACGACGGAGAAGAGCCTCGTAAAAGGTGCCTGCAGGAAAATACGGAAGGATGGTTCTTTGATCAAAGGCGGTCTCCTTTGATGATCGACCTAGTATAAGTGACAATGGTGTACTGTTAGATTTGTCCTTTAATATTTGAATAGCGTTTTCTGTGCACGTACCCAAAGAGCCATAGTTTATTAATTTTATTCGTAAAATATTAAAATGTAACATTCAAGAATGTTACTACACATCATTACACTATATTATGTACATCGGAATTCAAAAATATGTTATTTCAAACCGAAAGAAATCCGAACACATTTATTATCCGAACAAAGACGGAAGGTTATGAATTCGAACAATCACGACCGCGTATCATGGAGGCACAAAAAAAATTACGAAACAGTTATTTACTCGTGAAAGTCGTGTTATTAATATAATATGCGTAATATATTGTACTGTAATAATTGATTACTAATGAAAATTCAATTTATCGTTATTGAAAACAGATATATGATTATTAACATTGACTAAAAAAAAGTAATATAAATAAATAATTTTAGGGTCCTATTATATCACTGGACAGCCTAGCTTTTCACATGTGTCATGTTGTATTTTAATTATGTAATGTAATATTATTTATGAATAAAATATGTAATTATATAATGAATCATATATTGTAAATGTTCTTTTATTATATATAGAAAAAAAAACATAAATAGAAAAATTTTACTTTAAAAAGCGGTCAGGCCTTTTTTCAATAATTGTATATGTACTCAAATCAGTGATTATCATACTCGAATCAATACTCAGTGTTGATACTCGATTATCGTACGCGTGTATTCATAACAGTGAGAAATGAACTGTGCGTCGCGCAAAAGAGTCATTTTATGTCGTATGTCGTACAGTCGTATGTCGCGGTATGTGGCGGGATGAATTGTATTTCGCCACAAATTTCACAACACTTGGGGAAAATGTTAAATAATAACACCAGTGATGCTTGATATTAACCAAAATATAATAATAATAATGATAATAATAATAAAATATAATAACCAAAATTATTAGACAGTGCACGTACACCGCGAATTAACGTCACTTTCGTCAACTCGGGCCGTGACTCGTAATATTCAACAAACAAAATTATATTATTTTTAATATTCAGATACGATAGCGGGCAATAATCTGACCAAAAGTCCTGATTATGCATTCGCTATATTTGTACTACGAAAATTAATTTATGATGCCGCCCGAATCGTCGATTACTGCAGGTGGTGGTCTCCAGATTATCATAAGCGGCGACATCGAGAGATATTTTCGAGCGATAATTTCGTCCGCGATTGTCGCGAGACGGGGAGAACGGTTGATAATATTGAGATCATCGACTCATTACGTAAATGACTCTTATGCGTACGCACGAGCCGCGTCAAGTACACTGTAACTGGCACGAAGAATTTTTTTTATTTATTCAATTTGAAACGTTTCATCATGTTGCATGCTATTACAAGTCCAAACATAAAAAAGTTATAATGATAGTAATAATAATTTGCACGTATTAGCCGTCCACCGCTTGCGGCCGGAAACTCCACATTTTTTTTTTAAATTCAGTGTTTTATTTGCATTATTTTTTAAACTTTCGGCTTTTGATTATCGAGACACTATTTTCATACTCCACAAGTACGTATACGGGCATACTTATTATTTTTTATACACTTTTCCTAAAAATAATTGATTTGAGATAAAAAATGCGCTGTCATAAACCGATAAAAATAGCATTGAAATCATACATGAAATACTTAAAGCCATGTAAATGATGGTGATTTTGATTGTAATACAATACGGTGTTTTTTACGATGCAAAGGGCCATTCAGATAATATTCGACGGTTAATGTAAAAACTATACACCAATCGTGGTTTACAACTTTACAAGTACCTCCGTCATATATAGGTTTTCGTTTGAGTTTTACGTCACCGCTCGCAATTCCCCTTTTATTAATTAGAAAAAAAAATGTAATTAACTTTAAATTAATCCTGTTTTTTAATCAATCGCGATGTTTACAAAACGTGTTATATTTTTTAATTAAAAACATTATACTGGGGAATTCTCAACTTTTACGTATAATTTGAAAGACCTTTTTTTATACGTGTATAATAATAATAATAATAATAATAATAATATGCCATAGTTGTATGTTTCGTCGTCTCGAAACATAATATTTATTATAATACATGGTTAATATTTTATTTTCTGTGCACGTCGGATTTCGTTGCTTATAGGCATTGTTGACGTATAGATGTCCGAACTATAATATTTATAAATCATAATAAGAAGAGAAAAAAACAAAATATGGTAATATTTTATCCGTACGGTTGTGTAATAATCACTGCAGCGCAGCTGTGCCTACGTGACATGGTGGAATGCCGTTTATGGATATTATAAATTATTCGAAATTCTTTTTACGATCGTTACTAAGCCTATATTATACAGTATTAACCGAACCCGCGGTCGTCTTCAAATATTTAAGATGCCTCGCGACGGTATACTGCGGTGTCGTGGAAAGCGCCGTGTATAGATGTAATTTATGAAGCGTCTATAATGTTCCCTTAATCTGTGTGTCGACCGAAGAGGATTCTTAATGGTTAATGCAAATTTAGGAAAAAGACCACTGCAGCGATCAACAATGTACGTGACACCGACGTATTTATTATTTTCCAGGTATATACTGCTGTAACAGGAATACATTTTTTTTTCTCCGAAGAATATAAGTGTACAATAATGGTCCGTTGCATAATATTATAATAATGTTATTTACGTACACCGCCATGAATATAATATAAAATGCCTATGGTATAATACTCGTCCATAACATTAATATACGCATCGGGTGTTTGAATATACACGTATTCGCTTGGAGTTCTAAGAAAATAAGCCTATCTGATGGGAAACAAAATAATAATAATAATAATAATAATAAAACGTCGCTTGCTGTGTAGGCCTGTGGTGGCGTGGCAGAGGCGTGTCTTTGCATTCGAAAGCAAACGATAAATCATCGAAAACGACCCTTTTTTAAGTGCGTACCAGTATTAGATTTTTCCAATCGATTAACAATACTAAACACGTAGTGGACACGTTTAAACGCAATATTCCTTTTATATTGTACTCGAATGGTGAAAAGGAAAAAAAAAACACCTGCCGTCCTAGGACTTATAATGAAGGTGTATAATAATAATAATAATAATAATAATAATATACGTTTGACTCCGCTCGGAATATGAACATGATATTATAACCGCTGCGACGTAGAGATATTATTATTATCAATTTCAAATATTTACCACTTTATAATTAATTAGATACCATCCCGTAGGCTAATTAGAAATTCTACTGTAGCGCCTTTCCAGTGTTTGCTTACTTCAAATGGATTTATATCTTATCTTTCGTACGTTTCCAATGAGATATTTACACACAATCTAGATGTTGCGTTTAAAAGGCAAATACAAGTAGGTATACCTACAATATTAAACCACTTTGATGTATACTTATTTGACTTTTAAAGTTTTCAATACAAATATACGTTTTCAAATACTAATGTTCAATATGTTCCAATAAAATCGCAATATCTGTACTCTGTAGGGAATCATTTACGATGTTGTGATGATAATTATAATAACGGTTTTCCATTTTCAGTGAGTTCCGCTTAATGTGATCACATTGGTTTAGGCCATGTTGATTTCATAAAACTTTTTTTTATTTTTTTAATGACTCAATTTATACTATACTTAGAATAAAATTAAGATTATGTACAAAAATTAAAATTATTAATTAACAACGAAACCGTCTATTTTTGAGTGGACTTTTGAGAATCTTTTAATTTTATTTGAATACTAGCCGGAAATTAAAATCCATGTACATGGTATATAATTTTTAATTATTCACTATTTTAGGGTAAAATTAAATACATAATGATAATGTAGGTACATTGTAAATGTAATTTTTGAAACAACTGAAAAATTGTTATCGGTATCACCGTATTTTTAGTACAATAAAATCGGTCTTTTAAATTATTCCGTTTGAAATACCATAAAAACGATAAAAGTGATTCAATTATCTGGTATATTTTAGTGATTCTGTTAATGGTCAGTTTAACATAAGATTTGGTTTGGGATTTGAATTTTTAATTCCAATAAATGGTTGATTCTATAAACCAGTGATCACATTCAGCGGAACTCACTGTATATACATAGAAATCTCATTAACAGAATACTAACCAATGTCTGAAAATGTAATAAAGGGGCGAATTCATAAGACTTCCACCTTGCCGCGTTCTTCGAATGATGATTGCATGTATATACGTCATATAATATAACCTTACCGTGTACATACATTTTTTTTCAGTAGTTTATTTTCACAAATATTGTACCTATTGTATATTGCAGTCTCGGCGCTTAATTTCAAAAAAAATAATCGTTTCATTTTGAAGTGTAGACGTTATCGAATTATTACCATATCGTATTATGATAAATTGTTTGAAGTTTCCTTTTTATTACCGAGCTGTACGCTGTATGTATATTAAGTAGGCATATGCTTTATGCCAGGGATGGGCAACAGGCGGCCTTTTTTATCTGGCCCGTGCTACATTTTAAAATTGATTTTTCAAAATATAATATGTTAGGATTTTTTTGTATTTTATTATTTAATTATTATATCGATATAACGTTTATCGTAAGACGTAGATATGAATTCTTATCTAATATTGAATAATAATTAAATATAAAAATTAAATGTAAATTGTAAAAACTTGATTGATCTTTTTTTTTTGGTTTCTAAGTTCTCTGACCCGCTAGAATTTTACTTTAAAACAATTGGCCCTCTAGTAGCATTGAGTTGCCCATCCCTGTTCTATGCGATACTTACCTCAAACCTGCATCATTGGTTTATAACCATTATAACTACGTCCATAACATAAGGATAGTTATCGTTCTGTAGGAAAAATGTATACCCATTTGGCATTTATAATACACGTTGAGTCTAAAGTGGATGTAGATTTAGAAAAATTAACAAACACGTACAAGTTATTAATATTCTGTGACTTATAAATGTTTATTTCTAGTTTCTAGACGATTAAATGTGACAATACGAATGAACTATTATTGAACTTGAAATATTATTATGTTATTACAATATTGAACTATTAAAATGTAATATAGATAAACACACACACACACACACACACTTACAAACACGTTTCGGATAAGTTGAATACAATATAATAATTATTCTACGATTATGCATTTTAAAGGATAATTTCAGAGCGTTCGGCGGGAGGCTTATGCACGTGGAGGACGGTCCTAGGGTGGTCTACTAATCGATGGTCTCCGTCTTGCACAGACGCGCGAATTTTTTGGTGCAACTAATCAGATCTCCGCGGCGCGCGTGTTCATGACGGGGACGATTGATTTCACTGTTGCGCGATCATAACGGGAAACCGATACCTAGTAGGAAATACGAAATTGATAATGCGAAAATTAATGATTACGCACGGATACGTTTTACGGACACGTCGACGAGAATTGTTAAAGGCGCCTGTGCAGGACTTGTAGGTCGATTTTTTGAGGACGACAAGGATTTGTGTGATTTTTTTGGTTTTTTTTTTTTGGTCGTTGGATTCGCGTTAACGGTCGATGTGTAATATTACCGCGACGTCGGCGTGGCGTAGCACGCGAATTAACGGAGTTTTTTTTTTTTTTTTGTATTCACGTTAAAGTAGGGGAAACCGTATTGTCTAAGCTAAGTCGGTTAAAATCATTTGAGGGTTAAGATAAAAGTGCATTTAGATGACGACGAGAACGGCGGCGGGAAGTTGGAATAATTTTTAAAATATTTTTTTTTGGCCGTTGGATTCGCGTGCACGGTCTATGTATGCTTATTACCGTGACTCCGGCCGGACTCATCATGCGAACGAACGGGTTTTTTTTTTCACACGTAAAAGGAGTAAAATATCAGAGTAACTAAGCTAAGTACTATCATTTGAAAACAACAGTTAAGATAAAAGTGCATTATTCGGATGACGACGAGGACGACCTAGGTAAGTTGTGACGCATCTGGGGCCGCGGATAGACCCTTCCTTCTATTGCATCAGGATTCTGTTTCATATCGGATTTCATGAAAATTAAGTTGGTATTCTTATATCTCTTTTCAAGATAACGCAAGTGTAGCTCATGTTGTCTCGGCTGACTCGGCTGACTCGGATAACTCGGCTGACTCGGACGACTCGGATGACTCGGACGACTCGGCTGACTCGGCTGGCTCGGCTGACTCAGCTGACTCGGCTGACTCGGATGACTCGGACGACTCGGACGACTCGGACGACTCGGACGACTCGGACGACTCGTCTGACTCGGCTGACTCGGATGACTCGGACGACTCGGACGACTCGGACGACTCGGATGACTCGGACGATTCGGCTGACTCGGATGACTCGGCTGACTCGGCTGTCCAATCGGATTATAGGTCATCGGGCGAACGTGTACTGCGACCGGGCTGTTTCTTATAGAGCCATCCGAGTCAGGGTCGTAAGCATCAAACTGAAACAAATCGTATACGATATCCCTGGCCCTTTCGAACATAGCGGCTACTCTAGTCTTAATCCGGCTAATTCTTCCACTCATTTCCTAGCTTGAAAAACAGAATAAAAATTTGTCAACGGTTTACTCATAAAAGAATATTATACGATACGACGACGCCGATTAGTACTACTGCGGTACCTACTGCGGCGGCGTCGGAGTAGAAAAAAAAATTCTTTCGTTTAAATCGTCATGTTAAACGCATTACTCAAATTATAGTTATTAGTAACAAGATTTTCGTTTATTCGGTGTTAATTGGTTTTTCGTGATTTTTTATTTCGACAAAATGTCTCGTTATATTTTATAATTATAATTATATTCCGCGCGATTTTTAGTCTCGTTTCAATAAACACCTGAAACGACGAGCGTTTTCGTTATAATAATACACGCGTATGACGCGGCCAAAGCTATTATACCCGCAGCCCCATTCGCGGGTCCGACAAATAGAAAATCATTGTATCACGTACACAATATACGCTCGCGTGTTTATATAACAATTACGGTGGTCGGCGAACAAAATAATTAAATCTCGTGCCCCGTTTGATGTTCATATTATGATAATGACGGAATACACCTGCGCCGCCAATCAAAAATATTTAACCCCCACGCGTTATGCAGTAGGTACTATCACGGCGATATCACCGAGCACCGGACGTTAATTTACATTATTATTAATTAATATCATCCGAGGGCGGTGCGATTGGATACGATTTTGAAAATATTACCGTTCTCTCAGTGTGCCTATTATCATTACGGCGTGATAACATTGTAATCGGGGAACTGCTCGACGATGCGGTTTTCGTTTTCAATTAACCGCGTGGTATTAGGCGAAAAAGATGGATCATTGTTGACGATGATAATAATTGATCGCTCTCGAAAAATCGAGCCCGTTATTGCGTCATCGCTTTTACGAACGCATCGTCGAAACGACGAATTATTACGGTTCCGATCGTAGTACAAAACATCCAATTTACAATTTCCGCGCGCACGCGACGTGTTCATATAATATAGTGTCGTGTTGAAACCGTCCGTTTGGACGTGAATTAAAATCGCGACCCCGGTGAACCGTAAATAATGCGGAGACCGCGGACGCGTGCCCACGTCACTGGCCGTCGGGTGGGGGAGGTCGCGGCCAACAGGGAGTGACAATCATTTTTCGCGGCACGTCGCGATGAATATATTACGCGCGGACGTTTCGACCGTGTTTCAGTTTTTTTTTTCATTTTAATTTTTTCCATCCGGCCGACGCGAAAAACAGTATTTTTTTATTTTTTTTTTATAATCTTTTCGCCCAGAACTCGTACCGCGATTGTCGTTGCGATAGCGCGCGAACGGTTTTCGTAACGCTCATTCGCACGTCATCTCGCCGTCGAAATGTGTTATTCTAATCGCGATTACGCGCGTTTACCCGCACTGCGGTAATTCCTCGAAATCAATCGGACACGCGCATAATTAATTCAAACATACGCGAGGTTGTCGGACGAAAAAAAAAAAAAACTCCCGAAACGGCTTGTACGCGCGTTCACGTTCGATCGTTATACCGCCGGGGAACGTGCACGTATTATCGGGGGGTAGGGGGTGCGTAGAATATTGAGCTTCTACCGAGTTTATTTTGGCGTACGAGTGGAAAACTTTGGTCGGCTTTTCAAAAGCTACCCGCCGCCGCCCGTAGCCCCCGTTTTTTAGAACTTATCCGTGTCGATTGGTAAACGGCTTTTGACAGCAGCACAATACGCGACCGTTGAGATTTGCCGTACAATGTCACATGAAATGTTTTATTTTATGTTCACGCTGCACCCGGGAGAACGGTGTAATCGATTTGCGTGTTTAAACGCGTAAAACCACCGACAATTCGACGGAAGCGTATTATGCAATCGTTGAAAACAAAATTAATTAACGCATTTATAATTACGGCAAGCGCACGCACACGGAATATGTGATAGTGTACGAATTCACGGTTATGTACGAGTACATTACTATGAACCGCGGTTATTGTTATTAGATGTCAAATGATTTTGACTGATAATGATAAACTTTATAATATAACACGTCTTGTGGGTGTATTATAATCGTGAACTCGTACTTTTATTTGTAGGACTGTGTGCGCCTACCGTACCTAAACGCGTTGATTAATTTTGCTTTCACCGATTGCGATGAAATAAAACGCGTTTCCATTGATTCACGATTGGTGGTTTTACATTTTTGAAAACACAAATCGCTTACAAAGTTTTCCCGAGTGCTAGTCGAATATTAAATACAATTACTAATAATAAGTACACTGCTAATGTCGCGTATTATACATTTATACTGCTGCTGTCAGAAGCCGGTGTCCAAATCGACTCGATAAGTTATAAAAAAAAACGGGTTACGGCGGAGACCTTTTGAAAAGTTAACCAAAGTTTTCTGTACGGTACACGTAAAACTTCAACATTTTCCTGCGACAACAACATACGCGTTCCCCGTAAATACGATTTACAACGAACGTGAGTAGAAGCTATTTTGTCATTTTTTTTTCTTTTTTAACAACCGAGCGCTCGTTTGAATTAAATATAGTATCATCGGTATTGCGTGCGAGTTCAAAAACTTTTCGGTATTCACCGGGTTACCCGTTTTTACACCCTAATTATATAAGTGCAGATGTACGCGCGATTGTTAAAAATTTATCGAGACGGATTCTGCTTGCACCCCTGTGATACATTTTACGGGAACGGGGAAACACGAGCGTATTTCCATCACTCGAAATTATCGAGCTGCGATGAAAAAGTTTATTTGAACTTGCGCGATATTGTACAATATGTGTACGTAAAATCATGTTGACTTTTGGAGGTGAATAGGGTGAAAACCATTATAAATTGTTTGTAAGCATGTACTACACGTTATATATAGCTATTATAAACTCGGCGCAAAGTTTTCTTCCAAGATTATGATTTTCCGTATATAGTCTGCGAGAAATGTTAATATAACATATAATGTTACCGTTATGGATGTTATGAGCAATTATAAGTTTAGAACGACTCGAATGTCGTGCTACGGTATTGTTATACGCTTCCCTTTCTCGCGAGCATTGAACGCGTATACCGCCGAACATAACTTTGAGCAGACAAGTTGCCACGATAACGAGTAGCAAATTATTTTCGCGCTAATAAATCGCTGTATTATAAATTACAAATATCACTATTTTATTAATTATAACCCTCGTTATTTGCACTTATAATTATGACTAATTATGAACTTTGAGAATCGCTACGAGACGCGGTCCCCCGGATATTATTTTAAATCATTTTTCAAAAATGCACCCCTGATACCCGCAATATACTATGAACTGTCTTATAAACCGATGACAAACATGACTGCCCATTATAAAACAAATCTCGAATTCAACAAATTGTGTTTTTACGCAAACGAGAGAGGACCATAATCGTTTGAAATATTTTCGAATGACAATATTATTAATAGAAGAAAAAATGCGTAACAATAATAATCCAGTAAGAATGAATGAATGTGATTTAAAACTAAGTTATTCGTAATAAAACATTGAAACCTGTAAAGCTGTAATTATGAGTTGTACAATCACAGAGTACAATAAGTACGATAATTACGGGCTAGCGCCCGCCGTTTAGAGATTGTTACGAGGTTAATATTTTACTCTGTTGGACGTCAAAACTAACACGAAAAACTATTATTCCCGGACAAGTATTTTATTTGTGGCTATAATGTGAAAAATCCCGTCCACGCCCCGCGGCCGTTAATAGACCGATTGATTCCCGCAATCATATAGAACAAATAGGAGCTAATAAAATAATATTATAACGACAACATATAAATCGTAAGAATTATAGGGCTCTGTAGATATACAAGACTCTGAAAAAAGCAAGCAAAATAATGCAAAAAAGCACCTGTAATATTTTTTAAATAACCAAAAAAAATATAAAAATAGTCGTATTCGTTTTGTTTAATCTTATTATTTAATATACTCGTATACCAAACACAATTTGACAACAATATATAATAGAGGTTAAAGTTGTTTCAATATTATTACTTACCGCTATACATAAAAATACAAAATACAGAAAAATATTTAAAAATTTGGTGTCGACAGTCGGCAGCAGCTTGTGGATGTGTAAAAAAAATTTAGAACTAATTACTTTTAATCAACCCATTAAATCAAACATTACGAATGTGTACAGAGTTGTCGTCCTACGATCAACGGATAAAATATTATATACAACGAAGGTATGACTTCTTATATAATATACTATAAATATACAGCTGGAAGATTGTACGAACTGAAACAAATGCCCCGCGATTTATAGATCGAATCGTTGCGAACCCGTTCAATGATAATATTATGGTGACAATTTATTGTGAACAGGAATAAATCAATACCGTAAAGACGGAGAAATGAGACGGATTTTTCGAAATTTGAAGTGCACAAATTAAAAATTTAAATATATTTAATTATTAAATTAATTTTAAATATATTTAAAATTGGTACGTCTAAAAAGTCCCGAATTTTCAAGCGATCGTTTCGATCATGCCCCTCAATTCACCTCTAATAGCGATTAAATTGCGAAAACGTTAGGCAAAATACGAGTACAGGATATTTTTTGTCACTTTCAAAACGTTCGGAATTTCGGAAAACATTGATAATTTATAAAAATGGTCACTATAATGTTCAGTTTTACATACATATAATATACAGTCTTATAATCTAATAGCACTTAGAAATAAAAAATGTCGCGGAGTTTTCATTTCGTAAACGTTTCTTAACGCTAATTTTTTATAATAAATAATTATGTATAATAATTTATAACAATAATTTTCAACGGGAGGATCGACATTTGCAAAGGCCAGTCCGAATCCCCGTAGTCAAAAATTAATGTTAAAAAAAAAAAAGAATGACTTAAATAAAACAATTGATTTTATTTAAATGAATAAATAATTAAATAGTTTACCTTGGTTTAAAGACTGATTTGTAATTTATGAATTGTGCAGGATATGGATGATCCACCAGACAGCTTCAGCGGCTGCCTGAACTCCAAGTCGTCTCGACCGACACCCGTGCGTCAAGCTGAAAATAAGGATAAGCAATGAGTAGCCGAAGTCAACCTATCAGCTGTATCGGCCGCTATCGAAATTATGTGGCGCAAGAAATGTGCGGTGTTCGTGATTCGTTACCATTTGAAGCGCTGCGCACCGCCAAAACCGTGGTCCAAATGCACAACTCGTATGAATTTTTCGGCGGGAAACTCGCGTGCTGATATAAACATTTTTAATATCGGCATTTACGTTGCCGTGTGTATGCGTGCGTGTGTATGTGCTTGTGCGTGTGTGCGTGTATTGTGTAGTTACTTCTTCAAAAAAATACGAGTATTCGGAGGAGTGATACCTTCGTGCTTTTCGGCAAATATTTCGGTCGAATGCATGGTACAATACCGATAAAAACCGATTATAATCAAACAGACGATTAAAAATAACAGTTCCCTGAATTCGCTCATTTCTATCGACTTGTTGTGGACCCGGTGTACAACGTACTGAATAGTAGAACACGGACCGGCCGGAATGGAAAGGTTGTGTGTAATTTCTGTACACATTTATACCCACACATACACATATATACTATACTTGAGGGAGGGTGAGACGGCCATCATGGAAACCGGTTGGTGCAACACAATGCACATGCTACATAATAGCTTCCCCCTGTTATTAAACCATTACGGTATAGTGCACATGTTTTTGACGCAGTAATATAATTTCACCGTCAACGGTGTTCGTACCAAAATTATACAGATCTACGATTGTATACTACGCAATGCTTGGTAATCGATTCGCGAAAAAATTTATTGATCCCGGAGTGAAAAGATATTTTATTCCGTTCATCCCGCAACAGTGATGATAGTAACGATGAGTATTATTATTATTGTAATACCTACCGGGGTTTTCGCTCGCGAACATATTTTGCAATTTTACGAGTTTTGCACGACCGTCACTCAAGCAGCATAGAGGATCCTATTGGCATTTGTATTTTTAATTTTCAAAAAAAACAAATAAAGCCGATCATGGTTTAAGCGTTTAACGATATGTGTGGGTTTATTTTCGTTCATTATCACAACCTCGTCCGTATACGCTGTCCAGTATCCTATGAAACGTTATTAAAACGAACACGACTGTCGATCGTTATTTAATTTTTATAACGACAATAGGGGAATGTGTTCATAAATGTAAAAATATTTTGAGGTTTTTATCAAAGCTAAAGATATTTATTGATTTACTACGATGTATATATATTTTTCTTACTTTTAATACTCTAGCGTGCAACATAATTATATTATAGTCCCAAAAGTTTTTCGCAGAACTTTTTTTAGTAACTAGTAAATTGGGCGTAGCTTGTAGTTTTGAAGTGGTTACTTTTCGATTTCCCGAACGAGAGGAAAGACCAAATAAAAACTTTTATATTACATTTAATAACGCTCTACAGCCTCAACAACAGTATTGTAAATGTTTTTTTTCAATAAACAATTATTTTATTCCATGATTTGAAAAAGTTCTACCTAATGTTAAAAAGCAAAATATTCGGTTAGCTCTTGTTATCAAAGTGGGTATTTATGTTTGAAGTACGATAGATGTTCTCACGAATATTGACTATTATTATTGATTTAGTTAGTTATTTAATTTTTTTTTCCTTTTCACATTTTAATGATAATCGCTTGCACTATTTCTGATATAATAAATATTTTTAGGCTTTACATAGGTTGACATTTAACTACGAAACTATTATCAAATTTATAAAACAAACATCATCGATTTGTTGATTAGGACATAAAATAATAAACATCTACAGTGAAATGTTGAAATTAAAAATATAGAATGATTGAAATATTTATATACAAAATAATATATAATGATAATTTATATTGAACATAGTTATTAAAACAAATGAAAAAAATGTAATTTTTGTAATTTCCTCTGTACAAAAGTATATGCATGTTTCTTTCAGAAGACCTTCTTATAATATCCGCAATCAAGGAAAGTTCTGGAAACCTACACAATTTACAGTCTACATTATTTTGCCATAACAAAGCGGTCATATTATAATTGTATGCTAATTTAATACCGACTTTTCCTTTGTTATTGTTTTTGTTATAATATAATTGTACTTCTCACTATATATCTAATATAAGAATATAATGCCTCACTGAATACATTTTTTAAAATAAATAAATGTTATTTCTAATAATTATAAATGTACAACTGATGATTATTTTTTTCCCTGAAACGATTAATAATTCTTATAAATATTTATCACGTATTGCTTGGACATGGCTGTATTACAAAATGTTTATGGCATATAAAATACAATATGGATATTGAGATCTGAGAGAGCCATACAAATGAATAATTTAAAGAAATTAAATGGGACCCGATCCTACACCATACGTTTTGTATATTTTTCGAAATCGTTAACATGTGGACGACCCTGTGTGGTGACAGCACGTAGACAATGAAGAATAGGGTATGTGTTTGGCAACTGAAAATGTATTAAATTTTACACACAACCCCCTACAGTTCGAACACCTGCAGGTGATTATATATTTTCAAGTCGACTTGTATATGAGTGCGGTAGACACGTTGTTCGATTCGTCGTAGGCCTGTGTCGTTGCTCATCATGTATCTAAATAATAGTAAATTTTACCACCTACTGTCAAACATCGAAAAATAACAGACATCGCACGCCGGGCCACAATAGTAGAAAATAATGAGCCCGGTCACTTGTAACGAGCCCGCGAGTTTTACACGCGCTGGACGAGCTTGAATGGCCATATAATATTATAACAATAATGGGTGTGCCGCCTCACACATGCTGCGTGACATTGTCAAGTGTAGTCCCGCAGAAGTAAGTACCTACGTTCGACAATAAGACCTTAATAATGAGAGGCTACGCATTAAACTCAATCTAGCGTGATTGGACACGTGTAGAAATATTTTATGCTTATAATTAATACTGGGGAGTATATAGTATATATAATATAATAAACATAAATATAAATAAGTACTGCTGACAATATTTACGGTATACTATCGGCACGCAGCTTTATTTTTATTTTTATTTTTATTTTTTTCATTGTAGCGTTTATATATTAGCATAATCATATTTAATCATTTTTCATTCGCGATAAAATTGATAAAATTACGTATTCGATTTTAAAAACTATATTCTTAAGCCCTTGGTGTGCTAGACGGACACGTACTTGTATAATTAAACGTAAAATATAACATTAAAATAATGTATATTTCACAGTATTTTTAAAATAGCTATTTTATACTTGCATCACTTTTGTGGCCGTATAGTTACCGATTAATGAATTCCTACTTTGAGTCTAATACATCGATTATATTTATAAAACGCCTGAAAAGTATTTAACATTTTTTTGTGTCGATATTCAAGATAATACTAAATAGATAAATACGGTGTTACATATACCATATTACAATAATAAATATTACACGAAAATTCCCAAATTGTATATGTCGTATTAATATTACAGATACATTTTGGGACTCATGCACCTATACCTAGAAAAAAAATCCAGAACTATATAATTAAGTCATAGAACCTATACACATAATACACGCAACTTCAATAAATTGTAATGAAATAAAATACGTAGATATTCTATGGTTTAATATTGGTGTGTATACATGGGAAAACATTTATTTTTAATCTTCTTAAATTAAATAAATTGAAAAGATACTTTGAATTTTGTTCGAAATATAGTTAGATAATTATAATGCATACTTAAGAAGATAAAAACATATCGTTATGATTTCAAACAAAAGAGTGTTTTATATTGTAAAGGGGAATTAAGACCATTTATTCCGAGACGGAAATATTCTGTACTGGGGAAGATGCCTTTTTACACCCTTTCGATTTCTTCATTGTACTATACTACAACTTTGGTCCGTAAAAATGAATAGCATTCACAGTAATAACAAAGCGGTAAGCTGTTGCACGCTCACGTTAAATTAATCGTAATATATTTGCGTGAGCCGAACTGACTAACAAGTGGGTGACATCATATTATTAACAGTTGTAGTAATACAGTTCTTCAGTAAATATACTTACGTTTACCTTCTGATGTACTTCGCTGCCACGCGAGACGAACAATATTATCGTTTCGGCTTTTTACCACGACCAATAATCTGCTTGGATAAGTAATTAACCTATGTTTCAATTGTTTCAACTTCCCGACGGTAATACTTACCGCTCTATCTTACCCTTACTAGTGTACGGCGATGCGGCCGGGGATGCAAATAATGTCTAAACAACAATTCAAGATACGCAACAACCGTTTTATTTTTATTATAATACCAATATGAGTATATATTTAAAAGAGCAAAATATTATTATAGTTTTTTCGTAATTATCCTCTAAGTATATTTATTTATTTTTTCTACATGGTCTTAAAAACATTTGACCGTTTTTAATTCTACGCTTAATAGTAAACTTTTAAAAACAAATGATTATATTATTACTATTTCGTATTACGCTACACTACACACTATTCTTACTAACAATATTAATATTATCATAAAGTACAATATTACGGTTTTTTGTTTGAACTGATGTAGCGTTGAAGTGTTTTTCGCGGGGCTGAAATACAGGGGGCTCGGATCAAATGAACTACATTTATGTGTAACAATTATAATAATAATAATAATGACGTTTATGCGTACGCAGCCACTAAACATACAGACGTATTGTGTATTATATTAGAAGTATATTATATTGTATAGGTATGAAGTACAATGTGTTAAAGGAAAATGAAAAAAAAAAAAAACAAGTACAAAACAAATACAAATTAGGTTGTGTACGACTGAAACGGAAAGGCTACGTCACCGCGTACAGAAGATTGAAAGTATAATGTATATTGAAAGAGGGGGGAAAATAAACGAATTGGAGAAAAGGAAACATTTCAAATAAAATGCTAATGTGTTTTAGGGAACGCGGTATACGCAATAATAACACGCAAAGGATTCGATTTCGGTTTGGGGTTTTCAATCGCGAACGGCCCTGACAGTAATCATGAACGGCAGACCCGCCGCCGCGGATACGCAAGGCAAAGGGATTGGCGGCGGCTATTGCGGCGGGGTGTACGCTGTTCGGTCGCAAATAAAACACGTCATTATATTATTGCTTGGTTAAATAAATGAGAAACGATAGGCTCTGGCGGAGGCAGCGGTGAATGCTATGGGATAAAGTGGTATTATCGGTGTGCGCGCGTTTCGTTTATTGAGGTTTTCGCCAGGACGAGTGAGCGGTCCTCGTCATGATATTGCGAATGATCGCGTTCGTGCGGTTCCAGAAGTGGACGAGACCGCGCTTCTTTTCCGAATCGGGCTGCTGCTCATCCTGCTGCTCCTCCTGCTGCTGCCCAGGCCCGGCCGACGAAGACGAGCCTTCATTGCCGTCGCCGCTCACCACCACCTCCATCATGTCGTCGTCCTCGTCTTCGTGGTCGTACGTCGACGGCCCGTCTTCCTCGCAATAGAAACGCACCTTGGTATTGGCCGACTCGGAGAATCGGCGTTTTCTGGACCAGGCGCTCTTACCCGCGTCCTTGTTGTCTCGTCTTTCGGCCATCTTTCCGACAACAATAATAATTACAATATTAATGAGTACGCGCACGCGACGACGTGACAGGATTACGTCACGGCGTTGTTTATATAGTCAGGTATAGGTATATATCGCGCGAATACGGCAGCGGCGCAGAGTTCGGTGAATTTAATGAAAATCCACGTTAATGCGGAATGACTACTTTATAATGGACGTGTCAACGCCGTGACAGTATAATACAATAACACGCATAATCGGTTCGACGTAAATCGGTTCGACTGAAAAAGTCATCATCACTTGTCGAAGGCGGCAAACGACGGTTTGAAATTGCATTAATTAAATATTTTCCAATAAACTCGTTAAACGCGAATAAACAGATTTTGAGAGGCAACAAAAAAAAAAAACCGTTTAATTGAAGTTTGAACCAGTATATTTTATAATCAAGAGTTGCAAATCGGCTTAAGCGATGCGTAAAGAATAATAATCGAATTATGATAACGTTTCCAGTCTACAGTCTATAACGATAATTCGTTTTTAGGAGAAAAATAAACATTAGAATATAATATATTTTATACGTGGCCCGCAAAGCAATTTTGAACGGCTTGAAAAAAAAAGAGGTTACCTAACTGTTAGTATTTTTACTAATAACATTTTATCGTAAAGTAATTTGGATCAAAACATTTTTTATAATTTTTCTTGTTGTAAATCTGCAAATAAATATTTTGTAAGACCTATGCAGTGGCGTTTAATTCACACTAAGTTTCTAAATATTATCAAACAATTTGCAAAACTAATTTTAAACAAGATTTAATGATTTTCATAAATCAAACAAAGAAATTTCAGAATCCTTTTCTAGTGGACATAAATTATGGCGATAATAATTCACAAATGGAAGTAATCGAATTTATAAATGCCGATTGGCGAGCTTCTAAGAAATTATTTTCGGGAAGCTTCTGGGTCCAGCTTCAAGTTTATTTCAATTTCATTGCTGTCTTGCCGTATATAAATTAAATGAAATCAGACTATTTGTCCAAAAACCGATAGCGGCTTTTACAAGTACCTACGTATGTATACAAACAGACATTTTCAATTATGAAGTACGGTAAAAGTAAACAGTCTTCACGCTTCTGTGATGGACATTTGCACGCTGTATAGCGAATTTCAACCACAAGTTTGCAAACTGATATCAATAAATTAACAAATTAATATCAGTTACAGAAATCGCATTAGCCTATACATTTTTTAATTCAAATTGCTTTCAAAGAATTTTTTTAAATTTAACAACAAAACTCATTATGTATATTCATATTTACATATAACTTGCCACTGATGATTTATTTTGATTTTTGATGTAATACAATAATTATATGATGATTATTATGTTTAACACTTGTTTTTCTTTATTTAAATGGCCCACGATTAAAAATTAAAAAAAATATGGCCCGCATGGTTAAAAAGATTACCGACCCCAGTTTATGTAAAATCGACGATAAGTATAGTCAAATGTTTAATAAATGTATTGAAAATGGTTCGAAATGACGCACAATGCGTAATAATGAGTATCAATATTATATATTCAAATACATAACCGTTCGGACCTTAAAATATTTTCGAAATCCACTAGGCATTAATATTAAAAATTTAAATGTAAAATTACATTTGAATGGATCTACGAAAATAAAACACAATGATGGTATGATATAACATCATAATTTAAATAACGACAATACGCGTTTATTTTACCCTTTAAAGTATAATCTACACATATATGTATATTATTTTAATTTTATTTAAATATGCTTACTTTATAGTGCTGTTCAAAAAATATGCTTCTGAAATCTGTAACAAAAAAGGTTGTGCAACAATAATATTTTAATAATATATTTAATCAGAATTTATAGAGAAATATCGTGTAATTATTTATGAAATAAAAAAAAAAAATTAAAAGCCATTTAGGTACAAGGACGTATGGGTAATATAAAAATATAAAAAAAATATATAACTATTATTCATAATAATTAGGTTTGTGCGTTACCAATAGCATGATTGAGTAAAATGCTATGTAAGTGGTGGCGAGGGGGAAAGAATATACAATAAATTTATTTTTATTCTCTCTAGTTTAATAATTTATTCTCGACCACAATGCAGACGATTTTGTATATGCTGGTAACATTTGCGTTCGGAGATGCGATATGACTTATACAATATGAACGTTTAACAATATCAAAGCTGGTGTGTTTAAGAACAAAATTACTTATATGCAGTCTACGTATATGGCAGAGCACGTTAGGCACGTATTTGCGAAATAAAAAAATTGACCACAAATCGTGGAAATAAAAACCAATACCAATATAATATAATATATAAGTAAATAACCAATAGTATGTTTACACTTTACGCATCCGACGTAAGGTCTTGAAATATATTATACTGTCAATGTCGTATCTGCGGGCGTGGAGGAGGGATTGCGATATGCCCCCGAGCCTAGGAACGAAAGTAAAAGTTTACGGTCCACCGAACTATCGTTCGGCCGAAACTCATAAAATGTTTATACACTTTTGAAATGCTTACGGGCCGACCGCACGGACAGCATATTTTATTACCGGTACACACGGATCGCCTTTCAAATGGCCAAATGACCAAATCTTGGAAATTGACTTTTTTTTTTTTTACTCGAATTTCCTCCTATAGACGAGTGGTCTACAGAATCCGATATCGTCAAATATTGAAGTCAATATTTGTCGTTATTTCAATAACGCCCATTTTTTTTCTATTTCAAATCGCCTACACATACTAGGCAGAATGTTCAAGATTTTAAATCTTATCTAAAATGGACTCTGAAGCGGTTATCCACTAATTGCATGTGAATTGTGCGCATAAAAGATAAGTACTGTGGTAAAATTAATTTTTAATTAATACCATTTATTATGCTCAAATATGAGAAATAATAATAATACATTGTAATGTGTTGAATAAATAATCCAATTAAAATGAAAATAACATAATAATGTCAATCGGTTAATATTAACAGATTAAATATACATAGTAATATCGGAAATTAAAATATAATCTCAGGAAGATAATAAAACGTATCATAAAAATAGTTTCAGTGGTATGACAAGATAACACATAACTTATATCGATTAATATGACCTAATATCGGAGGCAATTCAAGTAAATAAAATTAATTGGGAGGCAATCCGAGTATCCTTTTTTATTTAATAAAAATTGATCGCAGAAAGCAATTCGAGGGACTGCGAGCTAATAAGTGCGTGTAAAGTGTACAAGTCACAAATTATATCAACTTTGTAAATCTGGCTCGATTTTGACTTGGATTTCAATCAGTTGTTTGTGATTAATTGACAAAATTGAAAAGAACAACGACATTTTCTTCATACCATAATTGACAGCATATAAAACTAATTTGGCCGCCACTCTTATTTCTGATGTTCAACGTCAGTGTAATTCTAGAATATGTTTTCATTGAGATCTAGTTTTATCATTTTTCGATGTGATCTCTATTGTTTATGCATTTTTAAATTAATTTACTGATTGTAAAAAATGATTACAAAATGTTTCATTTATTACACCATAACATACATAAGTATAAACACTCAACATTTTTACACTTTCTATATCAAACCTCTATGTTACTCTGAGTAGCACAATTTATCGAATATTGACCTCATGTAGGTAACAATTTGAATAATCTAATTTATAATTAATGAGGCAATATTTAAATGTTGTGCTCTTAATTTATCTTAAATGTAAATTAATTGTACTTTATATTCTGTATATTGTAGACAATAGACATCAGTAGTACTATAATAAAAGTAATAGTTATGTAATTGTATAAATATGGATATGTCAGTTTTGTAAAAGATACTTTTTAAAAGTATTCAAATACAGATACAGATACTTGATAAAAAAAAAATATTCGTGTACGAATACAGATACTTCGAAAAAGTATTCATAGATACTTTCAAATACTTAAAAACATTTAATTATTTTGTTTAACTTAAAATCATATAGAAAAATGTAAACGCATTTTAAAAATATACGATATTAATATATTCGTATTCATGTATCACATCAATTATGTAGAGGAGGTGACAAAGAACCATAGGGATATATTATTATATATATATATATATATATATATATATATATATATAATATGATATATAGTACATTTGTATACTATGTATATTTTATTTATCTTGATGCAAAGATCATAGATGACGCTACTATAGGCTGACCATAAAAATAAAATAAAAAAACGGGACATTTCAAAAAATAAAATAATCTGATGAATAATTTTTTTAATACATAGTAGAAAACAATTTTATTTTTATATTAATGGTGAACTAGTTAAGAATTATTTTTATACATGTATTATATAAGTTATATAAGGATTTTAAATTAGGAGCAAAAACACCTCCTTTTGGGCATTTTGAGAAAAAAAATTAACAAACTGTATATTTTATTAATATAACAAATCACCGTTTAAGAAAGTCAAACCTATTTCATGTACCATTTTATAATAATAATTATAGCTCCACTTCCTTCTTCCCTAGAGCATTAAAACTAGCAAATCTTATTTCTGAACAAGTAGATTTTTTTCATATGTCACGTATTGTTTTTAATAGAAATGTATATTTAGCTTTAAATTTAATTGTAAGTTAATTATCGTTATTATGTTATTATTAATGTAATGCTGTCTTGTATTACTATTTTCATTTACCACTGTCTAATTATTATTATTTTGTAACTGTATTTTCATCATTTTTGTCCTACTTTATATTTTTTTTTTTTTTGTTCTAATTGTAATTACTTAAAAATCTTAACCTGATACTGTTCACACTAAAGGGTTATTACCCGTTTATCATAAATAAATAAATAAAAAAATAAATTTTAAATGACACCACTACGACTGAACACTATTACTTTTAATTGCCTTATCGCGGCGGAATTTCCGTGTGGCTATTACAAACAAAGATTAATACGGCAACGGCTTTGAACGTGTTAATTTAATGATATCAAAATATACGAAAACATAACACTATTATGGTATTATGACATTATATACGTTTTATATGAAATGTGTCCCGTATTACTTTTGTCGGGACAACGGGACACAAAGTTGAAATACGGGACAATCCCGTATAATACGGGACGTATGGTCACCCTACGCTACTAACACTTTAAACTAATATTACACATCCTGAAAATTGTTGATGAATTCTAATTATATTAATTTACCAATTAATTTATTATTTTAATGTGATAGGATTAAAAAAAGTATTTGAAAATAGTATTTGATTTTAAATACAGATACTGTGGTAAAGTATTTAAAATACTAAGTTTAAGTATTTTTTCCAGAAGTATTTAAAATTCGTATTTGATACTTAAAAAGTATTTGAATACTTTTATTCAAATACTTTTACTCAAGTACTTTACAAGACTGGTATATCAAGGTGGACTCTTGCTCCTTCACGGTTGTACATAAAATTAAAATATACTAAATACTATAATAACCATTACATTCTACACAATATAATATTATTCTGTATTGCACTTAATTCTATAAACAACATTTTTTTGAACAACAAATAACGATTAATTTACAAACAAACAAAAAGGATGTTGAAATTATTTTGGTAAATGTCCCACTGAGTATACATACTCGAATTTTTACGGAAACCCTATAGCGTAAAACAAGCGCCGGCCGGCAACCCATGTAATTTTTTTTGCGACCCTCGAAATACTTCTTGTCGTATTTCAAATTTTAATTTTACCCCTTAAACCGTAATTATTATAAAGTGTTTCATCATTTTAATATCTATAATATTCATAAATGTTTTTCGATTTTCACAAATTACATTTAAATAAGTTGTCAAAATTTTAATTACAATTACGTTTATTTAAATGCGTAATGCGGCTCTCAATGAGAAGCTACTGAAAATAATAAGAAATGTCCCACTTATGTTAAAAGGTCGCCGGCATTCCCCCCGGTGGAGTTACGTGATAAAGGCAGAAGACCGTCAGGAGGAGACGGTCGTGCGAAATTACGCCGCGAGTCACACGATAGGGGAAATGGCTTATAATAACGGTACCGCTCACCTGATTATGCTGCCGGTGTTGCTGCTGTACTCGGGTGTCGCAACAGATGAACGTCGAAGTGGAGCGCGAGAGCTTTTTGCTTGACCGGTGAGATCGACTTGGGATTTTCGGCGGTGGAAAATGATTTGATATCGGTCCAGTGGTGGCGGCAGAGTGAACGCAAAAGTTGCGCGTCGCTATAATCGCACGCCCTCTAGGCGCTTTATTGGACCCTACCGTGACGAAAATCGATACGTATCCGATCGCATCTCTTGCGGCGAAATTAATACGAGTATGATATCAGAGGTACCCGGTAGTTGGTACAACCGCGATCGGACAGTCTTATCGTAATACATTTCGACCGTGATTACCCGTGCGGAACATTCGGACCGGACGTTTATCCAAGATGTGAATACTCGAAGAATTCAATTTTTGAGCGATTCCACTCTCCGCCCCGTAGGCGGAATAATGAAAAATTTGATTTTTATCACACGAATAAATGGTCGAATCGGAACGACGATCGAATATCGTAATTAAAATTTGGAGAACGTTGTTAGTGTACATATTATTTTGTAAATCTTATATTTCATTGTTTGGCTGAACAGACAGTGAAATCGCACAAAAAATCTTTGACCATTTGCCCGTGTATAATACGCCTACGACGTTTGTATTCACCCGTACGGCAGTCACCGGTCGTTGGATTCGGTTTTGAGTCCGCAATATTCGAACGAATCGCAGTATGCATCAGACGAGAGGCGCTCAGTATGAAACGAAAACGCCACGGCACGCGTATTGCTTATTCGATATTCGATTAATTCAAATAGTTCATGGACGTGCATTACCTTATAACGAGCAATTAGTTTTGCTGCCGCCTGATGCTATTGTCAATAAATCTTATTGAGTCGTTCTCTCCACGATAACAACCAATCATCGGTGCCGTAAGACTTGCATCGCTCGTATGCTCAGTCGTTTATCTAATATTATATATTTATCACAACGTTGCCGAATATCCATTAACGATTCGTTAACGATTATCCATTTATAATAATCTTGCGGTGGATCTAATGGTCGTACGTACTTTCCACCGAATATATTTTACCCGCGCGTCGGGCCCACATAACCGGTTTTGAGTCCGACGGACGCGAACGAGTCGACTAATAAGCGGCGGGAACACTATAGCTGCAACATACCATATCATATTATAATGCACCGGGTACGACGGTTGTACACGGTTATATTACATAATGTATGCATTCCGTGCACTCTCCGCTCTCTGGTCTCTACACGTGTCACGTATTATAACATCAGGACGGACGAGTTTCTTACCGCCTCCCCTCTCACATGCACGCACTCGCCGAACAACTATGAATGTACTACGTCGTACGGTTCAACAATGATGAATAATGATTAGGGAACGGATTTGAATGCAAATTGCATTTTTTTCTGAATGCCCGAAAACATTGGTTTCCAAGCAAAAAGTTCATTTCATACATCAAGGAATTAAAAAATGTAACTTTTATTTTGCATTTTTTTGCATTTTTTGCATTTTTAAGACTTTATTACATTTTTAGAGCATTTTTTGACATTTTCAGTGCATTTTTCTGGTTTTTAAGTCATTTTTTCAACATCTTTTCAACATTCATACTAAAAAAAATAAAAATGCCTAAATATGTTTTATGTTACGAAATTACCAAATTATTGTTGACACGTGTAGACACAAAATATATACATACAAGTTACAACAGATTATTACCCGCATTAAGGTAAAGATAAGATAAGCTATTTATCTAAATTGTACAGAAGATAATTGAGAGTTAATTTATTAATGTTTTATTGTATTTAAATATTTTTTATCAGATTTTTCATAGTAATGTGTTTTTTTTATAAGTTTTAAATTCAAAATTATGTTTTTATTGAATATAAATACATTTTTAAAGTTTTTTAGGGCATTTTTTTAGTGCATTTTTTGATGTTAGAGCATTTTTTTAAGGCATTAAATCGTATTTTTTTAAGGCATTTTTCTTGTTTTTTAGAGCATTTAAATCCGTTCCCTAATAATGATTATCCTAGGCGGTCTTTTTGGTAGTCGAAGGATTCGGAGACGCACATATTAATCGCGCCGTCAAATCGTCGTTTGAAATCGTTCATAGTTTATTCTACCAGCCGAAGTATTTTCGACGCCACGTGTACCTAAACAGAATTATAATTTTGATTTGAGAATTTTATTTTTTTCATAGTAAAGGTGCTTTTAAATTCGAAATTATAATTTTAGAGGTGCGATATAATACCGCGTTATAATAATTATAAATTACATTTTAATAACACTTGTGTATAGATACAACGAATTTTTTGTCGTACACAAATCTTAGAAAATATGAACGATAACATTATTTTGAAAAAAAAATTGTATTCTTGTGTTGCATCCTGTGCACTGTGCATTATCTACACGTGTCCAGCATTATAACAAAACGGACGAGTTTCTCCCCCTCTCACACATGCACACACGCACACGCACACACACACACACATACACACACACTATACAATGAATTAATTACGTCGCTCGATCTAACAATATAGATATCCTATAAACGTGTAGACGTGTGATCCTGTAGTCGTCGAAAAATATTCAGAGATGCATTAAAATCACTCCGTCACATCGTTGCTCTAATCGTACATGGTTTATTCTACGGCTTAAATATACTTGATGGGTGTACAGAATAATAATATTGATTACCACATTTTATTTTTCTTTCTTCAAAATCAAAATTATTAATTAAATGTATTACAATACAATATAATTTCATATAATATTGCACGTAGTATACTATCATATAGAGTTTTTTTTCGTAAACAAATTTAGAAAATACAAACGATAACATTGTTTTGAAAAAAAATATTTAAACACATGCAAAAACAAAAAAATTATGTTATTTCTTACAATATTTGTCGTTTTTTCCAATATTTAAATATTAAACATTTGTTTCCATACATAATACCAGAACAATACAAAAAATCATACATTCAAGCAGCGCGATCATTTTAAACAATTTTAACTTTCCCCTAGTCTATCCTTGTTGGTAAATACTTGTTTATATTACAATAAATTAATTATCAAATAAGCTCCACATTTTTCAAATCGATTTAATAGACTAATTTCATGATTAACCAAGTCATAACATAATAAATTGTGTTACTTGGATGAACATCGACAAAACTATTTTAATATCAGTGCATATACTAAAATAAATTCCTAAATCATAGACCATCTCCCATTCAATCAAAATTAGAAAATTTAACATGTAATTTTTTTTTCAAAACAGTGAAAACATAAATGTAGACTTGTGATTACTGCCTATGTAGTCTATGTGGTTAGTCCTATACCAAAGTTTATAAAAAATTATGATATTTTCACTATTAAGTTAATATTTATGTTTAAAGTTAAATCGTAAAATATACAAAGACATGTTGTTTACATAAAATGTTACAACGATGATTGTATTTTAATTAGAGTATAATAAGTAAATCAGTATATAACTAATTACGCAAAGTTTAAAAGTGATTAAATAACTTTTATCCACCAGAGTGTTTTACAATAATGAATAAGTAAAAATCAAGTTGTAGAGACTCATGACTAGTACAATATTTTAGTCAAATGCATAATAATAAATAATTTTAACAATGTACATTATAATACACACCTCTCAGGTTACATTTTCTGTTGTAAATATAATACCTTAAAAGTGTAAATTAGATTAACAGTAAACGAGGAATACTCTTAAAAAACCGAGTAAAAACTATTATTATTGTTACATTGTTAAGATATTATTCCTTACATTTTAAACAATTTATTTCGAGCGACTAAATATACTATTATTTTTTAGTTATCATTAGGGTTAGGATATTTATGCACTAAAAAATGTATAAATATGTATGCACTTATGCACTAAAAATCAGTTAAATATGCATGAAAAATTTGAAAAATATGCATTAAAAAATAAAGAAATTTTTGGACAAAAAATGCAATAAAAATTTATTATTATAGACAAATTGAAAAAACTGAAAAAAATTAAATAAAATATAAAAAAAGTTAAAAAGAGTTGCATTGAATAATTAAAGTTTGTTTTAAATGTTCCGCTGTAAATAATAATAAAGGATTGAACCATCGGTAGTTAAAACGTGCTCTCCAAATTCTTTTACAAAACCTCTTAGTCGGTTAGAATAAGAGCTTTTAACTTTAGGCATAACTGAGTGATTTAATAAATCAAATACGTTCACGACAAAATACGAAACGTGCAATATACGGTACTCTACATCGGTCGTAGACAAGACGGAAACTAACTATAAATTATTAAACGTTCTGTTAAAATATCTGATAAAATTTTAATGGCTCGCAGTTTTAAGATAAGTTTTGACTGTGTCATTTGACGAGGCTTATCGAAAATTCTATTTAAGTAGGTACCTATAGCCTATAGGTATAACCATATTGAATTCTCAACAGTAAATAAGTGATAAATGATAATATGTGAAATACAGATAATCAAACTTATATAAGATTCAGTAAAATATAAAATTACAGTGTTTTTCAGCATTTTGCATCGAAAACCGTCAAATATGCGCTTAAAAACAGAAAAAAACACAAATTATGCACTTTTTTAAAAAAATGGTAAAATATGCAATTATATGCAAAATAAAATTTTGATATTTTGAATATAGATATCATGAAACATATTTCTGTATAAGAATGGATGCTAAAACTCAAAAATAATTCGAGGTGTCACAAATGTGTGACTTCCTTCTCATATTTAATAATTGTCAACTGTTTAAATTTAAAAAAAATAACTTATTGTACATATGTATAGATTGTAATTTTTCAAATAAAGCCATTTTTATTTAAAAAAAAAAAAAAAAAAGAATGGATGCTATTGGACAACCTAAAAAAAAATATGCAAAATCATAAACATCCTAACCCTAGTTATCATACTAAAGCAGACAACAGTCGCGAATTATAAGCGTACAACTTATGCGTAACTATATTAATACACTAATTTGTATATATATAAATTATTATTATACTTTTTAACATTTCGCCATGACTACTTTGCCGTTATAATCGTCCACATAAATTTATACAATTTAAGTTCATTGAGACCACATACATTATTACATTTGTTTGTTATATACAAATATCTCAGCACTAGCTATACTTGATAATATTGTAATTTTTATTTTGTACATCATTTGAATTGTACTGCTTATGCCGAAAGCAGGATTCACGGGCACGCAACAGGTCATTCAACAGGCCGCTCACACCCAAGGACTCCACGGTCACGGCCACGGTTCTCATTCGTACGACGAGAAAGTGAAAACCGGATACTTTCATATTTTCATTGAAATAATAATGAATACAATAATCGTTCCCTACGGGGTTTATAAATTGTTTAAGAAGCTTAAAATGATTTTTTTAAACCGGTTTCATACGAAAAAAAAATAGTTTATGAACATAATTTAAAATACTGATGTACAGATCAAGCATTAAAATGGTCATGTTGTGTAAAATAAAAAAAAAAAAAAAAATGGTTAGGCACACGCGAGAAGCATCACAAAGTTCGTATTTCATTATGTTGATTAGTAATTATTTAAAAATTTTTATTTTTCCGAAAATGAATTTAGTTGTTAGCGAAATCATCACGCCATGGGAGTTATTCAGAATTATCGTGGTATACGCGAATATACGGTGGGTACGATATTAATTTATCATAATAATAGGCACAAACATAATTCGGTTCGATAGGAGAGTGACAGAGTCTATACTCTATACAATTGAACAAATTCACGTGGAGCAGATATAAATCACGGACAGTTCAGGAAAAATTAATAATTATTTGTACAGTCTCCGAAGAAATTCTTATGGTGAGTTTCTAATTGTCTTAACATTGCAATTGCCTATCATCAGGAAACAAGAGTGCGATGATTGAAATCACATGCATTTAAGGACATTGTATCCTTAAAGCTGAGCGCCAAGAATCGCTAGCACTCGCCGATAGCGTTGGGATCCCCGCACTTGCAGCAAACACGCCGATAATCTTTGCGTGACGTCCCACAGCCGTCATACAGGTATTTCTCGTAATGTCCTGCTCTTTCATGCCGTTTCAGTTGTCGTGTCCAGCACGTCCTTAATCCTGTTTTAAGTATTCCTACACTCCGTCACCGACTGCTCATCCTACTTGGAGCTGATGAACAGCGTGAACGTCTGCACAACATTGGAACGTGCCGTGGTCCAACGACTTCAACACCCGCAAGTCGTCCGTGATCACCTCCTCGTCATCGATCATTACTGCGTTTTCGTCTCCAAAATAGACCTAAAAAATTTACGTTATTATTAGCACTCGTATAACAAATATGTGATAATATGTACGTGCAAGTCCAAAGTCAGAATTTTTAAAAGGACGGTGTTTTAATTATACATTTAATTATTATGTAATTGGTGGTAGTGGGGTGGGGGGTTAAACATCCTCTATGTAATCATGAAATCAAATTAATAAATCTTAATATACGTATAACTTTCAAATATATATACTTAAAACAAAATATCCTATTATGTTATTAATAAAAATGAATATCAAATAGGAAAATTAATATAATCATATAATAACACGTTTTGTATATTTGGTAGAACCAATTTAGTATATAGGTGATTGAGATTTGGCTTAGGTACGAAAATTAATACGACAAAGGGGAGGATGTTTTTATACCCTAAACCGTAAATACCTCATTGGCTACGCGTCTGTGTATACGTGCATGGGTGTGTGTGTGCGTGCGTGCGTGCGTGCGTGCGTGCGTATGTGTGTGTGTGTGTGTGTGTGTGTGTGTGTGTGTGTGTGTGTGTGTGTGTGTGTGTGTGTGTGTGTGTGTGTGTGTGTGTGTGTGTGTGTGTATGTCTTTTGTGTGTTTTGTGTGTGTTGGTGTGTGTGTGTGTGTGTGTGTATGTCTTTTGTGTGTTTTGTGTGTGTTGGTGTGCGCCTGTCTGAAACATGTAAAATATATATAATGTATATAATGCCGGTTGTTTGGCGTCATAGTTGGCGGCAGACAGGGTGTGCTTTTGTCTCGCCCCGAGTAAAACCTGAAGTGACGCGCCATCATAAAATACAGGTAAAAGTAATCAGAGTCGGTGCCCGCCGTAGGCACTCGCTGGAAAGGATTTTAGCCGAAGGCCACAATATTGTTGTTCACAAAGATTCTATAGATAATAAAATAATATGTTTCCTTTTCTTTGACAGCGGGTTGTACTATAAGACAAGATAGTAATCCTTCTGTCTGTATACATATATATAATACTATATTGCAGGGCTTGAAATCGATTTCGAAATCGATTTTGAATATCGATAAAAATCGTTAAAATTCTTTTAAAATATAATAATCGAAATCAAAATCTGAAATGTATGATAACGATATTCAAAATTAAAATTGAAATTGAAAAAAATTGATATCGATTTTTAATATCAAAATTGTAATCGGTTTAAAAGAAAATTTTCAATTTCGATTTTCAATTGGAAAAAAATTTTAAATTTAACAATATGAGCCCAACTATAATTTGTATTTATTATTTACCATTAGGTATGTTATAGGATTTTTATTATTATTACCAAGAATAATGTCTAATATACGAAGTATCCATCTTATTAGAATATAATTTCCTGGTACAATTAACAAACAGCGCGTGGCAGTATTTCGTTTACAGAAATGTTATTATTTCGGTATTTATATTATTGTGACTTGTTAGTTATCAGTGTTATTACTATATATATATATATATATATATATATATATATATTATATTATGGTATACTTTTATCCATAATCGGCTTCCACGTATTTCCTAATTTCTCTCACCGTGACAGTAAGAATCTTGAGTTGAAATAGTTTTGGGAATACCTATTTATATTTTATAAATTAACGTTTCATAACATTGTATTATTTGTTTAATTTTATATTTATAATAACTGACTATCTAGGTATCTATTTTAGTAATAATCACTAATTATATATGAAACCAAAACATAAATAGAAAATATAGCAATAATAAAGTCACAAAAATGTAATAGTGATTTAAAATTGAAATTAAAATCGAAATTAAAATCGAAAAACTCTGATATCGATAAGCAAAATTAAAATTGAAATCGAAAAACACCGATATCGATAAGCTAAATTAAAATTAAAATCGAAAAAGACTGATATCGATAAGCAAAATTAAAATTGAAATCGAAAAATTTTATTTCGATTTCAAGCCCTGCTATATTGTACACGCGTACAGAGAAAATAATTAATAATAAAAATTGATTCTTAGGTCTAATGGATGTAGATCGGTACTTCTAGCAAAAAAAGTATATTTTTAACAAACATCGTTTAACATTTTACCCAATTTACGTAGGTAAATTAACATAGGTACTTTTGTATAATATACCCCCATACCTTCATCCTGTTCAGGGCATATGTATATAACACTAGATTTTAAAGATTATATATTTGTTTTTGCTGTAGGAAATTATCAATTAATAATAATATTGTTTTAATAGATAATTCTGTGCTCGATATTGTCACTGTAACCATTTTAAATAACAAACGGCGAAAATTTAAACAGTCACTACCAAAAAACAATCTTCAGTTAGAAATAATTAAACGGTACCCACTACCCAGTAAATAAAATTTTCTCACCTGTATAGATAATAAACATTTGAGTGCTCCATCGATCCAAACAGCTTACGTGCCGCCGCGCCATGGCGATACTTCGCAATTGAACTTGGTACCTCGGATGATGGCTTTAAACTAAAAATAATTTATAAATTAAAATATGTGACTGTTTTTCAGGTGAATAATAAAGTAAAACTCATAGCTTTAGTTACATACTGCAAATCCGACGGTACCTACTCGGCGAGAAATACAATTGGTATGGTATTTGAACTGATGATATTAACCCGCAGAGATCAGTCAACCTCGGTTCTATTTTCTCGCTAGATGTGAAACAAATGAAAATTTCTTTACACTTGACGAGTAATACGTTGTTTTTCTCGTATACAACCATCCAGTAAGTGCATAGAAAAATATTTCTTTCCAACAATGCGTATACGATGTAATATAATGTACAGAAGCAAAAAAATTGTCCGGTCGCTGTGTAGAAAAAAGCACATACATATTATATACGTGTAAGTGACGTCGATCATATTATTACACGATAACGTAACACGAATATTATAGGTAACTACCTATATTATATGTCACGGAGTTTTGACGTCTGTGCTCAATTGCTAATATACACTGTCGGTTTATTTTTACGTTTTATTGCAGATTTCAATCGAATGACGATTAGACAATTATTGTTATAGAATTAAAATAATGATCTGTAAAGAGGTCAGATCTCAGTGTAACAAACTATAAACTAATGACGAGGGAATTATATTTTATTTAATATGACGTAAAATATAATATATATTTCTGCCAATGGCCAGGTTGCCGATGCTTAGTTATTTAATATAATAAAATTATACAGTAAACTATATACTTTATTAAACCGAAGAATATGTGTGTTCGAGAATATCAAAAATAAACGTATAAAGGACGATCGAAGAATAAAAAATAAAATAATAATCATTGTTTAAATAACCATAGGTTTATTTGTGTAACTGTGTTATCTGTTGTAGTCGGCTTGCTCGAAATATGGGAATGATGTCAAAGGGCAAATTAGTTTATAGTCACTACGTTAAATAAGGTTTTTTTTTTGTCTTAACGTATCATATTAGTGTTTTACTGCCAAACTGGCTAATATAGATAAACGGACAACAGTGAACAACGATAAATATTTTACTATATCGACATTTGTTGTACAGTTCAACCGACGAATTTTATTAAATCAAATTCATACGGTTGAATGTTCGAGTAAAATATTTTCAATAAAGTCTACGTACATGCAAAATACACTCAAAATACATTTCTTAATGCATTAGAAACGCCGTTGGTATAATTAAAAGCGTTTCAATGTAATGGTATTTAAAAATTTTTATTTTTATTACATATTTTACAAAAACATTCCAAACGTTAATTATTTCTACTGTCTGCTACGAGCAGCTGCCAATGTGATCGTTATTATTAGATTTCATTTTTTAACATTTAAATAGAATTTAATTTTCTTTAGTTAAAATACATTATTTAGCCACGTCCATTAGCTATTGAAATATTTGACAAAATGTTTAAAATTCTATGTTGTATATTATTTTCTTTTTCGAGCTGGTATAAGCCATGAACAAATTCTTTTGGCCAAGCACGAATCCGATCTAAAATATAACTGACCGCCAATACCCTCGGAAAGCCGAAAACCATTAACTTTAAAATATTTCAAGCTTTCAACGTTGATAATAAATATATCATTGTAACTTGAGTCTAAATAATTTATCCTTCCACAATTCCATATTAATAAATTCAAAATCTGAATGTTTTCCAAATAAAACTATAAACGCATAATAAACATAGGTACAATTCCTTTCATTTTTCTTCCAGTCTTTTTCCTTACGCTTACAAAATTGAGCAATAAATTATGCCATTTGTCGTGTTCTTATCTAAAAAGGTAATGCGCAGAACTCGCGTAGCGGATTCACTAGCCGAAAGTTTAAGCCCAAAAATAAAACAACAAAAGGTATCATTGGAAAATCAATACACTCAACAATGCGCTCTCAGAACATGCTGCCAACACATAATTCGAATATCAGAATAAAATATTATAAATCGATAACAATAGCAAATTGAACTACTGTTCGATAATTTATACAGGATGCACGGCGTTTTAATATGCATTATATGTAATCGGGTGTATATAATAAATTATAAGCTTGTGGGAACGATGAGTCGATGTGATAAGACCGTGTTTTGTTATTATCGAACATAATAGACACGGGGTATTTGAATAATTGTCATGACCAATCCACTGTTACTGTATGTTATACAGTAGTAATGGACACGTTAATAATTATGATTTCCGGTGGTACACAAACGGTCGTACGCGGCCCTCCTATGTACAGATCCCGAGTACCTGTACAAGGTGTATTGTACAATTTAGACATATTTCAGTGAAGATAAATGTATCGTTTCTGTACGTACTTGATTCAGTGGCGATCGACGTCCACGTTCAAACCAAAAACGGTCGCGTACAACTGTGCGGGCAGCTAAGTAAGTGTAAAATGCCGACGGTATGTGGTGCAACAGCAACGGCAAAAGGCTCGTGCTAGCGGGCTGTGTTCGTTGTGGGTGGTCCAACAGCGGTGTGCAAACGCTATCTGTTTGACCCGATTTCATCGCCCGTCCGTTTTGTCTGCTATAAGACGCGATTTTGATCCGTAATTGTTGTAAAACTCGATTTCGAACGAACACTGTATAGTTACTATACCCACGCATATTATATCGCGTGTTATATAGTAATATATATAATCGTATAGGCTTGGAAAATGGTGAAAAAAAAAGTTGATGAACGTATGAATCGTAATGTATTCGCGTATGATGGTGGGTGGTTTTATTGACTTAAAGGCAGACAGTCGTATACTCGTATCCAATATGAAAACGTTAATTTTTTAATGCACGTTTTGTTGAAGCATAGCTAGCGCTTTTGAACTTTTAACTTTGATGTTTTAAATTTGCATTTAACTTTAATCGACTTGTATACACAAGTTTTTGTCCAATCGCAACTGATGTGAATTTATGTAAACGAGAGATGATTGAGTTTTGTTGTAAATATTTATAGAATATTTTATTCGCATTGTATATTTGTATATTTGTAAGTTCCGCCATGTACTCGTATAACGAGAGATATGTATTTTTTATCATTTGGTATTCATAGCATACCGGTATACTCGAGAGTTGATTCGTGATTCTCGGAAAAATGATTTAAAAACTGAATCTGTCTACAAAGGAAATTTCCAGTGAAAAATGCCTGGAGTAAAATACTATTATTATGAGATGTGTTTGCTCAGATATTCTATAGTTTAGGAATAAAGAGCAAATAACAAATTTTATTTCATCTATACAGTCGGTTTTATTCAGATAGAAATCTATTCACTCACTGTTTACACGGTGTGCATCCGGTCCGCATACAAAGCGAAACCTGGTGGGGTTCCAAAATCAGTAAAGTGTCCCTCAAAAATTCATTTTTATTTCCCACATATCTTACCTCACCAGCAGGCGCGTATACAAGGGGAGGTTCTAGGGGTTCAACCCCCCCCCGCGAATTTTTTTAATAATGACGTTTTTATGAGAAATTAATAGTACTATAATTGAAATGGTGTAAACTTCTTTTTAGGTTAGATTATATACGAAAATGTATATATCAATATATCATGTACGACAATGTACAACCAAACGTCCAAACCCCCCCCCCCTCCCCAAAATATTTTTTTGTGTACGCGCCTGCTCACCAGTGACCATTGAATTTTTTTTTTTAATAAAAACTATTTTGATGAAGTTTTATTATTCTGAGTTAGGATTAATAGGTTTTTCAATGCAATTTAAAATTTAAATTATATAAACATAAAAAAATAAGGTATGTATTATCAATTACATAAATATATATTACATGTTACCTATATTTTTACATTAAAATTAAATGTATACATTAAACATAAATTGATTAAAAAAATAAAAATATAAATAAACTTAATAATAAGGATTTTTAAGAGTTTTCTAGTTTGAGTTAGGATACTGTTAATGATGATTTTTGAAGTGAACACTGTTTCTGCAGTTCTTCTCGATTTTTAAATATTGAATTAAAAGAAGATATTATAATGACACTCCTCGTTATGCCAGGTCTTTTCAAATTTTTTCCTATTACTTATCAATTCCTCATTAATATCCCGTGTGTTTGGATCAGTTTTTAATCATTTTGTTTGAATATCTAATGTTTTCGAATAACATTTGTCACTAAATCTGATAGTTATAGGTACATATCAGCAACTGCTTCTGCACCTATGTTTATTATTCTTTTGACAGGATTTTTGTCAACATCTAAATTTGACAAAGCTGATAACATATTTTATTTAGTTTCATTTCTAACATTCACATCGAAAAATTATTAGCTTACTATTAATGTCTATCTATGCGAAGCACACACCATTTTACACGATGCGAATCAAAGAAACGACTCTTATCTGTTGCCAAAACCCGACTTTGCCTCAATACCACCTGGCGCAAAACGCATAGTATATATAATTTTGAAATTATTTGGTGGTTTCAAAACCACCAGTAATATTGAATTTCCGCGCTACACAAAGCGTCACCTCGAGGAAAAAGTCTTAAATCCAAAAAAACCAGGAATGAACACGAACAGCAAGAATTGCTCTCATCCCAACACCCTCATCGCTCAACTTCATTCTAACAATCTTCCAGGAAACCCAGTAACACTAATCTCAAACGCAAATGGCCTAGACACCTACTCAATCATTGACTTATCGACGTTCTATTATGTTAACCACTCATGCTCCGGCCTTTTTTAATGTGAACCTCCTTCACGTCTCTCACCGACCTTTTATTTCGTACAGTATAGGCATATAGCCAGTAATAATTGTATTTATTGTACATCAGTCCTTGGTATAGATTGAAAAAAACATAATGAACGATTGGATTTGAAAAGTGTGTATCCTTTAGTATGCATAGTGTGCACAGTGTCTTGAAAATATATTTTTTTTCGATCGTCTGTTTGAACGGGAAAATGTAGAAAATTTAATATCTATATTTACATTTTATATTTATTTAACCTGTGTGACGATGAATGTTAAGCAAAATGATAAGTACTTTGTATTTACTTTATTATGCATAGTGTACACACTGTGTCACTGTGTCTCGAAAAATATGTTTTTTCGATCATCTGCGTGAACTAGAAAATGTGAACAATTTAATATCTATACGTTTATATTTATTTAACCGGTGTGACGATGAATGTTAAGCAACATTATAAGTGCTTTATATTCGCTATAATACGCATAGTGTACAGTTTGTCTCGAAAAATATGTTTTCGCCGATCGCTTGTGTGAACTAGAAAATGTGAACAATTTAATATCTGGCACGACAGTAAAGTAAATGATAAAAAGGGAGAGACAGTAAAATCTTAATTCAACATTAAGAAACATATATATGTATGCGTACGAATGTTTTCAGCGTTAAGTAAATAAAGAGTTCTCATCAGTCGATTGTCGTAGAACGAATAAAAAAGAGTGCCGACGTTTATAATGAGTATATTTTTAAATATTTTCTGACCAAAAAAACTTTTATGTAATAATAATATGAATGTATGTTAATGTTATCGTATCGTTTCATTTTAATAAATAAAAAAATTCAAACTATTAATAATCTATGTACAATACCCTGTATTAAGTATATATAATATGACAAATGCCTGTAATGTGTATTCTTGTTATTAATCATATTTACTAACCGATTAATTTTCAGAATAAGATCGATCAAAAGAGATATGACCGATTTCCCGTGTTAATCTCTTTTCGCGTTCACGCGTGATCGTTTTTTTTTTTTTCTCAATACAAACAGACCACACTATATGACGTGTGTACTTCACACTGGACTACAACTATTATTCGCACGAGTGGGATTTTGAAATACTTTTCATCCGCGCCGAGTACACGTGTCGTACAGCAGTATTGTATTTGTTTGTGCAATGCAGAGTGCGGTCTTTCTGTCCGTCCGCTTTGCTGTCTGGGGAATAGAGAAAAACAGCGAATGGCCCTGCAGGCCTGTGAATTGTTTGAAAAGAAAAACTCTCCACGACACTCATATGCGTTTTATATGCAAATAATTTACGAATGAAATGTACAATCCCAGGGTCCGAAATGGAATAATAATAATAGCAAACATCTTTGCGAATGCCGAATACGCCATAGGTACTTTTATACACATGAAATCAATACCATGGAAATTGGAAATACAAATGGTGGTCAGTTATCGTATTAAAACAACTTCTTAGGTCGGATCAAACGGACCAAGTATAAATTAATGATGATGGAATTATTATCGGAGAATATTGTGAAAAATATCAATAGTTGTTTAAACGAAAATCGGTTATCTGCGTTCGACAGGATGTTCAAACAACGCGAATGACGTCGAAGAGCAAAGTTCAATCACTATATTATGTGTAACTAAGCTTTATTGGTTTGATTGATTTGATTTGTACGTTGGGCTGCGCTGCAGATTACAGTTAGATGATGACTTTGAATATATTATTATAGAATTTAAATAATGACCTCTACGGTGGTCAGGTCCCAAATAACAAATTAACCAAATTAACCAAAGCGACGAGAGCATTATAATATGTAATGTATAATAATCATAATTGATAATATAATAATACTTTTAATATACCTACTTTATTACACCGAGAAATGCGTGTGTTCGAGATTATTATAATGAATGTATAAAAGACCGTTACTAATTTTAAATAATATTACACATATTGTTTGAATAAAAATATCGTTATATTCATATCTATGGTGGAGGGGAAGTTTGAACTATGCTAATGATGTGGAAGAGCAAAGTTCAGCCACTACATTGATATGTTTAACTAACTGCTTTATTTGCTTTCGCCTATCAACATTTTGTCAAAATGTATATTAGATAAACCAGCAACGATAAAAAATGATAATCATTTTATTATCCAAGTTATTTAAAATAAATATACCTTTAGTACGTATGCGAAACGCCATCAGTTTAATTAATATGTACTTTGGTATAGTGGTGTTTAAATATTTTATAATCATTATTAATTATTCTGTGTGCTACTGAACGTTAATGAGCAACTGCTAATGTGATCGTCATTTTTCGATTTCATTATTTAACATTTAATGGAATTAAAATAATTATAATATTCTTCAATCGAAACACGTTATTTTTAATGTACAATCTACGAACAAGCTATTTAGTCATCACTAGAGTTTTTTTATTACTTTTTAATTATTTTACTTCAATCCTGTACAATGATTTTCTAGATAAAAATTGGTTTCAAGTTTCCCTGATTCGGGGTACATTATTATAATTTTGCATTTTTCACATTAATAGATAGTTTTAGTTTTTGAGTACACTTTTTGTTTTTAACGTCATCCGTATTAAAAATAGTGATACAACGCTCAGTGAACAAAATCGAATATTATTTAAATTTTCTTTCGGCATCTTTCCTCGCGTTTACAAAACCAAGTTGTTGTATACCTGTCGAAAATACGTCGTGTGTCATGTTCTTATCTAAAAAATTATTGCGTGGATCTTTTTCAACTGTAACACACTAACCAAGAGTTCAGAAAAAGATCAACATTTATCACTGAAAAATCAATACACTCATACACTCAAATGATGGAAAGTACTGATTACTAAGTAAGCGATTTGAGCGACATCTGCAGATGTCTCCTATTTCAGCTACGCACTTATGTATTTGATCCCTTACGGTCCGCAACTCGTATAAAGCACTCGAATACAAAGACACATAGTGTTTAATAAATGGTCTTTGTCTTAGATAACGAGGACTATAATATTATTATGTAGGCATAGGTTTGGATTGGGTTATCGACGGGTGAAATAAAATAAAACAAGACAAAATTAATAAAAACACACAAAACACTTTTATTCTACAAACATTGATAATATACAATTAATAATATGCACGTTTTTTGTACTAATTACTAACCGTATACAAGTGATTACATATGTTTTTATTAATTTAATGTTATAATAATAATTGGTCATGCGCGTCTAGAATAAATGCAAATGTGATCACATATGAGTAACAAGTAAAAATAAACATACGGTGAAAATGAACTTATATTTATGAAAATATATTACGAAAAAATACGTTATTTTTAAAAAGTAAAAGTTATCGAATTATTACGATCAAAAGTTTGATGATATTATAAATTGATAAATAAAAAAATTAAAGTAAAATAATCACGCCTAATTAACATTAATACATTTAACGATCGGTATGAACGATAAAATGTGTTTAATTTGATTACATCAAGATATAAAAAAAAAAAAAAAATTAGAACACAATAAAAGTTAAACACACGCGTACAATAAAAATACATTGTCGATATAAGATGCGGCACATTGTCCCGCGCAGATTGAATACCGTTCGACGGCAAGTGGGAGCCGGGTAACCGAAATCGCGAAAAACGAGATGACCTACCCGTCATGTTATTAAACGTTTCGCGTCGACTTTTCTTCCCCAAAAGATTCAAACGGTTTGTCTGCGCACGCGCGTTACGAACGTATTCGAAAAGTAAGCATGTTTGGCCGGGTACAGTGTGTAATAGACTATAGTTTTAGAGTTTTCGTAATTTTGTGAGGAAAAAAAAATTGTCGCCCACAAGCTCGATTGATTAAAATAAAACTGATCTCCGTTGAAATGCGCTGGAATACGTGTTAGAACGTTTGATGAGTGCGATTTACGTCACTGTCCGTTGGTCTTAACGGCAGACCACCTATATTATGCCGTCAAAAATATTGTCCAGCGGAAATGTAGTAACGCAACGAAAGAAATGAGAAATTATTAGAATTTCTTATGGCATGCGTAACATAACGGAATTCTCGTCGCCAACATATTTTCGAAAACGTTAAAAACGAAATCGCTTTGCTCGCCCCGTTAAAATATCGAATTTTCCGCGTTTCGAACGCGACAAAAAAATTAATTCCTTACCGATTTTCACTCCGTGAGCCGCGTGCACAATGCCGTTTGATTTTATGTCCGATTATTATTATTGGTTCTACGAGACACCGCGTGCACAATTAATGACAGGTACGTTATTGTACGCGTGTTCTCCTAAACATTTATTTCCGATATGATACTATATTATTTGTTTATTTATTACAGATATGATGATTATACGATGCCATTACTCGCGCGCGAATTAATTTCTTGTTCACATATTGTCCAAATCGGCTATAATTTGGTACACCAATTCTTCGCCTTCTTCAACTTCTTTCGACTCGTAGGCATCGCAGAGAATGCGCCAAAACTCCAACGCTTCCGAAAGGCGGATGGTAAAATTGCGATATTTCCAGTCGGTCAAGCCCGAGTGATAAAGCAGCCAAACTTCTTGACTGAATAAATCGAATTTTTCGAAAATCACTTTCAACAACAACCAGTTCCACGGACCCGGGTCCTGGAAAAAATTCAAGACGGCCACGGGTTCTTCGAGTGCACTCAAAATTCGGCGCATACACTCGACCGATGGACGATCTGAGTCAAGCGCCGGCGTTATGTCGTTAATCTGCCTTGTGGCGCGCTTCACAGTATTCATGTAATCTTGGAAATCCTGGTATGAGTCGGTTTTACGGTCCATTCTTCCGGCAGTTTTCGTGTGCGTTACTAAAAATTATCGATAATTGTATTATAACAGTATTACAAGTGTGTGCGTGCGTACAAGTATATTATTTAAAATTAAATAAGTGATTTGTATAAAACGGTTTGGTCATCACGCGTATAACGCGCATGATTACACGGAATAACATTGATCGTACCTATACGAGTATATACTAGGGCAGGGGTGGCCAACCGGTCGATCGCGAGATGAATTCAAGTCGATCGCGACACCCTTTCGCATTTTCTTAAATTTTTGAACAATTTGTGGATCTTTGTATATCCCACGAATATAAAAATTAGACTTAGAAAAAGGGCAATAAAAAAAAAGAAAAACAAGATTATACACTGATATCTATTAACGATAGTTCGTATAATTGTAGGATGGATAGCCCGCATTACTTCCTATTAATGGCCTTTATCGCGTTCGTATAAACTGATAAATCGAACCAGTCTGCAATGACAGTTACAATAAATATAATAAATATATACATATATACCTAGTATAAATTAATATTATCTTATTAGAGTATTGCGCTTCAAGTTATCACATTTTAGTGTAATTCTACGATCAGTTGTTCGTAGTATCGCATTCGTGACTCGTGTATCGTGTGTGTGAATAATAAAAGTAGTAGTATAGTTATAGTAGTAAATAGTAATAAGTTAAAAATAATAATTTGTAATCAAATATATTAAAATACGTGTAGTGTTATAGTGTTAAACTGTGAATTTATATTGTAATAAAAAGTAATAAAATAAGTGTAACACGCCTGTACATATAATATATTTTTTGTTTATTGACCTTTTTTTTTTTTTTTGGTCGATCGCGACCACTTAGAAAAACTCGGAGGTCGATCGCAGGTCTATCAAAGTTGGCCATCCCTGTACTAGGGTGACCATAAAAATAAAATAAAAATACGGGACATTTCAGAAAACAAAATAATCTGATGAATAATTTTTTTAATACATAGTAGATACATGAAAACAATTTTATTTTTATATTAATGGTGAACTAGTTGGGAATTATTATTATACATGTATTATATAAGTTATATATGGATTTTAAATTAGGAGCAAAAACACACCTCCTTTTTGGCATTTTGAGAAAAAAATTAACAAACTGTATATTTTAAAGGACACCATTACTGAACACTATTACTTTGACGGACAAAATGTAGACTGAAGGAGTACAAATATTAATAAAATAATAACAAATAACATTTACAATGTTACATAGATCTAATAATATTGGGGATAACGACTAGTTTGGCCGCGACCAGTTTGATTGTTCTTTATTTTAATTGCCTTATCGCGGCGGAATTTCCGTGTGGCTATTACAAAGATTAATACGGCCACGGCATTGAACGTGTTAATCTAATAATATCAAAATATACGAAAATATAACACTATTATGTTATTATGACATTATATACGTTTTATATCACCGACAACAATGTGACGCAACAATTATATTCAAAATAAGAATTTAAAAATACCTACCACTGAAAAATAATAGATTTTAATATTCTATATTGAATAATGCTGTACAAAAATATCGTAAACAAAACGATTTTATAGTAAAATAAATTTCAAAAATTATAAATTAACGGTATGGAAAAAAACGAGATTAATACGGGACGGACTTGGAAAAACGGGACAAAATGCGTCCCGTATTACTTTTGTCGGGACAACGGGACACAAAGTTTAAATACGGGAAAATCTCGTATAATACGGGTAGGTCACCCTAGGGCCTAGGGCCAAGTATATACCCAAAAAACATGTCATCGAATTATATTTTATATACTGTACATTTCCAATATTTCCCGCAAACCCTTTACTAGAAAGCACCGAGAAGCGGTAACTCTACTACACGAATTTGAAGTTTTGGAACAACCGTGTTGGTAAAAGTTAATCAACTTTTACCCACCTGTAGTCGTACCGAATGTGTTCTATTACATGTTAAACGAAACTTACCCAAAAACTATTAGTTTGATAATATTTTTTCGTCTTTAGATCCCGTGCTTCCGATATCTTGTGCGCGATTGACAGTCACTATTGATTTTGAATGCTGTATGTGTATCGATTGTTCGCACTGTAATAAAAAATTATAACGTTTGATAAGTATTTTAATATTAAAATAAACATCGATGGTGCGTAAGTAATCTTTTTTTTTATTATTATTATTATTTTTAACTTCGGCAACTTAAATTCGATTTATTACCCAAGCTACGATCAGATTAATTTTACCCCTCACAGTTCCGCGTATTATAAATTACTTCATTAATTTTCCGTTTAACGCTGATTACGATATTATGCCGTTAAGTAGGATAGTAAACGCCAAAGCACGATGAGTTCATCATTTCGGACAGAAAATGTAAAAGTTAATCTGCAAAGTCGGAAAAGCCTGTTTAAATTACTTTTGATAATAATTCAATTTAAAATTCAGCAAAGAATAAACGATAGGATAAAAAATGAAAAATAATTGTTTTTTTTTTTTTTTTTAAACCATTTATAATAATATTTATTAATACGCGTCGGGGAACGATAACGAGTGATTTCAGTGGGGAAAATATTAAACGTTAAACGCGTAAACTAATTCATTAACTACGAGGAGTATTTTTATACGTACCGATTACACGCCTGATGTGTTCGAAAAAAAAGTGAAGTTGAAGAGCAACAAGCGATGTTCTACAGCCAACAGCGTCGGTTTAAAAGCAGAACGCGTAACATCACTTGCGGACGTGTACTGCCGCGGTCGAGTAGCGTCGTCTTAAATGCATGCAAATACGCTGCCGAGCCGTCGAAGTGGAAGGAAGTGGAGAAGGTGCATTAAGGTGGGGAAAGAAATAATTATATACGACGATCTAGTCTGGTTACGTCTCCGGGAAGTTTTTCTATTGGCCAATAGAAAACCGTGAGCGGTTGTCACTTGTATACGCGTCGAAAGCGAATGTGGGGGGGGGGAATACATGTTGTATTGAATTCAATTATGTTTCCATAAGAGTAGAAATTCGTGGAAATTTTTAATTTTGCCGAAACTCAACTTTAAAAAGTTTATAATCAAGATACAGAAAGAAAAAAGGTAGTTCAATCACTTTATCATAATATGTTTAGCTATATAGCCTTAATTGACTTTCTTGATTATACTTTTACGTCTTTTACTGATTTCAATCAAGTTATGATTTTCATGTCAGATTTCAAACAAACCAAGTAAAGCCAAATATTATATCTTATTTCCGTAAAATAATTAAAAATTAAACAAACAGTTGTTTAAATAAAAATAACAGTATATTAATATCTGTGGTTGAAAAGATGATTGAACTGAGCGAATGAGTTCAAAGAACAAAGTTCAGTCACTATATGTTTAACGATAGGCTTTATTTGCCTTCGCGTTTCATCATTTTGTTAAATTGGATTTTAGATAGACAGACAACGGTAAAAGATGATAAGTAATTATTTTACTCGTATTATCAAATGTACGTTCGACTAACGAGTTTTATTAAATACAATTTTTAGACCGCCAAGTGAAGTACTCGACAGATTTGTTTGCAGATTATCAAGTACCTATTCGAGTAAACGTTTGTCAACCGTGTCAACATACGTGTTAAAATAAATTGAAAATTAATTTATTTCACATGTTTGTGAAATGCAATCATTATTATAAAAAAAAAGCTTCGGTATAATGGAATTTAAATATTTTACAATAATTATTAATTATTCTGTCTGCTACTGAACGTTAATTATCAACTGCTAATGCGATCGTTATTTTTCGATTTCACTGTTTAACATTTATTGGAAATGTAATATTCAAATTTTTTTAGATAAACTATATACTTAGTAATGGTCATTTAAGTTATTGGCCTACCTCTTGAACTATTCGGGGAAACGAATTGTTTCAAATTCTAAATTGTACATCATTTTCTTTTTCGATCTGGTAAAGACTGTACAAATCTATAGATTTTTTTTTTTGCCGATCATTAATTCGAGAAATTAGTAAATCTAAGTATAACTTGTCGTCAAAATTCACGAAAACAAATCCAATAAAAATAGAAACGCTAAGTGAATAAAATCGAACATTATTTACTTTGATTTGCTTTCGGTCTCTTTTCTTACGCATACAAAACCGAGTTATTTTATTATACCCGTCGAAATTACACCATGTGCCATATTATTATCTAAAAATTACTGCGTTTAACTTTTTTAGCTGCAATACATTGTGACTCTAGCCAAGGGCTCTTACTGATTCCGCCGAAATCCTGGTTTAAAAAAAAAACTATTTATCGACTCCGCCGGCCAGTGCCATGGTGTCCATGGTGTCCGGACCCCTCCCAGACTGTGATTTAATCTTACATATATAAAATTAATAAAAATAATATAATTAAAATATTGAAATATAATATTCTAGATCTTTGCTACTATACCAATCTCCACTGCATCGAATGAGCGCACATTTTCAAAGCTGAAGCGAATCAAAACGTATTTAAGAAATAGTATGACTGAAGTAAGAATAAATTATTATGTGAAACTTTTAATAAAGTATCTGTAAAATAAATTAATGAAAATATTATTTTAAATTTAATTTCAGGCTTGATTGAACGGCGTGGCAATAATGTCGATACTTAGCGATGAAAACTGTTCAACAGTAAATTTGATGCAGTATTGAACGAACTTTGCAAAAATATAAGAAGAGTCGATTTTATTTTGTAAAATATATGCCTTTAAAATATATTTAATATTTATTATATATTTTCATAAATAAAATACATTAATAAAATTACGGTCAATAGTTTTTTAATATGAAAAATGCCTTTGAAAAAAATGTTATGATATAGCCCCCCCCTCACCACCACCAAAGAAAATGTTAAAAATCCGCCATTTCCGCCGGCTACTGTTCATTAAAATCATACGACGGATTCTACTATAAATTAAAATATCTGTGACCTAACGTGGGGGTACTTTAACAACCAGAATCAATATTGCCGGCGGAGTCGACGCATGATTTTTACGAACAAGAGCCGGCGGAATCGATATACGAGTACGCACCTAGACAAAGAGCTCAGAAAAATAACGAAATATATTATTAGAAAATCAACACTTACAAAGCCTGAGCTTTAACGAGTTAATGAGTTAAAAGTGAAGTTAATTCAAGTTATTTAATTTCCTTCTAGATTAACTTATAAGTTATAATTAATATTAATATTTATTTATATTTATATTTAAATTTTGCATATTTTTGCATATATTGGTAGTTTTCTAAAAAGTTGCATATTCATGTTTTTATTGTGCATATTTGTGCATATTTAAATAATTGATTCAATATCCATCGTTAAATCGGTTCAAATTAAATTAAATTACGTATTTGGTGAATAAATCGAAAACTAAATAATGTTTTGGAAAAAAATAATGAATTCAGTATTTTACGAAATATATCAAAAATTTTAAGTGGATAAATCACATCTATGGACGAATTGCCAGAAGACTTAAAATTGTTATTTTTTTAGATTAAATCACCTGACTATCAATATATAATCAATACACCTACCAATCATTTATCATTTCATATTTATACCTAGTATTAATTTTTTTTCACTCAGTTAAAAATTATGTATATTTTAATAGAATCAAATTTAACAAAATATTATTTATATTAATTTATTGTAAACATATTTTTTATTTATAGAAAAAATTGCATATTATAATATATTTTTTGCATATTTTCAAATTTTTGATGCATATATCATAATTTTTCCTTGCATGTTTTGTTTATTTTAGTTCCTATAACTTCTCATCCCTACTTAAAACTAACGTTTTATTTTTTTCATTTATCCCAATTAGGTTGGTTTTATTTCCAAAACCGGGACAATATTTTTGTTCCATACATCGTGGCGTTACGTTACAATTTCATAGAATCTAGAAAATGATCAAAAATTAAAATTAAAAAATTCCGAAAAATTTAAATCATATTAACATCTTATCTCGAGATATAATAACATAATATCGATCATGGTATGATAAACCAATTACTTATAACCGCGGCCCGGGAAAAATAGTCGACCGGTGACCATCAGAATTGGATGAACCGTTTTCATCCAATACTAGAAAACGACAAAATGATGACATTACGCGTGTGTGTGTGCGACAACGGTTCTAGTCCTGTGGGCTTAAATCCGCCGAACGTTCCCCTCGGTTTTATCCAGGGTCCGAACAATACCCGACCGATAATGCGTCGAAAAACATCTGCCAATTAATTGTACACGGTAACAATTCTCCCCGTCCGTGTCCACTGTTTCTGTCGTCCGTCGTCTTTTTCGGCTGATTAAGCTGGCGGGTGGGTCGACCGCCCTTCATTTCAGCAACGCGGAGGAGTAGAGCCCCGGTTTCGCCGTTGCGTCATCGGGGGGCACCATTTACGTAGGTCGTTGAAGTATATGACTATTGTTGATATTATTTAAAATGTTCAAAATCAACCGCGGCCGCTATTCTTATATTTTATTCGTTGCGTGTATTTTGATTGTTATCATCTTTCCCAGTAACCACCATCCCGAGGAGCCGATGAGATATCAAATATCATTATTTTTATTATAATTTAAAAAGGAGCTCCTATTATATATTAAGCTCAACTATTAATTATAAGTACAATTATAGAAACATTTACATACATTATTACATATAAAACAAGTACAAAAATATAATTAGAGAGCTAGAATATGAAGAAGAACAACAACTAAAAGAAAACAGACAATTTTTTTTTTTATATACATTTTTTTTTGTATATAATATTGAAAACTATTAAATGGTAAAACCGGCCTCCCGAATAAAAGAATTAATGATAGAAAAAACCTGTTCGGAGTTTGATTTTAAAATATACGAAAGATCGAATGGAACATTTAAGGAGTTGAGAGAGGAATTAAATTAAGACGTTTAATAGAGAGAGATGAACAATAGAAGAGAATATGAGAAAGATCACAGATGCTTTCCTCAGTACGAAGAGTACAAAGAGGGGAATCATTCAAATTTAATTTAAAGGCGTGAGAGGGTAAAAGATAATGCCCTAAACGTAGACGGTTGAACTTGATATTGTAAGATCTCGGTAGTGATATATCCCTGAACCAAATATATTAGCAACATTAGGCACAATAGATTTGAGTTTAATGGCAATTTATTTTTATTATTATGTGCAGTATGTATTCCTCGTTCCGATAACCTTTTAGAGGAGCCGTTGTTTTTGTTTTTGTATGTACACATATCTTTGTTTTTTTTTCTTTGTCCTATTCGTACGCAGTGCCGTAACTAGGATTTTTGGGGCTCCGGGAAAAAATCAATTTAAGGGGCCCAATGGTGATAACTAGGGCTAGGATTTTAATGACCCAAAAAACCTAAAAAAATAACCTTAAAATAACCTAAAAATGCCCTAAGGATAAAAAGACCTTAAAAAATGACCGAATCCCGATAGTAAAGACACTTACTAAATAAAAATCTACTAAAACCATACGTGGGTATTCTCCACATCACTGTCATTTAATTGAACGATTAACATGACTCGCGGTATCGAAGATTTTTGTTGTAAGTGGTTTTATTATCGATAGCGAGTATTAACATACTATCTTTGTAATCGAAATATTGAATCCGATGTTATTTCTATTACAAATTTATTTATAACTACTATCGATAATATCTAGTGAAAATGAAAATGTATAAAAATATTTCACAGATTTAAATAAAGTATAAAAAATGCCCGTAAAATTGAAAAAATGACCCCAAAAGCAAAAAAAGGCAAAATAAAAACTGTATATTTGAACTCGTATACGACCAAATCACATTTTGTGCTTCAAAAGCTATATCCTGTGAGTCCTGAAAAAAATGCAAAATCCTAATCTATCCTATCCCTAGTGATAACTGATAATAATAAGCATATAATATTTTTTCTTAGGACCATAATTCGTAATTTATACAAATAATTATGGTGAATTTTTTTTAAAAGCGTCAAAGAAATATGTTATATAATTTGTTTATTTACATTTTATATAGTTACGACTTTTCATGTCAAGTATATAATTCAATCAAATGTTTTATAATTATTAATAATAATAATACATTATTAAAAAATTACACAATATTTTACATTCATGCGTATCATTATATTACTCGAATATCAATATTTAATATTATTCCGCGGAAAAGCCTTTGCCGGTAATGATTTTTGTGAAATTCACCTTCGTTCTATATGTCTTACGTTTTTCGTTTTACATTTCATTCGGTGTGACAGATGTATACAAGCTTAACCAATTGTTTACCACAATTTAATACCTAATTTTTGCGCAGCTATGTAGTGAATACAAAAATCGTGTCAGTAAAGTAAACATAAATAAATAAAAAAAGAAAAGAAATGGTTTTTTTTTTAACTTCGTGAAATATTGCGGTTCTCAAAACGTCTACGGGTTCTGTCGATTTCTATTATTTTATATTTTAAAACCATCTCGATAAGAGTAATAAAAGAAACTATTCAACGAATAAAATGAATTGGAAGTTAAAAGCGTGATCAAACGTACAACGACAAAAATCGAGAACAAAACGGAGATAAAGAAAAATAACCGAGTAGCAAGTACGTATATTTTTCGTACGCACTTCTTACCGAACACTTTTTAATATCATATAATTTCTTGACTATATTATATACCTCGTGCGAACGACATTAAGCCGCCGCTGCAATAATAGCCTATAATATAGCAATAATATTCTCATAAAATGCATATTTTTTATCATTTTTATTTCATATTTATAATGAGAAATTTTTTTTTTATCATTTTTAATACGAATATATTTTTTCGATATGGACATATTTTGGATTTTTTATTCGATATTTTTAGAAAAATTGTTACATATGTATTGATTTTTTATCACAGTTAAATTCATACCCTGGTATTAAGTAATAACTAATAATTATATATATATTAAATTCATACCCAGGTAATAAGTAATAACTAATAATGATATATATATATAGACTATAGAGCAGAGGTCCCCCCTAGGATTTCATAAAGAGCCAAATAATAATGTTGAGAATAACTTGCGGGCCACATAAATGTTTAATGATTAAAAAAATGTATATATTGTATATTAATTAATTATGACTTAATAATTTATAATTTAACAATAAGGACATATAACATTATAAACACGAAAACATTTATATGTGTGTATAATATATAAATACCATCAAAACCAAAAAATACGTATTCTATTTTCTCTATTTAATTTTGAATTTCAGAATGTAAATTTAGTTTTAGTGTGGGCTGCACAAAATTTGTTAAAAGGCCGCGAAGTGGGTACCGCTGCTATAGAGTATAATATTATAGCTGAATATATCATATTTCTTGAGGGTGTCGCACTCCGACAACTGATAAAATAGTATAATATATAAATATTTTAAAAATGTATGTATTCAATAATTTTCATAAAATATTTATTTGATTTATGTGCGAGAACATAATGCAATGGTCTAGAATCTAGATGGTGGTGGGACTCCGTATCCAATGACAAATGGCCCTTTTACAGGGACATGCCCCGGCTGGCCCTGCGGTTTTTGCGGCTCTGGTCGTACGCCCACTCGGCCCTAAATTAAATATAAACACATTTTTCCTATACTTTATGTTCGACTATGAGTTTTATCCTTCTTTTATTATTTATTTCTTGTTGAAATGCATAAAAAATCCACGTCGCTCCGGCCCCACCAGGTCTAGGCTCGTGGTTGGCGACCTTAAACCAAGTGACACTCCTATGATGACTGGTACCTGTCGATTCTGAGAAATATCACAGATCGTCTAAAAAGTATGAATAGCCATGAACTATGAATTATGAGTCCATGAATTAAAATTGTTCCCGCCATATGACGGTGTCGCCACCGATGCGGTCACTCGATTTTTAATTATATATACATACTATATAATATTATATATCTATATGCTAATTTGTACTTATGTATAATTAAAGAAACTTAAACTTTCCTTCACATTTTAACAGTTTGTTATCATAACAAATTATATAACATGGAGTTCCCTAGTTGCGGACGAGTTTCAGTGCAAATAACTTGGCTGTCGCGTATGCGAAGTACAAATTACAATATTAATTGTACCGTTAACGTGACTTTTTCGAGCAATTTGTACTTGATATCGGCGATAGATAAATAATCGTGTTAGATAGAAACAATATTTATCAGAATTTAGATTAGATATAACATGCTACAAGCATTATACAATAATCCTATGTGCCATCGTGTCGACCGTATTCTTCGATAAACTTTTTTCTCAGTGTCTCGTGTCTATCTGTTGTAGAGTGTAGAACAGGGGTCGGCAATAGGCGGCCCGCGGGCCAAGTCCGGCCCGTGGAGCGGAAATAACTGGACCGCCAAAAATATTTTTCAATTTTATCATTCTCCAAAATGACGTTTTTAAATATCGTTTAAGATTAACTGCTCTCCGCCTTGAAAACACTCAGCACATTAGTTCTTCACCAAGAGTAGCAAATTTTAAAAAACTGACTCAAGACAAAAAATGTCATTTTCTCATTAAACTTTTAACAATAAAATTGTGAAATTATTATTATTATATTAAATTTTTTATGGCCCCCGAACATTTTTTTTTCAAATTATCTGGACCGCCATAGAAATTAATTGCCGACCCTTGGTGTAGACGATATATTATATATTATACCTGATCATCACGTTAAACGCATTTAGAAGCATCACACTCCGGTCAATAATATATTAATATTTACTGTTGGTCCTATAAGCTTGGTAAAGTGTGAAGAAAAGTTATGGTTTTGTATAAATAACAAAATAATTATTTATATATTGAAAAAACAAGTGACAGCAAGTACGATCAAAAGGGTTGCAAGCGCAAATATGTCGCAATCCCATATCATTACACCATATCACATAAAAACCAAACCTTTGAAATTTACCTTTGAAGTTTTCAAGTATTAGTTGCAACGATCAGTTATTTTAAAATCGTTTATTTTATCACTCGTTCATTAATTTGTTGCTCACACAATTAAATAGGTATTGGAATGAATAATTGAAATTTCAAATAATATATTAATTTAGTTTTAGTCATTTGTAGACTGACTTAGAGTCTTTAGAGTCCCAGAAATGAAAAAAATTACATATAATATTACATATATTGCCATTATATATAATGCTAAAAAAAAATAAATCAAATCCAATAAAACCACGGAAAAAGCTTTTATTCTGCAAAAAAAAACAATATTCAATAAGCATATTTAATAACTTTTTGTAAACAAGGGATACAATACTTATGGATATATATCACGGCAAAAAAAAACTTATCAGTTAACGAAGTATAACGCTACATAAATGTAAATGTATGACAGTTAAAATATTATTATATTCTATATAATAATGGAATGTTCAAAAATAATGACATCAGAGAATTAAACCAATTATGTTTTCCGATCATCGGAGGTATAAATCAAGTGCCTTCGCAAATGTATGTGCAGATCCGTCGATAAGATAGTATGTCGGTTTATATTAGTCGGCCAATGGTATATTCTGATAGTTAACAGCTATGTCAAAAGGCTCGTATGTCATTTCATCAGTCGGCGAAAGGATGGCCGCCTCAGTTGGTGAGTAGATTTTCAGATGAGTCGGGGTATTTGCAGCTTTGTAAATTTATTTAATTTGAAATTATAATTGATGATGTAGTTTGTTTATACTTTATCTCCTTTTTTATGCAGTTTAAACAATGAGTTTAATTTATTTTTTACCTCGTTTTTTCATTTTATGTACATAATTTTTCACTGAAACTTATTATCATTTTTAATGAATAATGATGAATAAGCAGTCTAATATATTACATAGTTATTGAATATTTTGATTTATAAACATGGTGTTCGAAGTCGGCAGTATTTTATGATAATCACTTTGAGTTGAAAGCCATCGAAATATAATTTGATACAAAATCATGCATTTGTAATGATTCGTAACTAATAAATAATGACGTTTGATAATTTCTGGGGTGTACATTGTAGTTGTATAAAATATCAATCAAAGTTTTTCAATCAGTATAGTGTACCATATGGTTTTATTGTCCAATGAAAATTGCGTGAACGATATCCTGCAGTATCTGATTTAATTTTGAACCATTCCATTATTAGACGATTGAAAAAAGTTGTAGAAATTAAAATTAAAAAAGGTTATGTATTAATAGGTATACATCATAACTTCATCGATGCCGAAATATTATTTTAATGTTTTAGATAAGGCTATTATATTCTACACCGAAAAAAATGTTCGGTTGGAAAAAGCACACAATCATCATAATATGACCTTACGATTTTTATTTAACTAGTTGTACTACATAAATTTACATATACGTTATACGTTGATTGGTAATTGCACAGCTTTAACCACTGGATGGATCGGGCTGAAGAATTCGCTAAGAATGGTTTTTTAGAAAGCTCATTCATTAGAGTTATCTAGGAATAATTTTATTTTATAATTTTTTAAGTAAACATATAAAACAAAATAAAACGTTTCCTAAGGGGTAACCAAAAGGCTGAAAAATGTATGCGTCCAGCACGGTGCCCAAAACTGTTTGGACCCTTAAAAATGCGATTTTCGAAAAACCGTTTCTTATCGGATGCCTACGTCATAATAGCGATCTTATTGCCTGATTTCAGCCTGACCCGTTCAATGGTTTAAGCTGTGCGGAGACGATTCAATCTGTCAGGACATGGTTTTTCACATACCCGCATTAGGTATATATAGATGTACGTGTTTGCGCTAATTGAACTCTGGTGATTAAATATTGTTTAAGAATGTATGTTACGACATAATTGTATGTTATTGTTAAAAAGTAAACCTTATCTGTAGACGAATTACAATGCAATCGAAACACAGATATTATAACTATAATAATTGTATACTATGCTGCGAAAATGAAATCAAAATCATCAATTAGACTTCGGCGGCATGCGTTGGATCATACAATATTCGAGTATGTAATAAGGGTCGTGGTTCAGTATGGCCATTTGCGATATCAATGCCATGGGCCCTTGCATGCGGTGCAGTAGCATGTGGTGGGCCTGGTTGCACATGGCGCAGCGCACCTTGGATGGACACCGGTCAGATGAGGGGTGTTCGTCCGTCAGGCAATTTCTGCACAAGGTCAGAGCGTCGACTATGTGCAACCGATCGATGATGCGCAACGAGAGAAAGTTGTAGCAGCGGGTGAATTTATGCGGTAGGTGGCACAAGTAACACTCGTCGGTCGGGGCGTGGATAAACGACAGCGCCTTTTTCCATAATACTTTAAGTATTAACATCTGAGCCGATGCCGATAATGGCAACTGCACCTTTGCCGTCCCCTTAGCTATCTGACTCATTATTCCACCTCGCTGTTTCTCGGCCGATAACGTCTGCGCTGGTACCAAGTCCTCCGCATCCAACTCTTCCAGCATACCAAACTCCTGCAATGAATCCTCCAGATTTTCCCTCATACGCCTAATATTATTTTTGTGATTCAAGATCCAAAAATGTTCATACAGGTGTTCCATCATATGAACAAGGCTCTCGGGGTCGACCATGTCCTGGCGCGCCATTGACATCCATTTGGTCCAAATTTCCCCGTTTAGCTTAGTGGTGATCAAGTGCACCAGCAGGGGGCTCAAAAGCTCCAGTAGACCGTCGTTGTACAACTTTTTCAACTCGAGAAAATGATATTCCAAACTGTATAAAAACCAATGAAGATCCATTTTACTCGGTCTGCGTGGCAGATGTTGAAGACCAACAATCAGTTTTACGTGGTAGTCGGTGATATAACTGTGTTTTTTTATTAACAACAGCGATTTATTGAAATTCTTGACCGAGGGTTTGTTGAATAGCGAGCGCAGCAATGCTTTGTCCCTGCGGAACGGCATTTTTCTATGTAGATACACACGGCGCGACTTTATCGGTGTCGGACAGACGGAAAGACAGAGTTAGAACCCGTTGAAATTCACACGCCATGTAATAAGTCTGAAACAGTGTTAATAAAAAACAACGGCGTTATAATATTATTTTAACGCTACGTTATCGTTGGTTGTTTATGATACGTCTAAGTTTATAGTATAAATAATACATTATACATAATATTATAGTGATGACTGATAAATAACACCGAAACTCGTTATTCGTCAGCTTATATTCTATTGTTAAGTACACAAAATATACAAACGAGTAATATAATTATCCTGATCACACACACACGGCTATATAATACAATAATATATTATACGTCTGCGGTTTTAATCTAGATTCTAATTAATAATCTTAAATTTTAAAACATTATAATCATAATATAAATTAATTTTTTTTTCTAATAATATAATACATTGTTATCAATTATTTGTACGAAATCGAAATCATAAAATGTAAACCCTGTTTGTACTTACTCGTGTATTCGGCGACGTCGTTGTCATTAATACTCGTCGTAATATAGTATTATTTGTTGTGAAAACAAAGTGCCATTACGGATGACAGAGGTTTTCGTCCCCCTCAATAAAATTATCAATAACTCCTTAGAATTATAAGCCCTCGTAATATTAAATAGTTGTGCGACTGTTCATCGCGGTGATAATAATGTAATCTTCATGATGGTCCCCTGCCGCGATGTACTCGAAAAAATGTATTAATACCCTATTGTAAACAGATGAGCGTGAATTTCGCCCCCCTCCCCCTCAATAAACACAATCATTATTCCATGAATACCTTGACAATAATAATTATAGCTATAGTTACGGTTATTTAACGCGGTGTTAAAATAATATAATCATCAATCTCCGATCCATACGGAAAAATGTATTGATTCGTTATGAAAAAAAAAATGTATCTTGTAATTCGGACGCCGCACCGCGATGAAAAAAAAAAACTAGTTGATAACAAAAACCGAAAATGTTGTGCTCGTAGCAGTCGAGTTGGTCGAGTACAACGAAAGAAAAACTCATTACTATGCATTTGCATTGTATAGTTTACGTAATTTCGGCCGTTTGATTCGTGCGCATTATTATTATCATTATGTATCGCGTGGATTAATCAATTAAAACTGTTTCATTGTTTCGGTTATTGTTAAAATCGGTAGGCGAAAACGCGATTACAACATGTGCATACATTTACAGCAACATCGAGTAAAAACTATAGACGACGCATTACTCACAAAGGCGCAGGTCAGGTGAGAGATGATAATAATTAATAACGGTAATAAAACGATATCGCTCGGCAGCTCGGCCAATGGGTTAACACGGATAATACACGTATTGAACGTATTCGATTATAGGACCCAAACGTGTGGTTTTCCGGTACCGTTGTTCGTGTATGCTCGCTTAATATTAGAGCATTACATGTATGGTTGCCACATTTGGCTACGGTCTTGTCGGGACGTTGTAGAAATTTTAGGATGGAGTGTATAAAAATATTCGATTTTGAAAGAAAAATTATTCGTATATTTATTGGTTACATATAAAAAAATATTTTTAATTAATTGCAGAAGTAATAAGTACGTGGATGGCCATACTTTTCCAGAAAATTTTGATTTTTTCGACAGATTTTTCCTCTAAGGTACGTTTTCCTTGCAGCGTCTGGTCTAATGCGTTTCTATGTGTTCGTTTTCCTATGTGCGTTTGACGCGGCGTAGGGGCGTGTTCGACGCGGCGGTTGGCGTCAACACCGGTCGGGACCAGTGCATCGCGTCAACCGCCAGCGTCAAGATGTCAAAAAAATATATTTTAAGTTAATAGTTTATATTTTGAGGTAATATACTAATATGACAAAATTATGAGCTGCGATAAATGATTGCGTAAAATTTGTTGCAAACATGAAACTTTTAAAAATTATACTATAAAAGGTATTTGCAGCGTACCACTCTGCTGTACAAAAGGCATCAGAAGAGATGATAGATAGATAGAACCTAGTTGAATTCAATGATATATTTAATGGTATAGATTGCATTCAAATATTATATGATCTAAATTTAGGTTGCCTACCTTTTCCAATAAGTGAGCTATATTCTTAATTTTAAAACTGATGATCGACATATATTTATTTATTTGCATTTTTTTATACTAGAACATGAAGTTTATACAATATATGTATCGTGTACTACATTTTTATTGCGATCGATCTATATTCCTATAAAGATCGACTGATTGGTGATGCTTTCTTAATTCCTGATTTCGATTTGTAAAAGTTTTTTAACAATTTAGAAAGAAATAGACGAGAAATTTGGTTTTGGTCATTTTTTGATTGAATATTTGTAAAAAAATTGGAGCGGTCGCGGCGTTTGGACGCTGTGTGGAAAACGTACCTTAACATATTTGTAGAACTCTGCACAAGTCATATTATAATAATTAACATGATACTGTAAAATCGACTCCATAGTCTCTGGATGCCCATGTCCTACGTAATTTGTAAATACCATGAATCCGATATGACCGATTTAATTGTAATTTAATTGTACGTTTAGTCGTACAAGAACATATACAACGAGTTGAAAAACAACATTTTTTTGTTTTCGATCATGTCATGCATATTAAATATAATATAATACAAATTTTGTATGCAATAAGACGAAATTTGCAATTGACAGTTTCAATCGGGACATTTTGGTCTTTTGTCGGGCGTATCACTAAATGTATACGGTGATGATTGCAACACTTCGTGGTTTTAATTAAAGCGGCGGCGCCCGTTACGGGCTTGAGTTATAAATTAATAAATAAATTCTGTACAGGTTATGAACGCGAACGATGGCGAACTGTGTACACAAATAAGTACACTAATAATAGAAATACGAGTACTAGCACATTAAATTAATTAATAGCTACGAGCATTTTACGCACCTATATAATATATAGGTATAATGAATAATGTTGTGTGTCGGTGACGGGTTGAAATTATATTTTCTTCGTCACACCCTGTACACAAGTAACGAAAACAACCATAAACAAACAGCTCGTTAAAACCTTTTAAAACTCGATTTGACCGACATTTGGCTACGGAGCACCGATCGGTATTAGATTCTGAAAGAAACGAGTTCATTGGTTTTATCATGTGTGTGAGTGTGTTTTTTTTTTTGTGTATCGATGTACGTCGCGATTTCGACCAGAATTATTGCTCCGACATATACATTATACATGATATTACTTCTACCGAAATCGAAAATCGGACCATGCACCCGTCAAATATAATTTGTCACAAACTATCCATTTTTGTATACTTCATAGAGGCAAGACTTTTTATAAGATATTTTTTGTAGCCGATACAAGAAATGTTTACCGGGCGTAACTGGGTAAAAATCTAAAGGGGGCAAAATAATAACGTCTCCCCGGCTTAAATATATTTTTATTGTATGTACTGTATACACTGCACAGCATATCTAATCATTTGATTTTACACAAGTTTTATAATTCATTGTGTGGTTTAGATAGAAACAAATTGTAGGTAGTTGGTACCAATATTATTAAATGATAAAGTACTATTTAAGTACTTAAAACAGTTCATTAATAAAAGATGCTGTATGTAGTTTAAAAAAGGAAAAATGTAGTATAAATATTATTTATACATATTTTATATTTGCTGAAAAAATAATAATAACCACCGACTAATTTAATGACTTTATTTATTAAACAAAACTTAGAAAATAAATTAAAGAATAATTATTTTAACATTAGTTTTCTATTATCTCCTATACTCCATTCGAAATAAATTCATCAATTATTTTATCAAAATCAATAGGGACTGATCGTTGAATTTGTAATGTTGCCAAAAACGTTCTTGGCCCATGCTAGTTCTTAAACAACTTTTTAAATTTTTGAAGCATGAAAATGTAATTTTCGGTAGCACGGTAATACCGGGAATTCGCAAGCAACTTTTATAAGCGTTAGAAAATGAAATGTAGACGAAATTGGGTATTTCAACTAATTTTTATTACACAATATTAGTCATTTGGTTGTTTTTGTATAAAGATTAATCGTAGAAATCCGAAAACACATTTACTAGAAGACATGTCAATTATTAAAACATTTTTCTGCGAAACGTTAGAAAATTAAGAGCAACATTTTTTCTTTTACTCGGAAAAGAGGTTTATGAAAGTGTGTACTAAATTTTTCTTACAACAAACACACACAAATTAATATAACATATCGAATATTGATGGATGCGTTTTTAAAGAAATTCTTAATGATGAACATTAAAACCCATTTAAGTACTCCTGCGAGAATCAATTTCAGATTACAATATGATTTCCTGCGAGCTGCTGCGATATATTAGGTATGATAACCTAATGACACACACATTATTATAATATGCTGCAACGAGATTTATAACATGGTTATATGATTATAATTTATAGACACTAACCAGTAGCCACCAATTATTTTAAGTCATTTGTATCGATCGTTATCGCTTTAATAATGTAATAGGTAATTACAATTATATTCCTAAAAGAACATTATATTTGTATCGGACACATGGAACAGTTTTCTAACCAGTGGTATGCGTAGGTGTACCCTTGTTGGTACACGCAAGGCCGCAAGGGAGGTACAAGGGAGGTGAAAACGAGGGTTCATCCCCGGGCGTAAAATTGAAGAGCGCGAAATTTTTGTAGTATATAAAGCACGTATTAATTTTTTATTATATTAAGATGAAGAAAGGGCACTAAACGATTGAATTTTTATTATTTTAGATCAATAAGAAGACGATAATATACATACTAACCTCTTTCCATTAAAAATCATTTATTGTCACGTAAATAAAATATTTTCGAGCGTGTTTTCGATGACTTTTGCATGCATGTATGCTTATTTATGTAAAAGTGTTAAAATATTTTTATGAGTAATAAATACTTTTTTAAACATTTTTAATATCAGATATTATGAAAGTATTTAAAATAACATTTTTTTGAGTAATCAATACTTTTTAAACATTTTTAATAACAGATATTATGAAAGTATTTAAAATAACATTTTTTTGAGTAATAAATACTTTTTTAAACATTTTTAATAACAGATATTATGAAAGTATTTAAAATAACATTTTTTGTATATTAATTCCAATTAGTAATTATTAATTAATATTCCATACTTAATTATTTTTACAGATAGTTTGTTTTATGACTTATTTATTATATTTATATTTATTATTTATATTTATTATTTTGTTACATTTTATTACTTATGTACTTTATGTACTGCAAATTTTCATAAATAATCAAATTTTATCTTTGATTTTAGATTTGATTTATTCTAGTCATATAATTTTATTATAGTTTATTATTATATTTGTATTGAAAAAAATTATGTTCTTAAAGACATTTTATAAGTTATAATAATTTTAATTTGAAAATTTTATTTTATGGGAGTCAAACAAAGGCAGGGGGCTAAGGGGCTGAAGCCAACCCCCTCCCCCCTAAAGCCCTTAGTATTGTTTTTTGTGTATTAAATTAACAACATTAATAAAAAAGAAGAATTTCCGAAGTTTGAAGTAATACAAACATTTTCAAATATCTCACCCAAACGAATGCAATTAATAGATTGGACACAATAAAATTTGTATTTATTGTCTCAATTAGTATGATTGTATGCTAATTATTGGAACACGATTGTAGGAAATCATACCATGGACCAAGAATGAAACACCCTTCCCTACAATTATGTTCCAATAATTATCATACAATCATACTAAATGAGTTTTAAACGCAATATCAGTAACAAAGTTAAGAATGTGAAACTAGTACTTACATAAATTAGTTAATATTATCCATATTTATCTTACCTATACCAAAGCCTTATTGAGTAACAAGTTTCACGATGACAAAAAACAGATATAAGAGACCTTTAAACTATCATTAAATGTATATATGTAAAACATCAAAAAAATAGATAGTAATAAAATTTACAATTTACTACTTTTTAATGTGTTCTAGTTGCTAATACTTTTATATTCTTTTGAATTAACAAATACGAATATATTATAACATCTCTATATTGAATCTACCGGTGAGCCTGTGAATTAAAACGTTATCAACGTTTGTACCAACTAGTATAAATTGATTAGCCTAAATAAATTGCCAATAAAAATTATTCCGGATAATAATAAGAATTATTTTTTTGCGTAGCGCAACAGGTAATTTTGGATGCTTTATTTTATTAATTTATATTCGTTTGTAATTACATAAATTGAACCCAATTACACTAACCACAAACTGACAATAACAAGTACTAAATAAAATTTACACATTTTTTTTTTCTTCGCATAACTTACACCACGTTGTTTTTTTTTGTATTACTTACCTACTAATTCTTTTTCCTCTCTCTAACATTAAGTTGATAAGTTACGCGTCTTATATATATTGTATATGTTTTTTTTTTTTTTATTTAACTGTTATCAATTGTACTTCTTGTTGTAATTTTGTAAAAGCCGTCTGGCGTTAATTATAATAAATATAAATAAATAAAAAAAATATCCAACATTTGAAAATTTAATTAAATTCGAAAACAATAGATTGTTCGTCTTCGTTTGACTATGTTCTATAATCAGTGTTGTAAAGAGTACTTAAATATTGTACTTAAATCTACTCAGATACATAAAAAAAAGTATTTATAATACATATCGAATACTAATCAGACAAATACTCAAATACTTTTAAACATCACATCAGTGGCGTACGCAGGATTATTCAATGGGAGGGTGAATATAAATATTTACTCAGTTCTGACATTTGGTTAGAAAAAATAAAGTAGATACTTTCTTACTTATATAATGATACAAATCTGTTAAAAATATATACGAAAAAAACAAAACTATTACATTCAATCATAAAAATAATAGGCAACAGACGACAATAAATACAAATGTATTACAATTATATATACAATTCTTCTTATTGATCTAAATTGATAAAAAATGCAATCGCTTTAGTATCTTTTCTCCATTTTAATATAACAAAACATTAATACATGCCTTGTGTACTACAAAAATGACTCCCTCTTCAATGTTACGCCCGTCTTGATCCCTCCAGTCCCGCCCCTTGGTATACATAGTCTATTTGTATAAACCATTATAACATTTATCACAAATTAAAACTAGTGTTATATCACGGTACCTATGTCGTATTCCAGTGAGAAATGATAGTAATATTGTTGGTTATTAATCGATTATATCACAAATCAGATCTTACACACAACATTTACCTATATTATTGTGCATACTTATACGTTACGTATATCAGTGAATCACATATCAGTAGTTACATTATACTACTGCGCTACGTGCTACGTACAATATGGTACGGAGTAACAACAACCGAAAGGTCATCGAAGCGGTAGGGGTCACACGTAACTCGGTCGAGTGGTCACGTAAGCGAATGGAAAAATGTCGACGGAAAACGATGGCCGCGGCCGGCGCGAATCCGCCGGAAAATGTGGATACACGATGTGGGTACGTAAAAAAACATTAGGGGCTGCAAATGGTAAGTAATAAGAAAAAAAATCTACTCACCACCGTGCTTGGGCACTGCACGTCACCGGGATGAACGGAATCGCAGTGGTCGGGCGCCGAAAAGACGTGGTCGACGGTCAACACGTGCCGCGGACGGCGTCGGTCCAAATAGTACGGTGGGACGCAAACCGAATATCGCAACGCCTGCAGGTTCGGCCGATCGCGCCATCGACGGCGGGGTGGTAACGGCCGAACGCCATCTGTGAGCGGAACCGTGTTCCGCGGCAGCGCAGAAATAGAACCTGAATCGATAGTTTCCGGATACGCGGAACTCCACGAATACCTACGTACTCGCCCCGGTTTTCGTGAACAGTCGATATAACGCCGTATTGGGCACGCGGGATGTACCGAACGCGTTTGCGGACGGTTGTACGTACGAATAAAGGTCCTCTGACGGGTGACGGTCGTAGGGTTCTGATAGTATTTCGTAAAAAAAAAAAAAAAAGTGTCCTTTGCAAGGACGAACAAGCTCTTTATGTTTACCGAGGCAGTGGAAAGGGACCGCGCCGCGCCCGACCGGCCGCCGGTTTGACAAGGCCCCTGACTGTATATTATTTTATAATATGGACGGATATTAGCCGCCAGTAGTTTCTTTTGATAATATTTTCATATAATTTAACGAATTCAAAACAATCATTATCCCACAAACGTCTTTAGCCACGACTGCTTCGAATACATTTCTCTCGACCAGTTCTATCATCTGTAATTTTAATATAACCTTCTCACTCTCGTCCCGACATCGCACTACTCGGAGACGGTAAATTGCGTCCCCCCTAAAGGTCATATTCATGTACTGTGTACTCATAAATTGCGGCCAGTGTACTTTTAAAACATACGTAAATTGCGTCCTGGGTATATTTGGAATGTACGTAAACTGCGGCCTGGGATATTCCGATTTCCAGTCGGCTGTACAATTTAATGATAAGTATTTTGATTGATAATAATAATATGTTCACTAATATAATATTTCTAACAGCTAGTGTGCATTTGATCGAATATCTTACACACGAGGTTTTACGTTGCTCTACAAATTAAATTTTTTTTCAATTTAGTAAAAATGGACGTTATGAAAAGCGAAAGGAACAAAACATTAATACATGACAAAATTTATGAATTGCAAGCAAAAAAAAATATCATGTTAGACTACGAGTATGTGTGGGAATTGTCTTACAAATTTTTACCACTTTTTTAAATAACAAATTTTTAATAATACATTTATTAATCATACACATTTTTAATTTTTACAGACACGTTAAACTTTAAATTAAATAATATATTTTTTTAATTATAAACGAAAAACAGCAAAACCAATGTTTTTAATCATACCAATATTTATACAATAATATTGCCAGTCCTTAGTCTGAAAAATGAGAAGGAAAATATTGATTTTGCAAAAAAAAGCCTTATACGTAATTTACGTATGAATAAAAAACATTAAGGTAGGCATACATTCAAAATTATACACAGGCCGCAATTTACATAAAAAATTTAAAATGGGACGCAATTTACAGCGACCCCACACTACTATCCAATTATTCCATCTTTATTCGTCTTATTATCATTTAATATTTACCGTTGTTTTCAGTTTGTTGCGTTGTGTAAACAAACGTTCTGTGCCTAATCTTGTACTGTTGTCGACATCAATCGTTAAACTATTGTACAATATGTGATTGTTGAGCTGTAATGGTTTTCACTGAAACGTCTTAAATAAATGGGAAAAATGATGGATCGGCATTTTGTACTAGCAGGACAAAATCTTATATTAAGTAAACATCCACCGATGTTAGCGAATAACTTGTTCGTATTGCACTGTCAATGAAACGCGTGTACAATACAAAAAGGAATAAATTAGCATACCAATGTGATGGATGGTCCGCGGGCAGGGAGTGCGTAGGAGTATCGGTCACGTGCGCTAATACACAACCGGGCCATCGGGTCCTCTAATCTGGGGTTTCCCATTCGAAACACAAAATGCAAACGAGTACATACTATGTAAGTACCAATAAGAACAAAAACATACCGGTACGTAATGGAAATGATTTCTATAACTAATTCAAATTGAAAAATCGGATGATTGTAGTTGTTCTTACTACATCTGTTACCGACTCGAGTCATCGCGACCTGACTGTACTTAACATTAATGAACAAGTATGAAAAATTCAGGGACGTCTCGTGTATGTAAGCACTGTAAGCACTGCTAACACTTGAAAAAAGTTAAAATAAAAAGTTAAAATCAATGATATTATAATAACAAATGACAATTAAAATTAAATCTTTGACTATTTTTTTTTATAACCTTTCAATAATAATAAAAATAGTAAATAATATGTTTAGAATATTTTTTTTTTTATTTTTTAAGAGATAATATACAATCTGTACAATATAGCACAATAAGTATATGTGAAAAGAGTAGTTATACATGATTACATGAATATTCTTGATTAAGAAATCACCCTATGGTAACCCTATAAAATTAAAAAGATTGGAAGGTGGGAGTAAGAAGGCAGGAAATTTATTAAGCGTACACGTTTTTTTTATTTATTTATTTTTATTTTTTTATTTTTTTCTTTTTTTATTTAATTTAAGAGGTCTCTACACCATCTTCTTTTTAGCCTCCTGCGAGGGTTTTCCGGGAGCGTTAAGGAATTTAGGCTTTGAATCAGTGGATTTTCGTGATTGTTTAGGCGTGAGAAGAATCGTTTGTAAAAGATTATAGATTCTTCTTCTATAGATTATGTTTAGAATATAAGATAATAATTTTGACGAATACAGTCATGTTTTGGTCGTCACCGATGGCTTTTGCGTGTGAAGGTGGAAAATCTATTTTTGATCTATAAATACTTAGTATTGACGCGTCGTGCTGTCGTGTAGCTGTCTAATATATTTGATAACTCGTGTTTTTTTTTTATAGTACATATTATGTCATATCATATAGATTTATAATTGCGTACACTATTATATATTATTTATTATTGCTTTCAAGTTCTTCAGGTGGGAATTTAAATGTTAATAACTATTGTAAATGCACTATCGAAGAATTATTAGTAAAATCGATTGGTTCATATACTTTTGTAAAAAAACCAGTTATTTTAAATAATGGTAGACTAACTCAAAACTTTTAAAAACAAAATGTAAAAAAAAATGTCCGATATTTTAACTTTTCATGTTACGATTAAAACAAATGGCTATCTGGTTGTTAATATATTCAAAAATTATATGTTGGCCTAATAAAACATTTATTTAAACGCCTGCAATTATTACTGATAAAAGAAAATCGGGGCAGTCGTAGGCTTTTATATTAGATAAACCGACAACGGTAAAAAAAAAAAAAAAACTATGATAATTTTATCAACAAAGTGCCAATGTCGTGCGTTCGACTGATGTGTTTTATAAAATAAAATGTGCAGATCATCATAGTGCCTATTAGCGTAAAAGTTATTTAATCGTGTCAACGAATATGTAATACTAGATCGAAAATAAGTTTACTCAGTATTGAATGTATTTGAAATGCCACAAATATAATTAAAAAGTACTTCGGTATAATGTCATTTAAATATTTTACAATAAATATTTTTACACTGTCTACCATTTTAAGTAGCAACTGCTAATTTGTTTGTTATTTTTCGATTTCACTATTCAACAATTCACGAGAATTTAATATTCTTAAATTTAACCTGCACTTTATTTGTAACCTATTACCTAAGACCATTAAAGGCATTATCGCCTAGCAATTGAAATATTCGGCGAAAAAAATATTTAAAATGTTGAGCAGTTGGTACATTATTTTAATTTAACATATAATACTTTATTATACCGATAAATGTGTATGTGTTCGAGAATATAAAAAAAAAATGATTGAATATAAGTTGGATCAGTGATATCCATCTGTATTAGACAGGAAGGTTGAACAATGAAAACGATGTCGAAGAGCAAAGTTCAGCAACTGTATAATATGTTTATCTACGTTTTATTTGCCTTGCGTGTAATCATTTTGTTAAATTCGATATTAGATAAACAGACAACGGTAAAAAATGATAATTATTTTACATAATCGGAGTGCAATGTACGTTCGACTGGTGACTTTAATTAAATAAAATATACAGACTGTTGAGTACATGTTCGAACAAAAGATTTTCAATCGTTTCCACGTTTTTAAATTTATTTTTAAATGCCATCTGCAGTTTATTTGAAAACGGTTTCGATGTAATGACATTTAACAATTTTACAAAAATGTTCCAAATGTTAATTATTTCTACTGCACATCATTATCGAAAATGAGTGAAACTAAAAAATAACTTACCGTCAATAATCACGGAAACTGTAGATTTTTTAGATTATTTCAAACTCTAAATGTCGATTGTAATATTTAAGTCCAAATTTGATCCTAACTGTTAATATATTTTAGTTTTGCATGATACCATTTTTAAATCGCAAAACGAAAATCTGCATGTTTTTTCAACAAAAATATAAACGCTTAGTGTATTCAATTGAACATTATTCACTTTTATATTATTTTGGCTTTTTTCTATACACTTACGAAATCGAGGAATTACCAACTGTCGAGATTACGCCATGTGCCATAATATTTTTATCTAAACATTTACTGCGTGGAACCTTTGTAGCGGTTTCAGTAGCCGACTGTTCAGAAAAAGAACAAAATATATCATTGAAACATAAACGCGCTAATGCATTCAAAGGATCGTTAATACGATTTATGCAGTAGCGTCATTTGGAGGGGGGGGAGCATTTGTAGGAATTTGCTCCTGTCTAATTAAAAAGCATCCCAAAGGACGGGTCGGCACCGGTTAGCCATAAGCAGCTTATTTGTGAAAAATCAAGCATATTTTTAAAATTTTGAAAACACTTTGCACTAGATAATTATTATTTGGTATAATAATATTTGGTAATTACCAATTAGTACAAACTATAAATAGACACATGTGCATTTTACCAGAGTATTTGATTGTGTGTGAGTGATTTGCTTATTCTCATCTGTCCTACAAAAGTACGTGGGCGTATAGTTGATACGAACGATAATACACAATATGTTGTATTATTATTTATTTATTATATCATAGTTCACGACGTATATTTACTTAGTAAATAATCTTAATAAAGAACTAGATGATGGAATGACCTTTTTTCCATTTTTAAAATTTTAAATCAACTTTCTAAAGCTTTTACTAAAACTCTCAAAATTATAAAAATTCTTCTAACTTTGACCACTATTTCCAATAAACAGTTTTTTCTTCCCTTAAATTAATTAAAACCTATCTACGCTTAACAATGGGAAAAGATCGGCCGAGTGATTTGTTGGTTATAGCTGTCAAGAGTGATATTGCTGCAAAAATCAGTTTAGATGATGCGATGGATGTATTTTCAAAAATGAAACATAGAAGATATTCGCTTACAGCTTAGATTAATTTAAGATCAAAATAGATTAAGTGAACCTTGTAATGTTTATAAAATACAAAATTATATTTTTCAAAAATGTAATTTGTATAATAATACAATATACAAAATATGTGTCTTGAGTATTTTGTGGCTTTAAACGTGTGATCGAAACGAGAAGTTTTTTCCCCCGGTAGCAGGGGTCGGTAAAATGTATGTCCCCTCCCCCCCCTAATAAAAACTGAAATGACGCCACTGGAATCAAGTGCTCTCACAGGAGGGTCCGATTCCGACAACGCTTAAATTCGCCATCGACCGGGTCCGCAGTTCCAAGATTTGTCGGTTTGCCCCGCAGGAAAAGTTAATTTAGTGAACACAATAGTAACTATTTCGTGCGGGAGAACGAGGACCGACTACTGGCAGAGGTTTGGACTGGGCTTATCGAAGTGTTAAATAAAATAAGATAAAACAAATAATCACACACAAAAAAAAACGATTTTATTCTACAAACTATCATAAGCAGCCTAGTACATGTATGTATTGATGATAAACTAGATAAACTACAGTGTTTGATTATTATTTAAATGTAGACATACGACGACACATTATAAATTAACATGTTATTCATATTATTGAAAAGTAAACCTTACCGGTTGACGAATTGCTCGAATACATTTTCATTTGAAAAATGGATACTACACACACATAATATATATATCATTAGTTGTTGGCAAACATCAAAATATCAGAATAATCAACTACGTAAGCGTGCGCGGGATTTAATACGTACGCGGGACGTACAAAACGATCGGAATATTAGTGGATTGGATTGCGTTTGGGGGTTTTTTTTTTAATTTGAACATCGGGGATCAGAATAGAGAAAAAATGCGAAACTCGTACGCCCGCGTGCAGTAATCATAGGTCGCCGGTTAGAACGCGAGCCGCGTCCCTGCAAGCGGGTGCTGCGCGTCGTGCTCAGCGTCTCGCGTCTTCGGGGTCGTCGGTGAAGAACATCTGCAGCTCCTCCTGCAAGCACCGCAGGGACCGCGCGCGGAGCACCGGCCCGGCCGGGTCCTCGACGTGCAGCATCGTGTTGTGCGCCAGGCCGCATCGCCCGCAACGGTTCCTCGACGGGCACCTGTCCACGAAGTGATCGAGCTTCAGGCAGTTGGTGCACAGCCGCAGCTCGTTGACGGCGCGCCACCGGTCGGCCGCGACCATCGACAGCAGGAACGGGCACCTGTACACGTGATGCGGCTGGCGGCACGCGTAGCACCTGAGGCCCATCGCGTTTACTATTCTGATCAACACACACGCATAACTCCATTATAGAAACGACCGTACATTTTCAGCGCGCTCCTGGTCCCAGCCCGTCTCGGAAAATAAAACGCAATCGTCGAACCGCACGTGGCGCGTGACCAACTCGGGGGAAAATTCATTTCACGAAATTCCAGAATCGGCCGGTGTCGAGTCCGGAGATACGGTGCGCGCGTATCATCGTGATTTTCGCAAGTCGGGCACAGTTAATATATGCCGAACAGATGTACGCAGTGTATATGTATGCCGAACAGATGAGCGTACATTTCACCCCTCCCCCCCGCCCCCTTCTCCTCGACGAACACAATAATATTTCCGCGGAAACCTCGACAGTTTCATAGTTATGGTTACGGTCACTCGACGCGGCGTTAACATAATATTATCACTAGGGAACGGATTTGAATGCAAGTTGCATTTTTTTCTGAATGTCCGAAAACATTGGTTTCCAAGCAAAAAGTTCATTTCATACATCAAGGAATTAAAAAATGTAACTTTTATTTTGCATTTTTTTGCATTTTTTGCATTTTTAAGACTTCATTACATTTTTAGAGCATTTTTTGACATTTTTAGTGCATTTTTATGGTTTTTAAGTCATTTTTTCAACATCTTTTCAACATTCATACTAAAAAAAATAAAAATACCTAAATATGTTTTATGTTACGAAATTACCAAATTATTGTTGACACGTGTAGACACAAAATATATACATACAAGTTACAACAGATTATTACCCGAATTAAGGTAAAGATAAGATAAGCTATTTATCTAAATTGTACAGAAGATATTTGAGAGTTAATTTATTAAAGTTTTATTGTATTTAAATATTTTTTATCAGATTTTTCATAGTAATGTGTTTTTTTTATAAGTTTTAAATTCAAAATTGTGTTTTTATTACATTTTTAAAGTTTTTTAAAGCATTTTTTTAAGGCATTAAATCGTATTTTTTTAAGGCATTTTTCTTGTTTTTTAGAGCATTTAAATCCGTTCCCTAATTATCACATTCAGTCGACAGCCCGTCCGCAGTAGGTACCTACCCCGTTGATGGATCGACTCGGGTGAAATGCATTCATTCGTTTCGAAATAAAAACGTGTCTCTGAACTCGGACGCCGCGCCGTGATTAAAAAAACCCCCGTTTGATAGACAAAACCTCAAGTGCTTCGCATGGAACAGTGATGAAGCACTGATGAAATGACTGATTGAATATTTGGTAATAGTATTTTACACGTACTGATCGAGTAATAATGATAGACGAGCTCGTTATTTATATGCCATGTAGTTTATGAGAACAATGTTTACAATATTATTATACCGTTATCATGTCATCTCGGCCGTTTGCTTCATATACTCGTATTATTATAACGTGGGGGGCATATGTTGAAAATTGTTCTAACCTTATGGCTTTTGCTAAAATCGAAACGTGTACACACGATTCCCTGCGTATAATTACACCAACATCGCGTGTAAACTTTGACATTCAAACGACTTCATTGTCAATCGTGTAGCAAATAGCAATATGGGCATATGACACTTAAATAATAAGTAATAATAATAATAAGTAGAACTTAAATAATATAAAAGTTTAACAACGTTTGAAAAGTATTGTGACTCGCGTTACCGTTCACAATTAACTATTCGAAGGAACCTAATTATTTATTGTTTACGAGTGCGGACACACTCAAAAGTGCAGGACTGGTGAGAGATGATTATATTACAGACTACAGTAACTGCATTATGATATCGCTCGGCTTGTGACAAAAAATAAAAGTAATGGTTTACCCGCTATGAACATTTTACAGTGCATCATGACTAAAACGTGTACAGTCCAGATACCGTTAACGTAATTATATTCTGTTTAATATTATATTCGTTTGATGATAATATTATATAGGCATTTAGACGTAGCACAAAATGTGTATGGTAGTATGGCACTATATATGGTATATGATGAAAGCAACACTATACTCTGTCATAGTTTTAATTAAAGCGTGCCGTAATGGACTTGAGCTATGAAAATTGATTTTGTATATAGGTTATGAACACAAGTAACCACAAACTGAAGCTGTCCACGTAATATTATTATTTATTATAAACTGAGAACTCGTGCGGCATAATAGTTAATAGCTATGGAAATTACACAGCTAGTGTATAATTAATATTATATTGGTTTTGAGTTGTAATTAATTTTCATTGTTGTACCCTCTACAGTAATAGCAGTTATAATTAGCTCTTAGGATCCTTTTAAATTGTTAAGAGTTAAAAGTCGTTTGAAAACTAAAATTACTTTGACTGCAAATCAATTTTCAAAATTATAAATACTGTTAGTAGTAACTTAGTATTATTACTAAATTGTCCATAACAAATAACAGGTACACTTAAACAAGTATAAATCACATTTAGATGAACAAGTTTCTAAAGAAATGGTAAATTAAAACGTTAAAAACCTTTTAAATTGAACGCAAAACTCCTGTAGAAATGAATTAAGAATTACAATAATTTCCTGCGAACTTCTGCGATATACCTAGGTAATATTATGATAACATTATTACACCCACATCATTATAATTTTCAGATACGTGGCACACAACATTATTTTAGGCACTATCCACTGATTGAAGGTAATTCGTATCGACTTAAATAATGTAATAATTACTATTATATTCGTAGAAGAACATTATATTTATATCGTTCACATATAGACCAGCGTTTCCTATCTTGTGTGCACACGAGACGATCCAAAAGGGATCCGTAAAAAAAATGAGTAAAAGTGGAATAATGTAGAATTCGATCTATTTAAAACGATTCGTTTCAAAAATATGCAATATATTATGTTGCTAAAAATAAAAAACTTGTGTCACACAAGAAAAAGACCGTTGAAATTAACTACAATATAATAACGTTAAACACAATTTATTTGAATAAATCAGTATAAGATTTGTCACGTATGAAAACCAGTGTTGTATTGTTGTATACTGTATAACAGTGCGAAATAATATTAATATTGGTGGTGATGTGGACGAGTGAGAAATTACTGCTGTGTTTACACGAACAGTCGCCGGTTCGAACCCGGCCACCAGCGGTTTCACTTTCCGGACGAAACAACCACACAGAGACAAAAAAACCACCGACGAACCCCCCACCCCTCTCCACAACCACCCGCAACGTAGATACACAAACCGCGATAACCTATAGTACCTACCAAAAACGAACATGAAGGGCTAATGGTCACAGTTGCCTGGCCCTCATTTAAAAAATAGATAAATAAAAAATAAAGCTAATAAATCATAATAATAATAATAATAATAACAATAACAATAATAATAATTATGTAAGTAGTAATAATATTATAAAACGAAAAAAAAAAGGTCGTCCGGGTACGCGAAGTTCTGTTGAGTGGTCACAGGGGATACGTGAATACGTAAAGTATGTTGTAAGGCAGCGGTTCCCAAACTGTGCACCGCGGTGCCTTAGGGGCACCGTGATCACTTTCTAAGGGCACCGCGGTCTACCAAATAGTTTAAAATGTATAGATTCGTTATTATTTTCGTAAAAAATGTATAGCAAATAATGTAATATTTTCTATTGTATATTCGTTTATATTTTCATTTGTTTATTAAAATGCATTTGTTTATAATAAAATTAGCTGTGTAGCTTAGAATGCTTAGATTGTATTAGGTTTAATAAAATTGGTTATCAATGAGTAATTTTTATTGTTCTGCATCAGGGCACCGTGGCTAACTTGGGGCCGCTAAAAGGGCACCGCGAAAAAAAAAGTTTGGGAACCGCTGCAGTGTAGGGAAACGTACGGGCCCGAAAATATTGAAATAATTGCAGCCGGTGTGAGTTCAGCGAACAATTTGGGCACATGATACGATGAGTAATGAGTACTTATGTAAATAAGATGATCGGCCGCGCGCGTGTACGATGTAAATAATATAAGGAAAAGGGCTCAGCGCGTGTATATTCTAAAATAAACTATATTAAATAACTAAGCTACGTATTAAATGCGTTAATATCCGCTAACCGGAATATTTGCAGTCGGTGTCGAAATACGTCGTCGTCGTCGTCGTCGGCGTCGTCGTCGTCGTCGTCGTCGTCGGCGTCGTCGTCGTCGGCGGCCGCGTCGTCGTGGAGCGGCGGGGTCGCAGCAACGTATTGCGCGTGGACCTAGGGCGGCGGTGGTCTGAATAATAAGGTCGAACACAAACCCGGTTCGACCGGGTGCTTGCGACGGTGGATGATGCGACTCGACGCTATCTGTGAGCAGAACCGTGCACCAATGGCGCTGCAACAGGAGCTTAATCGATTGTTTCGGGTGTTGTTGGTGTACGCTCGCCAGCTACGTGCAAGCACCACGGAAAACCCGGGGTTTCGCCAATAAGTGGCACGCGGGGCCGCGCGACGGAGAGCGGAATCGAGCGACGGGCGGGGGGGGGGGGGGTGGGGTGGTGGGGTGGTTTGCTCGGCTTTTGAACGAACCGTGCACCCACCGTGGCGTGGCCGCCGCGCGTTCCGTGGAAATGTTCCGCGCGCCGATAAAAGTAGGTACGACGGATATAACATTTGTGCAAAAGCTGTAGCAACGCGGTTCGTACAGGTTTTTTTTTTTGGGGCGGGGAAACATTATTGATAAATTAATTAATCTGCACGCAGACGGCTTGTACCTAACTGTGCCGACAGTTGACGAAGGTACGGGCCGGTCATTATTAAAACACGACGAAAAACCGATATGGAATTTATTACGAGTGGAAAAATAACATAACGCAAACAGAATTGATGGGTATCATTTTGTAAAATGTTTAGCTTCGCCTAATAAAATATAGAATTACCGTGTCTTGTTTCAAATCGTTTTATTTATTTTTCATACACCTGTAGAACCATTATTTTAAGAAAAACCATTTGTAATACGTATACCTGTACTTCATTTTACAGTTATCGATATTGTTAGATTAATTTTATGTTGGACAGAGATTTAACCGTGCAATCCGTTGAAATAAAATGTATTAGGCAATGCAATACGGAGTTGTGAAGATTTAAAATATGCTATACACTTTAATTACATTTTCCTGTGAGAGCAAGAATCATTGTTTTATAACCCTTATACAAAAATATTTTATTACTTTACTTTGATACAGCTCGATTGATATAAATGGATTTAAATGGATTTTAAGGAAATTAATAACATATGATATTCTGTTTGTAATTTTAATAAATACTGGTAGAAACTCACAGCACGACACTTTTTTATCTTGACACTACTCGAAAAACACACTGAGCTGTAGAGCGTTTCTCTCGCCTTTTTATGTCTCGATGTGTTGTTGTTTGTGCGTTTCCATCATTATGTTTATTACTAATATAATAAAATTACACTTAATGTTATTTTTTGGTGTGATACAAATAAATGATACAATTTTTTCTTAAAATTCTATAAAGAAAATTAATTATTATTAATATGTCTTCGTAAACACATCCATTATTGATTATTTATAATTTATATTCATTAGTTTTTAATAGTGACTATTATCTTAATTAATAGTACCATGTGTTTACAAATACATAATATTACATCGTTGATGAGGACATGCCACTTCGATTTCGGTTGTTTGAGAAAACCATAAGACCAATCGAACGTAATGTTTATTTTACTTCAATAATTAAAAAAAAAATGTTTATACGCGGAGTTGCTGAGTCCAAAAAAAATCTTGTACACCGAGTCGAGGTGTCTAAAAAAAAAATCTTGTGCGCGTAGTTAAGGTGATATTTTATTGAATTGCCGAGCGTAGTTAAGGTGCCCCGTAGAGAACACTTTTTATAGAAAGGAAACTACGCCCGTCGACGGTCATAGAATAATTAGGCACATCAAGTACAGGCATAAGCATAACGCTGTAGACACCGCGTATACACACTCATAATAATAATACGGAAACGTGGCAGAAATAAGTTTCGCTGCAAAATGTACAAAATATGGAGCTAAATATGGCTTTCGATCTCGCATGTACCGTGAATTGTACAGTAGGGTGGTCCTTAGTTGTAGATGATGAAAAAAAAATGTTTAAGTTCTTGTTGCTGTATTCTCCCATTTATTTTACTATTACGCAAAAGGTAATTAGGGAAAAATTTGGTCATTGCAAGTCATCCCCTTCCCGTGCCACAAGATGGGTGAAAATAAGCTAAAAAAGGGTAGTTTAAAAGTTTTTCGATTTAAATTCGAAAAATATAAAAGATATTACAAAAATTATTTTACATCATTATTTAACTATTGTTTTAAATATCACTTATATATCTACTATAATCACTTACAAAGCTTAATCTGAAGTACGGTTTCAAGCACATATTAAGTTATTGATGAATGTGCCATATTTTGGAAAAAAGCACAAATCCGATAGTATACCATAATTTATAGGACTTTTTTAATTTTTTCATACTATCGGATTTGTGCTTTTTCCAAAATATGGCACATTCATCAATAACTTAATATGTGCTTGAACCCTTACTTCAGATTAAGCTTTGTAAGTGATTATAGTAGATATATAAGTGATATTTAAAACAATAGTTAAATAATGATGTAAAATAATTTTTGTAATATCTTTTATATTTTTCGAATTTAAATCGAAAAACTTTTAAACTACCCTTTTTAGCTTATTTTCACCCATCTTGTGGCACGGGAAGGGGATGACTTGCAATGACCAAATTTTTCCCTAATTACCTTTTGCGTAATAATAATTGCGTTTGTTACATTTTTCAAGACTTTGCCATAATTTATAAGACTTTTTTAATTTTTTCAAAGTCTTGAAAAATGTAACAAACGGGAAAGCGAAACATTGAAATCGCAGGTATCAAGAGTTTGTAAAAAATGTAGATTATTCATTTGGTATAGCACATGCATTGTACATAATACAAATCAACCAGGTAGTTTAGTAAGAATTGACATGAAATCATTAGTAAATAAAAGCTATTAGAACAAATGAAAAGGCGAAAAAAACGGCAAAACTATTAAGCTGAACTTTCAAATATTGAACAAGGTAATTATTAAATATTTGATGTTGAAAAACGTTATGTTACTTTTTTTTTGCAATTATGGTTATAATATAGATTTTTTTGTGATAATACAGTTGAAAACCCAACATTAACTGGTTCAGATGAAGACTCGGAAGAATATAGTGTAAGCTTAGAAGAATAAATTGAAAATAGACCTGGTTCATCAGTTAAAAGAGCAACCAATGTACGCGCAGGTCGCAGGTAGGTATATTAAGTTGAAAAATCTTATTCCGCGTCACGGGTGTACAGTCGATATTTTGTTGATCGCCATGAATTAGAACCTATATATCCGGCGTAAAGGGCGTACCGCACGTACGTGAACAATATACATATTGCAATAATTCGATTTGAACGTGCGTGAAATACTAGTGGGATCGCGACACGCAGGATACGTGCACGACTTGCAATTATATTTATAATAATATAGCTATACGTTATCGTAATAATAGCACCGTACTACAAGTACACCACGCCCAACGGTGGCTATTCGACGTCATGAGCTAACACAACAGGTATGGTGGGGACCGTAAACGGTGCACACGCGTGCATTTCCCCCCTGGCTTTCTCCGCACGGGACCACTACACAGACGATTACAACGTTCGTTAGCGCCGCCGATTGCATTTTGTCACATTATACACATATGCGTTGCAATAATTCTCATCTCTTGCGTTTCTTTTACTTTTTTCCTCACGGGCGGCGCGAGATAAGACTCCATGATCCGAGATCGATTTCCGTAATATTCAGAACGCATAATTTTGCTACAGTATTTTTCGCCGCGGAATAATCGTATCGTATTTTCCCGGAATAAAATACGCTCTGTCGTAAAAGGGACGGTCTCATTTTGTATACTTCGTATACAATATTCGAGTCACAAATGTATAACACGAAAATATACGAATATATAAGAAATTATAAATTACAGTACCAAACTACATAATCTAAACTTTTTTTGAAGAAGAAGTACAAAATATAATACTAGGTACACAAAATCAGTCAATTACTTATACGGTTTTATTTTCATCAATAACATAAAAATAGAATTATCTTTTAAATAATTCGATACAGATTGCATTAAGATCTTTTTTCTCTTTAACCATTTTTCCTGTTTTTAATGTTTCATTTCAGTTAAAATATAACTCTTTGGAATTAAAGTTCGTTTGTTGTCATCTCATGTTCTTAACATAAACTTCTGTTTGAACTTTTAATATTTATATAATATAACATTGCACAAAGTATTTTATTACAAAATAAAACGTATTGAAATGTAATGGCCCGATAATCGGATTCAATAGTAAAATATTGTTTAATATAATACCATGATTGCCGTAAAAAAAAATGTTCGTGCAACGGTTTGAGAAATTTAAATCGTATCGTGTACGTCTTGTACTGTACTTTCTCACTTGTTCAGTGACAAATATTGCTGGTACACCGAGTGCACGGAACCCGCGAGACGGGGGTGCACGTACTAAACACATTCAATCGTTTATTAATTTCATTATTTAGTCTTTTTCGTAGAGCGCGTCCTACACGTGCGCAGTATTTGACACCCGTGCATAACACCCTTGTGTACTCCATATTACACCCTTGTGTTGCATATTATTTAAAGAATCCAGACGGTTACTATAAAAACATTCACGACGGACCGAGCTAAGGGACGGGTTATACGAACTATTACAATGGATAAGACGCCGACTGAGTCGTCGATGACAACTGGTGCTGGGGTGTCTTACGCCGTTGTCCTACGTAAATCCGACGAGTACGGCGAACGCGTTGCGGTGCGTCGAATGCGGCGACCAGAATAAACAAAACTGGCATAACATGTCTGCGTTTCCAATGCACTCGGCTATCGCCGCACGCACGAACGATCGAATTCGTTCGCACGCACAGGACGATTTGAAAAACAAATCATTTTGTTTTCTTCGCCGCACGAAGTTGCGTTCGTACGAAAATAATTTATAATATTAATTTTGTTTTATAATTTACATTAGGTAAATTGTATATTTTGTCATATGAAATGGAAACTTTAGAACTTTTGATATCAGATATCAGAAGTTCAGAAAAGGCCATTGTTTTTTCGTAATTGAGGGTACAAATGGTAAGATTCGCCAAACATTAATCGGTCATTATAAATGAAAGTATTTGCACCCAATCTCTTTTTTTTATATATATTTTTTGTATATGAAGTATTTAAGTAGAGTACTTTCACATAATAACATTTTTTTTAGTACACCTTGATTCATAGTGAGTATTAAGTACACAAATTAACACTAATATGAATAAAATAGTTTATATACAATACAATATTATGAACTAGGTACGCACCGCCGCCGTCTGCAACTAATGTTACTCAAATTAGCCACGAGAGCGGCGACGAGCATACCTGCTCTGCGTACGATACGAATTCGTTCGCACCGCAACGCGTTCGCCGGATTTACGTAGGACACGGCGCGGCGTTAGGATCTCGTATACGCGGTGGCGAACGGAATTCTCGTTTGAGAACGTCGTGACGGTTGATATATTAATTGTATTTTCCTGATATTATCGGCCCGTCACTACACTATTGTGTACAATGCGTACGGCCCGTGTAAATGTATGCACGTATGTGCGAAAGTCCTGAGTTTTTGAACGCTATATATGTTACGGTGAAAGACGATAATTGGTAAATGTTGTAAGAAAGAGTATTTTAAATTCAAATTGTCCATTTTCACCGGTCAACGACGTCATTAACTAAGACTGTTAGGTAAATTATGATTAATCTCATAATTTTCATTACAATAAACAAAACAAGTGCCCAGGCCCGTACTGGCCACCTCAAAGGGGCGTGGGAAAAATATATTTATAGGGCGCCAACTACATTTTTATGCAACCGTTACTATTACTATATACCTTTAATCAGTGTCTACCCTTGATTGTTTTATTTACACACTACCGCCCAAAGAAATTTTTAACAAAATACCAACCATAATATGTTTTGTAGAAAAAAGGCAAAGAAAATAATTTGTGCACTTACTTTTAAAATTGAATCTTATTTATATTTTATATAAGAACATTTAAACCATAACATTTTTTTAAGCACTTTAAAAAAAAAAATACATGAAAATTACTTGTATTTTAATATGTGAGTAGACGTTGCATTTCTTTGCTGTTCGAACACAGAACATTTATGACTTTATCTCCATCTACTTGATTTTGTATGTCTCGTTCACACTGCATTAAGAATAATGATTCTAAATTGTCTTGTAAAATAGAGGATCTTAATCTTGTTTATAGCAATTTTAGTTTCGAAAATGACCTTTCACACGTCACTTGTATTAGAGGCAGAGTCAGTAAATATTTATATAATTTGTATAATTCGGTGTATTTTAAGAAATACATATTATAATCAGTTATTATACGCAATGCGCATGATAGACATACATTACACTCTTTCATTTTACTACACTTAAAATCGTACTCATTAACCCATTCATCATCATCGATGGTATCGAATTGTCCTGCGTCTTCATACGCACTCTGCAAACCGACTTTACAAATTAAAGGCCAAGATGTAGCAAAAGAAATAAGTTCTTCTTTGAGCTTCGGCTGATCAATAGAGGGTAACAGTTCACATATTTTAACCAACGCATTAGATGAAAAACCATTTTTTCTTATTTTATCAAACCTTTGAGGATCGAAACATTCTAAATCAGTATATAAGACCTGATGATTGATGAGATAAAAATTGGAATCAGTGACATCAATTCAGTTTTTTCTAGGCTATAGCAGTCAAAATACGATAGCGCTTCTATAAAAAAAATTGTCTAAAGATTAATTAAATTTCTTTCTGAGAAACTTGATACGTTTTTTTTAATTTGAATACTCCAATAAAAATTAATGAATAGTTGTAATTTAAATGTTTAAATTGCATTGTCATTCATAATAAATGTTAAACTTTTTGGCTGAGCATGCGCCGCTTACGTAGCATGTCCTGACCATACGCCACTGCAGTTTTCCATATACTCGTATTTCGCATTAGTAGGTAGTAGGTACCCGACAAAAATGGCATATTTCATTAGAACGACCTCTTAAATAATTTTAAATATACTTACGTCTTACTGGCAGTGAATCGTATCTTGTAAGTCGTATGTAGTAATTTAGTTGTCAATAGTTCACGAAGAAATTTTATTTTATTTAATTTTATTTTATTAAGATATACGGGCAAGGCCCTTTTTTCAAAAAATACATAAAATAGGTACAATGTTATAGAATAGAGTAATTTTACAATAGTATTTAAAAATACAGGATAGTTTTTAAATTTCATGAACAGACATAAGAAAAGATTCGTTCTAGATAAATTAAAAGATCGATGATATCGCTATCGCTAGCGGATCATCATTCAATTGAAATGAGACAATATTATTTTCTATTATGATAAAATGGCATTTTCAAAACAAAAATGTGCATAATATTATACTGATATACCTATTATGGACTTTAGTACTATTGTGTCTATTATCTAAATTCGTATGAATCCGTCAACGACTTACTTCATAGTTCTATTTATATACCTCCCTTATAAGACGGGCGTCCTGTAGAAAAACCGAAATAAAAACAATGATCAATGTTACACGTCTTGCATCGATTACGATGTTCGAATTTCAAGTCGTCTCTATGGCTCTATAATAATACCATAAATATTAAATGATAACAAAACAATTATTTATAAAATAGGTACCCTCTAATATATAGTAAATATTTATTATAAAAATAAAGGGGAGAGGGGCGCACCGGGAAAACTCCCGGTGTCCCGGTGGGCCAGTACGGGCCTGCAAGTGCCTATATTATGTGAATACACGTGATATTGATCACAGGTACAAATATAAATATGATTGTGACACTTGTAATTACACAACATTTTAGCAAAATTAAAAATCGTGTCATTATTTTTTTTGTTGTTCATAATATTTATCCAATATTCTAATACATTTGTTGATAAATAAAATTTGATAAATTTAATACTGATATCAGGAAAATGTTGTAATTGTAGACATTTACCGATAAATTACGTCATTCACCACGTTTACGTCTTTCACCGTAACATATACATATGAATTAACTCATATTTTACACCTAAAAGTTAGATTAAAAAGATAATCTGATTCTGACGAGAAAAAAAAAACCTGACTGTGTACCTATATTAGACACAGCCAATCACACACTCGAAACACATTATTATATCTGTACGTAGAGACATTAAGTTGTCGCTGTTATCCTTTTTCCTGAAATAAATACACTAGCGTATAAACAGTACAAAAGTTTCAGAACTTTAAATTGTATTGTAAACATCTTGTATTACATTTTCTCATATTTGCAGTAAATCAATCAGAGTTTTCTGTTTTAAAACTTGAAAAAAAAAACACGGTCATTCAAGACTAATTAATAATATATATTAAATTATTTAAATACTACAGATGAAAGTTATTAATAACTACAAGCATACTCGTACATCATGTTAAGTGGAAAACTATTTTAATTTTGTAATATTACAATACATTACATACATTATAACTATAAAATTTGTACTATTTTTTATATTTCAGTCGTAACTTATTTCAATATGCTAAAATTTTTTTATAGGTTTTCAAAACATAGAGATTTTATTTTTGGTTCCATCGCGAAACGATGGATCGCATAAAATCACATAAAACAATGTCGTCATATAAAATATATAGGTTTTGCGCTGTAACTATTAATTTAGAAACTTACAAAAAATAATTCGTCAAAAGAGTTGATAAATATTTTCTAAACAAATTTTTTGTTGTAAATAATAATAATAATAATAATATAATAATATATAATATATAATAATAATATAATTATATATAATAATAATATAATTATATATAATAATAATATAATATATATAATATTTATAATAATAATTTGTTGTTATACATATATAGTCAGGTGAAGCCTGCATACAAGTTTCAAGTCTTAACATAAGCTTATAAGTTATAACACACCAGGATAACCCACGGGTTCTTTATGGCAAACGACGAATCCCTCATCTGCGAAACTTGCAATACACAGATCACAGTCAACCACATCATCACTGAATGTCACATGTACCAACAGGAGCGTACAAATCTCAATCTGACGGAAACACTCGATGAAATCCTTGGACCAAACCCCGATCAAAACACGAAAATTATCACCTTTTTAAAACTAACCAACCTTATAGATAAGATATAATTGTAACTTTAATTGTAAAGATAATGTAACCTAATGCAAACCAAAAAAAAAAAAATTGTTTAACTATATTTAGTATTAACTAATGGCCCATGCTGCCGTGTTATAAAAAAAGATTAAGCCCGTTAATAAATAATAATAATTATAATAATAATAATAAAATTGTTATAAAGAAAAATCTAATACATATATATATTTTTTTTCTGGAAAAGATCGAAAAATAAAAATAAAATGGATAAGCTATATTATTTGGATATGATTACAGTAATATTTTTTTTTTTTTTACGTACTAAAATTTAAACTAAAATACTTAAATTTTACTACTAATATCTACTACATGCTTTATATCTATTAAAAGCACGAAATAATAAAGCTAAAATATATGAAAAAAAATAACGTAGGTATACTACACGCCATTTTAAAAATAATTATTTATTCGTCAAGAAAAGTAAAATGAAAATATGAAATTACGAGACTGCAAACGGTACTATATTATACGCCAATAATAACGTTGTTGATTCGATCGATTAATTATTAATGTTATATAACTATTAAATTAGTGTGTCGGTAGCAGAATTTATTTGAAATTGTTGATATCGTATGGTCTGCAAGTTATAGCAGCGCGCGTGTGCATGGGGAAAAACCGATGTTAGCCTGGCGCACGCATCGCCGTTATAACAGGTGTTCCGGTCTGTTTGGTGGTCGCCGTCTCGCCTATAGTTCCATGTAAAACACTTCCTCCGGTTCTTCGCGGACACTCGGTTCTCCGCGGTCGCTGGGAGATACTTCCGGTTCTTCGAATTTCTTGAAGAGTAGCTCCGCACGCAATTTCCTGTCGTGGTCGGTCTTCATAAGCTGTAACCCATTCCAATGGCCGATTTCGACGTGCAGCCGCGTGCTATGTCCCATCTCGCACACATCGCACTGTTTATCCTGAGTGCAGTCGTACGCAGTGTCGTGGCGCTTCAGGCAGTTAGTGCATATGCACATCTTGAGGACTTTTTCGATTCGTTTACCAACGTTCATCAAGAGGAATATGGTGCAGTTGTACAACTTATGGGGGCCAAGGCAAAAGTAACACTTACGGGGCAAACCGGGACCGGAATTCATCTCGGCTAAGTCCACCGTATCCCTAATCGTATCGCTCTCTCTCAACGTCGCCTCGAAGTTGTACATAAAGTTTTCGTACTGTTTGATCCTGTAAATCTTGAGCTTCGGATTGGATGGCTCATCTAGTCGTATAAGTTTGAACCATTTGTACACAGTTCTTATCAAGGAATTCAAGTCGCTTTGTTCGGCATCACTGGTCACACGAATTAACGCATCGGTCGCGAGTAGTTTTATGTTAATCAACTCCACCAGGAGAGGGCTCAACAGTGTCAACTTCTCATCGCGGTAAACCCACTGCAAATTGATTAGCTGAGCGCAGAGCTCTTTGAGGAACACCTCCACCATAATAGAGCTCGGATTGGACGGCAGCCGCTTTATTCCCTGAATGACTGCTATGAAGTACTGAGTCGAGTAACTATTCTCTTTGATAGATCGCATCGCTTGGTTGTAATACCCGAGGTCGACTAACGATTTCAGCGTCGATGGAGTTGCCCTGTATGGCATTATTTCCTTTTTTCCCGTCGCCACTCAATCAGCTTCGGATAGATGCTGAGAGAGCCCGTACAAGGTCACACGCGGTATAATATTATGTCTGAAACAATATTTTTAGTGTTTTAATAGCGTTTAATATCACGTGGACACAGCCCTATTTGTGTGAATTTGTGATTGATTGTTCAGCAGGGAAACGAAAATGTTAGAAAGCGTTGAGAAAATGACGAAGATGTGAAATATTGCACAAACATACATGTACAACAATTCACGTTAATAAAATGGTTATATTTATATTTATTTAAAACAGTAGAATAAAATGGATTTTTTAATTTCAAGTTAAAAATATGTAAGATAATATGAATGTAGCACAGTGTTTTAATATGAATTTAATAAAAAATAATTAAATACGATAAATAGAACAAAAGTAATTGCATTTATCAAGCCGCGCTGAAACAACCCGTGTAAAATTTATTTTAATTATTCATTACAAAACGATGAAAAACAGTGTTAAGTATGTTTAGTATATGATATATATTACAGGGCGTAATGACAAGCGAATTCAACGAAACATTTGGATATGCAAATCAGTAGGTATTTAAAGCATAAAATAATCAAGTGCGTTCGATGTACAAACTATTTAAAAAAAATGTATTATGTACCGTGTTAGAAGATCGGCTTCTGTTATCAGCTCTTAGAAATATAAATACCGCCGGTGTTGATCAGTGGATAATGCGCACGCCAAAACCAACCGCTATAACCGGAACTGCAGTAAAAAAAAACACTTCGTAAAAATATGAGACGTGAAAATTGTGTTATACTTGCAACACACGTATTTCAGACGGAGGTGGTCTGAAGACTAACGTCGAACACAAACCGAATCGGTTTGGCCCGGTGTTCGTGTGTATCATGTTGGTTTAGTCATATCTAAACGACTAGACGCCATCTGTTGACTGAAACGTGCAACGGTGATGCTGCTATATGACTACATTTCATTGTCTTAGATGTGTAAACACATTTTTTTCGACACCATGTGTAAGCCTTGTAAGCCCTGGGTTTCGCGTTTAGTGGGCAGAGGTAAAAAAATGAAAGGGTTGGATTACCCACAAATAGTCTGACTCGGTCGTAATTAAATAAAAAAACAACACTTGATTCTATGTAAGAAGGAGGTGATTAAACAAATTTAAAAATACATTTCTGTAGTATAGACATAAGGGAAAAACATTTTCTATGCTTTAGACATTTCTGTTCGTTATGTAATGCGAAAATAACATTTTAAATAAAAGAAGAACGAAACTACATGTCGGGTGAGACTCCACGGTCTAGGTATAATAAACGAGGAGGAGTAAATGTACTATATTGCTTTTGAAAAAAAACTATTCTGAATGAAAGAGGTCGGGTGGATTAGTTGGTCTTATAGTCGAAATACGTCTTATCTCATATCGCATTTTCGGCAATGCTTAATTGGAATAACTGTAATAGGTATCATACGGGAGGAAAATTTAAACCTGATATGATATAACAAAACGATCATATTACAAATGAAGCGGTAGAAATTAGTTGAGCGGCAAATGTAAAATACGGAGTCCAAGGGTTTTCTTTCTCACGTGTAAATATAACGTAAATTGTATTATGTACAGGCACGTGCGCGAGAATTTTTTGCAGAGTGTGCGGAATAATTTAAACAGCGGTTCCTTGTCCCACTACATTACTACAACCCGGCTAAAGATAAAACGTGCCCTCTACATCAGCGGTTCCAAAAGTGAACGCCCCCTCGGCGTCTTCAAATGCGTGTGCCGCACCGCCGGCCGACCGTAAACGGGTTCCGTTTATTTACGTCTAAAAAAAAAATTCATAAGTTTTACCAAGGGTGTCATTCGAGCAACCCTCAGTGCCGGAAAGGCGCAACAAGTCGGAAACGTGAGTGAACCGCCGCTCTGTACATAATAGTAAATTTAATTTAAAACCTCGAATGCAACTACTAATTTTTAGACGTCGCGCAGTTACGTTGATAACGGGAAGGAAAACATACTAGGCGTAACTCTAATATTTAAACACTTCGCCTGTATATTTATTATTCGTATAAAACAATAATCGTGCAACAATTATTTATTTACACGAAACTAATTTCACACGATTAATTTGTACAGTATTACACCACTACTCTCTAGTACAACACGATCAATCTCAACTTAAACCCTTGGTAATTATAATATCATTTGTGGACAAGTCTAAAGTTTAAAGCGTGTAAGCACGTTTCTTCGCCGGGCGTGCGCGCCCGCCTATGCGCACGCGGGTACTTACCACTTGCGGTTGAAAAGGTCAGACGGAAACGGCGATCGCACGCATGAATATTAGAACAATTCGATTTAAATGCGTGTACGCTCGCGTGATTACCATAATAATAATAAGTGCACTGTTCGGTATGTATATCGATAACAATAGCAGTGCAGTCTCGTGCTCCTGCTAACACCACGGTACGCGACGGTAGGCCACGCCCAACGGCGGCGGTTGTTCGACGTCGCGTGTCGGTCAGCAACAGCGCAACAGGTACGGTGGGGATAACGGCGCACACGTGCGTTCGCCCCTGGCTTTCTTCGCGCAGACCACTCTATTGAGTTATTACAATTATTATTCGTCTTGTACCTTGTCACGTTATCAGCCGTACTATAATGATCCCCATCTCTCGTTTTCCGATTTTTATTTTTTTTTTTCTCGTCTTGTTCCTTCGAGACCGTGAGGGACAGAAAACGTTCGTGTTCTCTTTTCTTTTTTTCTGTTACTCGCGCTTGTTATAATTTATACGTTCCCGTAGCATTCAACATTACTGATGTCGTCGGCGGATAAGCGTGTAAATGCGTCGTACGTCGACATCGTAAGACTGCTGGCGCCCGATTTTTTCTATTATTCGACCGAAAACCTTTTAAATATTAGTAGTCTGTGGTACGCGATAGGCCTGCACACTTAACGTTAAATCTGATACGTGTTTGTGAAGCAGTCGAAGGAATAAATTATAAATCTTTCTGACAACGTGACGTCCGAATTTCTGTAATAAATAAATTAAGCCTAACCGAATCTGCATAATAATCGTTTCTCGAATAAGCATGCACCCATATAATATACCCACCCATAAATATAAACTACTCTCCTATGAATACTTCTATCGTATACATTAATGCTAGTTTCCAATTCTTAATAATCGTTTTTGAATGTTTTAAGCAATGTCAAAACGTATAAAGTTTTCCAAATTATACGTAACGTCAAACACAAATCGCTATTATAAATTTGTTCTATGGAAAAAAAAACGATTTAAGAACTGATAATATTATGCAACGTATAGGCTCTGCTATACTATGAAAAAATAACATGCATACCTATTGCATATATTACACCCGCTAAAAAGAAACACTTAAAAACCAGACTTGTAAATGATTTTAATAAATGTGAAAGGTGTGTTCCTATATAAGCGAGTAAAGAAAATAAATGTCAACCATTTGAATGCTGACGTCTATTATAGTCATGTAATCTTATACCCGAACGTTGACGCCGTGATAAGAAATAATCAGTCTGGAACATAAAAAAACTAGTAGAGAGGACAACATTTTTGAAATGAAATACCCAGACATAAATAAAACAACCATTAAAAGTAGATTTCCAATATACGAAGGTACCTGGTTCGAACATAAATTATAACATATATCTTATATGTATTATTTTTTTTTCTCATCAGATAATGCCTACCCGTCCAAAACGCCTCGCCCAAATGTTGATTCGTAAAGTCCATTGTCTGCATTTCTTTATAATGTGTCTTCTGATACTTCTGATAACCTGTTTGTGACCCTAAGGTAATAAAGATAATATCACCCCTCGTGTAAAGTAAAATGTGGGATAACCGTCCGATGCGATTCCCGTAAAAATGTGTTCACTCCCAAGTCCCAACTATACATGGGGAGGGTACCACTTACACTACAATATATAATCAAATATTTTAAGGAAAGTATCCGAAAAAAATACCGTAGCATAAGTCCGATAATACTTTGTTCTTGTATAATAAGTCAAATACGTCATAATGGTGTACGTGCAAGTTATAGACCTAGTACATTAATATTCTAATTTAATCAATAACTTGTAGGCATAAATACAATATAATATTATTATTCACTGCTAATAATAGGGTCAAGGGGTGAAGAGTACTGCATGATGCGGAACACGCATACTAATATAGAAAGAATAACCATAATAATATTACACATATACACAGTTATACACGCCACCATGTGTATGTCACAACGATGGCTCTCCATGGATATACATTATATACGTTTATATTTAATATATTCTATTTACTAGGCAATAGTAGGAAGTAGATTAGAGGCAGTAGAGCACCGGACAGAAGTTAGAAGTTATCACTATAGGTAAGTTTATGTTAGAGGTAGTAACTTATCGAGCATCCATGTTCATTAATTTCTTGAATTTATACAGCACATCGACTTGTACATATTTTGGATTAAAAAAAAAATAGAAAAAAAAACCTTGACCCTGCCGGTTAATTAATTTTGAATAATAGCCTACTGTAATATACCCAGTATATTACTATTATTCTTAGAAGTAACATTATTCTTAGAAGCAATATTAATACTCGTTTAGAATATTTTATTATATTAAAGTAAAACATAACAATATAAGTATAAATTCAAAACTATAAAATGAAAGGTAAACTTGGTCATTATGTGGATTTCTAAAATACGCAAAGGAACACATGGTCGTAATAAAATGAATTATGCATATTGCATATGCACCTCAAGCCAAGGCCAACAAATTTCTAAAATACGCAAAGGAACACATGGTTGTAATAAAATGAATTATGCATATTGCATATGCACATCAAGCCGAGGCCAACAGAACGACTTCGCAATGCGTACGCTTGCCGGGACAAACAGCGAAGGACGGACGGCAACCCGGATGCAACCATGTATAAAAGAGGACCGAATGGACACCTAGAGTCAGACGTATCCAGCCATCCAGTACAGAAGCTCTGCCTGATATCATCGTTTAGAAGTTTAACTTATGTTCTTATGTTGTTTGATTTAAATTACAAGTGTTAATAAACGTATATAGTACAACTTCGCGTTAGCTTATTCTTGGAGTAGTTAACGTATTAACATTTGAATATTGTTACTGCTGGCTTCAAACCCGGCACGCAACACTACAGTCCATCGTGGTATTTCGGTCTGAGACACATATCTTTGCTAATATAATGAACGGCTCTTTAAAAATTATAATACTAGTTACTTGGCATGCACGTTACACCGAAACAGTGTATTTGCCGATTTAATTTCAAAATATAGGTAAACTATAATATATTTATAACTTTTATAACTAAATCTAATTAAAAATGTATACTTTTTGTACACAATTTAAAAGTATCTGTACGTAACGCATGGAGAAACGAAACGGTAATACGATTTTGAAAATAATAAGTTTGAGTAGTATTAGATATTGCGAACAACATAAAATCTTCATCTTCATGATAAGTGATCACTGATCATTTTTATGGTTTACTTATACTTTGAAGTAATAATGCAATATAAATCGACCGAAAAATTCATATTTAGTACACCGATATTCATTCCAAAGTAAATAAATTATTAAAATATTGGTTTTTGTGATAACTCTGATAATCAACATTTTTTGATAATAATGAATTTTTTACTCCAAAATAGTTTATAGTAGCACGATCTAGTTAACATTTCTTAAAAGCTTACAACTTGCTCTATAAAACCTAATAGTTCTTAAAAATGAAAAAATTGCGTAATTTTAAGTGACCTTAATTTATGAAAAAACGTTAAAAATCTATTTTTTTTTCTTTTTTACACAATAAAAAATTTAAATAAAATAACCTATTTTTGTACTATTGTGTTAGCCACGAGTACTTATATTATATTATATCAAAAATATTGGGAACAAAAAAAAAAAAATACGTATATGACGTCAAAAAAATTGTTTAGGATTTACGAGTATTATGCTACAATTCGATGAAATATGCATCAAAGTAATGAAAATATTTATTAAAAAGCTTTACAGTTTATTTAAATTTGTACTTGAACGGTTGTAACACAGTATTAGTATTCCCTTAACTATTATATAATTTAAAAAAATGTATAAAAATAGAAATTTTAAATATTGACTTTTGGCCGCGTAGAACGACGTTTCGGTTTATGTGTGCCGTTGCTGAAAATACGTGAATTCGACCATTTTTTATTCGACTGACTACATGCGTTACGAAGACTTTTTTTTGCTGAATGCATCTGAATTCGACAATACATTATTCGATGACGAGGCGTTATATGTACATCATATATTTACATATACGAGTATGTCAATGGTGCGCAGAAATATTTGCGCTAACGTTAGTCACCTCAGCCTTTAGACTTTAGACAATATAGACGATGGACTTTAGCAGAGGTATTCTACGTCGTGGCTCCCAGGGGCGTCGCGGGAGTTTTCGAAGGGAGCCGTGTCATATAGTTGAAAACCAATAAATATTTTTACGGAAAACGTTTATTATTATTATTATTGAGGCACATCGGTTGGGATATGTTGAATTCTCTACAATAATCATTCGCTATATATAGCTTTAATTAATATTGATTTATATTTACTAAGACTGAACATAAAATATTGAATCACAATTTTTTCTACAATAACTACTTATTTATAATTTTTCATATATTTAATATGGGAAATAAATAATTAGTATAAAATATAAATTATAAAATATAAATTACATTCATATAAACGTTGATTTTTTTGTCATTTATAATTTGGGAGCCGTCAACATTTTGTGAAGACTCAAAGGAGCCTCGGGATGAAAAAGTTTGAATACCTCTGGACTATAGAGTCTATGCTTACCATTGAATCCTAATTATATGTCAAACGGAGGTGGTTCAATCATTGTTAATAATGGCGTAAATTATTTTCTCGGATTTGAATTTTTGCAAAAGGTTTACATTACACACAAAAAGTACACTTTAGTTAAGAGCTATGATAAACGGCACGATGACCGTGTTTAATATTATCCGCTCAATATTTCATATCATTGTATAAAATGTACGCTATTATTAATTTAATTTTTTTATTTTAATACATAGTTAGTTGTTTTTTGTACATTTTTAATATTTGTACGGTTTATTCAATAAATAATCATCATATTATCATACTTTTAGGATATATAATAAATAATGATGACGCCATTTAAAAACGACTGCAGTGTAAACCGCAGAGTGTAAACCTAGATAAAATAATATCAAAAGTTATCGATTACCGGTCATAGTTCGGTTTGTGAGCGTTATCATTCCATTACGTACCTACGCCAGACATTCTATTACGCCTATACAAATGTCTACTAATTGTTCCATCACAAAATGTACGTAGATTGCGATTAATGTTCTCGAGTATTGTATGAATAAACGAAAACATAATATACCTAGATCTCCGTAATTCAATTTGAAGAACTTCGACATTTCTGGTTTTGATTTTTTTCAAATCGGTATTACGTAGGTATACGAATAATGGGAGTTGTTGTAAACTCATCATTTTAGTTTCTATTTATGAAATCCACGTCGTCAGTGACGATCTACATTGTGTATTTCATACTTATACAATTTTATATTTTTTTGATATGATCCTCTTTTTTCTGTATGCCGTCGTACAGCACAAACTGCCTTACTGCGTCTCCTTTTTAAGAACATTGACACTTTGCTGCAAATACCCCAAATTCGAATTTTTCTGACATTTAAAATTATTAATTCACTTTGAACCAACGTGATTAATAAAAAATTAATTTTAGTGGTTTTTCTGGATAATTGTAATTTATTTTATTACTTTAATAAAGTACCTATGTTTATTATTTTGTTTGATTATATTTATATATTATATTAGTTACTTATGAATTTATTACTACACTATTATAATAGTTTCAGTATAGTTTAATAGTTTAAAAACGATAGTTTCAGATTGTTGGTAATAAATATAGTGTATAATTTGTAGTTCACTCTTTTCACTCTTTGCCTTACTATTGTGTACTATTGGGCCTCTTCCCGTTTTTATTCCTTTATGGATTTATCATAATTATTATTATTATACTTCAGTTATATTTAACTCACCTTAATTATGTAAATGTTAATAAACTGTAGGTGTATACAATAAATATGTGATTAAAGATTTTTTCCCTCGAACCATGGTTTCGTACGCTATACGTCGTACGACGCGTGTTACATAGTATTACGTTACTTAAATATCTCGTCGGTTGGATGACTAATAAATTAATATAATAGTTCCTAAAACTAAAAAGCCTATTTACTTTTTATGTTTTTATATCCTTAGTTTTTTGTCCAAATACCAAATTTAAGTTATTAATTTTCCATTATGAGTAAATAAATAATAGAAGAACATTTTTTTAAATAATTATTTAATAATTTATTACTAATATTTGTGAAATTAAATCGTTAAAATCGTATCTAAGTTTGAAAGATTTTTCCGTTCGGTAGTTATGACCATATAATATGGTATAGTGCATGTTTTGAATAGGGGTTCAATTTGTGTAGGTACCTATTATTTTTCTCATTTGAGGTTGGTTTTACATCGTTTCACCAACTAAACGATTACCAATTCACCAATATAATTTTTGTTAGTTATATTGGTATATATTATATTGCCATATTGGTATATATAACTGTAATTTTTGGTTGAAATAATTGTAGTTTTTGCTAAACTTCAATAAACGATTTTTTTCCGTAGGTCCGTGTGAAGGCGCGTTATTAGACGTTGAATTCGTTTTAGATGTCTATTGATTCTCCGACGACGGAATTGTCAACGTAAACATCAATTTCCGGACTCGGCTACCGGACATTGTTTTCTGCTCTCATCCCCCTCCCCCACGCTGTTTTCACAACTGCGTAAACATATGGTCGCGTATATTATTTCCGTTTGTGTACACAACGCCCGTTATTATGTGTTTTTCTAATTGACCGCAATCGCCGCAGCAGCACTTAACGCCGACTTTGGACTTTATATATTGTTTTCAACGGTATTTTTTTTTGCGCTTCCAAGTTATTATATTATGTTGGATCGATCGCATTGTATGTCCGAGTGAACTCGTATTCAATAACAGTAATAAATAATAATGCAAAGCGCATAAGTATACGTACCTGTAACCTGCGTAGTCCGTTAGACATTAATTTGACAAAAATAATTAATGCCCGTGCAGAATGGCGGAATACGTAATAATTTAAACTGTACTAATTTCTCCTTGAAATTATTTCCATCGATATTTCCGGACTCGGCTACCGGACATTGTTTTCTGCTCTCATCCCCCTCCCCCACGCTGTTTTCACAACTGCGTAAACATATGGTCGCGTATATTATTTCCGATCGTGTACACAACGCCCGTCATTATGTGTTTTTCTAATTGACCGCAATCGCCGCAGCAGCACTTAACGCCGACTTTGGACTTTATATATTGTTTTCAACGGTATTTTTTTTGCGCTTCCAAGTTATTATATTATGTTGGATCGATCGCATTGTATGTCCGAGTGAACTCGTATTCAATAACAGTAATAAATAATAATGCAACGCGCATAAGTATACGTACCTGTAACCTGCGTAGTCCGTTAGACATTAATTTGACAAAAATAATTAATGCCCGCGCAGAATGGCGGAATACGTAATAATTTAAACTGTACTAATTTCTCCTTCAAATTATTTCCATCGATAATTGTATTCGTGTGTGCGTGTGTAAGTTTCCTCACCACCTTAGCATTTAACTAATAATATTTTTGACGTCGCGACGCGTCGTAGACAATATAATTTTAGCGTTTTCAGGCATGAGGTATTACACGTGGCGCGTTTTTTTTATTGTGGTATCCCCGCGTAGGCCTAATCCACACACAGAAGAGCGTCAACGTTTTAAGTGAGTAATATTCGGTCTTCTAAGATTTACCACTGGCACTTACCATCACTTATCCGTAAGTTATTCATTTATTCAATTATATATACGATGACAAGTTCATAGAATAATCCAACTCTAATGAACGCATTTAGTTTTAATGAATTCTGCTAAAAACACAATCTTACGAACTATTAAATCTCAAAAGAGCGAATAATTACTGACGATCCTCTGCGCTTATCATAACACTTAATTCTATGATAAAACTACTACTAACTAATGTTATCTACAGTTAACTACTGCTAAATAAATCTTACACTAAATTATTGGATATCTACTCAATAATAATAATTTATTCAATCTAACCTAAATTATCATAATACTGAGTTCTATGATTAAACTATTAAGTACTAAATAATATTAATTACAGTTTACAATTGCTAAATTATTTTAACTCTACTTAATTTCTACTAAATACATTTTACACTAAACTACTACCTAGGTAATAATAATTTATTTAATTCAACTTAGCTGTCAATTATTAATTAAAAAATTATAAGTATGTATACGACCATGACACAACTCGATCATATTTTCTTCATCGTAAACGTAGTCCGTACTTAAACCATAATAGGTTTAAAAATCAATCACCATATTGTATTGACGTTTAAGTTTATAAACGCGTATAAAAAAAAAAGAAAAAAACATAAAAACAATTTATTGACTTGAACCACTCTGAGAACTTTAAATTAAATTCAAATAACGTACAATAGCGTATAGCCGATAGCGTATAAAGTGTCAAACACATAATGAACTAACTTTGTTTCGTTGGTAAGTTCAATACAACGATGAGATTGATTTTGGGTAGCATATATTTTGTACAATACCTACCATTAATAGCGAATAACATGTGTTGAAGGCAACATCAATAATTATAATTTTCTATAAGCGTGTGCAAACGTTTACTTGTCCAAAATGTAAGTGACAAAGAGTACGAAAATAAATGTAACTTTATACTCTAAGAAATATGTTCAACATAATACGGTTCTTTAGAATTATTTTGTACCCCGGGCCAGGACTGTTCCATACGAAGCAGCGGGTAATTTATTTGTCTAATTTATTGACATTTAAATTATTTTAAAATGCAAATTCATAATTATTCCAAGATGTGCCCATGGAAATAACGAAATAATATCTGTCACATAATTATCTAACATGTTTGGATTAGTAAAAACGATTTATACTAGGCGCGCCGTGATGTAGAGAATTAATTGTACTCATTTATATTATAATAGTATGCACTTTCTTATTTAATACGTATATATATTATATTATAGCGCATAGTCGACGTATAAAAAATGTGAAATCCCCGATTTACTGTAGACACTATATTAAAATAAGATGAAACAACCGGTTTAACGCTGCACTACTGCAGTGACTGCACTATGTTTATAATGTATATACACAACGATCGTCTATCTGCATAACAACGTATATAGTGGTGTTATTTATTAGAACTGAGCGACGTGTGTAGAAAAGATTAGGCGTAGGAAAAAAGTCGATCCAATATACAGGGTGGGTCACGGGAATAGGGCTAAAAGTAGTTGGTTTTTTCTCGACGTAGGCTGAGTGTGAGTAAGTCGGAAAGGTCTCATTCGATCCGTTAGATAATGCCATTTAGTTTCCACAATGGAGCAGTGGAGTGTCGTTCACCGTGTGTTCGCGTACGACTCATTTGTCAAAAACAACGAATCAGTAGTGAAAGTACAGCGTGCATTCAGAATTAATTACAAATTACAACTAGAATAATTACAAATAAAAGCCACCCGGCCCCGTACGTACTGTAACAATTCCCGAAAATACGGAAAGGGTAAGAGCCGCTGTTCTCCAAAGTCCACGACGCTCGGTGCGCAAACAAGCTCAGGCTTTACAAATTAATCGTTCATTTCACGTTTTGGAGATATGCATTGGCCTCCTAGGTCACCTGACTTGACGGTGTGCGATTTTTTCCTTTGGGGTTATCTGAAGTCACGTGTTTACGAGTCAAAACCACGTACATTAGACGAACTTAAGGATGCAATAAAAACGGAAATTGCATTAATAGATGAAAACTTGCTTCAACGCGTTTACTCAAATTTGTTGGACCGACTTTCTTCGTGCTACGAACTAAATGGACGTCATATGCTCGATGTTTTTTTCAAAACATAAAATGGCACTTATTTGAATATGATAAAATATTAATAAAATAATTGTACGTCTAAAACATCATGAGTAATATCCATTTGTTTTTGTCCCTATTCCCGTGAACCACCCTGTATATTATAACATAACGCGTTTACGAAAAAAAAAAATACGATTTAATCGTCCAACAAGAATAATAATATATATTAAAAAAAAACAGTATACATATATATACCTATGTATATACATATATATATATATATATATATATGTATGTATCTATAAATCAGATAGTCGAATACATAATAGTATAAACAACAAGCTGCAGTGAAACCGTATGGTAATGAGCAATTTAAAAACACCATTTTCGAAAAAAAAAAAATACACGCATACATACATATTATGTGTACCATATCAATACATCGTTATAATTTTATAGTTTAGGAAATGCGTCGTATCGCTCTGGGAATGCAACCGGTGTCGTAGAACAAGCATTATATAACAGTGTACGTGTGCGTGAGTGGTACGGGTGCGTGTGCGTGCGTCTGTGCGTCCGTGTGAGAGCGTGCGTGTTACTGTGATTTTCGTGGAGCGGTCGCGGGGTGGAGGCTGTCCGGTTTTTTACGTTGCGCGCATCATTTTTTTACATTGTTACACCGCGAGTTACGACGCGAGCATATTTTACCATACCCACTGTGTACAGTGTACAATATGAAATGATGATAGTATTGTTACTAAACGAGACTCGACCGAGCGAGAGGGAGCGAACCATAGGTGGTTGTGTGTGTGTGTGTGTGTGGGGGGGGGGGTGAGTTGGAGAAAAAGAAGAAAGGGTTGTCGGGAGGACGCGCGCGCACACGTATAATATCTGAATACTTAACATTGTTCACCGTACGCTGTGTATATGCGCGTGTAAAAAAAGAAAAAGTAAAAAGATTCTTACTGTTGTTGTTTAGAATTGTTACTTAGAATCGTTGTTTAGAATGAAATTACTGTTTGGAATCGTAATGACGGCGGATATCAATCGGAAGACCACTGCATGGCGCAGTGGTCTTCGTCGTCGCCGTCGCGGTCTTCGGAGTCTTCACCGCTGCAGCTGGTCTCGTCCCGGCGGCGGCACTGGGGACTCGTGTTCTCCAAGATCGGGTCCAGCGTGATGTTGAGCGCGCCGAACAGTCGCGGATGCTGCCGCGCCAAGCCCGCGTACTTCTCGTCTCGCCCCCGCCGCGGCTGTTTCGCCGCCGACCAAGCCGCGGGGCCTTCCACTTCCGGATACGGCGGACGTCCGGTGCCGCGTCTTTCGGCCATCACACACCTTTGCGTGCACGTTCGCTGCGCACATAATTTTGCGTGTTAGCCGATCGGTTTGTATCAACAAGTAACGTACGGACACCTAACAACGCGCGAATCCAAAGGATTGCAGGATTAAAAAAAAAAAAATCCTTTACGGGGCCCTGATAAACTACATTACGTTAAAGCGTTTTCGACGCGCGCCACTGCACGCTGTACCAAGTCGGTGATTGCATTGACATTTCACTTTTCAGTGATTGGCATTTCGGAATGAAATTTATCGTGATAAATTATTCAATTAAACACGTTTATTACCAATTTAAACGCAATCCACGATCAAGCCAATACTCAATCACTCTCATTCACTCGGAATCTAAAAGTCGAACATAGCTTATATGTTGTAAGACTACTAATGTTTAAAATACAATGTATTTTATGTATTATATGTACTAAAATAATTACTTATATGTATTACAATATAAGCAAAAGCCCAATGGAGATCAAAAATGATTTCATTAAATTGAAAACCAGTATAAATTTCTAAGTTATAAATTATAATTGAAGGGGAAAGAATCGATTCATTTTGAAAATGTAATAAATTAATAATAATATTATCTGAATACGTGTTCAAATTAGAAAATAAAATTGCATATTTCAATAAAACAGAAAATTTGCAATCATAAAATAAATATGTATTTATTCATTTGTCGTTAAAAAAATCTTTACATACTATACTGTACACCTATTCATTTTTTTTTAGTCTTACATACACACAAAATAGGTACATTGATATTTAGCGCATTATGAAGTTCCGAGCCTTGCTTCTATTATTAAATCCATTTTTTAATAAATAACCTTTAACTGTAGAGTTCATTTTTATTTTAAGGCGTAAATATTTCTAGAACAACCCCTCCTTCCAGAGGTCTTTGAAAAATAAATGGGCGGTTCGGGGTGTTTGAGTGAGTAGTAAACATAATTGCTTTTACTTGTCTCGTAATTGAATGATAATAAGTTTTGACACCAAAGTACACGATTCTATTCTTGTGGGCAAAATCCTCGACCCCGAGGCGAATAATAAAACGTCAAAGGTCTACGCTCGATGACGCGCGTTTTACTAATCCTGCAGGGCGCGGACATACTGAAAAACTTGAAAAGACAATACTTATAGAATTAAAATTTAATCAATGTGTGGCAGTCTGATAAAAGTCATTAACTAAGCTCGTAGAAAAAAGGACAGAAACATTCTTGACGTGCATATATTTTCGATTTTGTTATGTACATGGAATTAGACTAGACAGTACACCACGTACGTAGTTATATTTTATTTAATCATTCACAAACATTACACAATATGTCCACTGCTGTATAAATGTTTCGTAGAATTAAATATTATACTTTATCTCAATATTCTTCAGTACATTTTTATAATGCACCAGTCACCAATTTTCTAAACAGAAAATAGTTAAAATAAATCCATCCGGTGGTATACAGGAGTAGTTAGATACAGCTGTATCGGGTGAAAGTACTGTGATAAACTGTTCTCGCCTGATCCTCGGTTCAAACGGGAAAAAAAAAGATACAGCTGTAGGATGTAAATTCGGGTTCCAGTACTTGAATTATACCGGTAGTAAGTAGTTCCATAAATTTTTGATATTATTTATTTATATGAAACAGAAGATAACTGTTAAATATTATTTTACCGAGTCCCAAGGATGATAGGTGGAAGGTTTAATCCCCGGGGACCCCTCCGCAGATAAAGCCTTGGAGATAGAAGTATTTTGTACCAGGGGCTTATTAATTATATATTATACATAATTTCCGAGTATGTTTTCAACATCATGAGTTAACAACTAATCAAGAGTAATGCATAACATTTTCCACGGAAAATTTTGAACGATACTACTAATTAAAATATATAATTCCCGAAACTTAAAAACCGCAACAAGTGTCTAATTTGTTTGTGAACGTATATTATACGAATTTCATTTGAAAACATGAATATAAAAGGATCAAGAAATATTTAATTTTTATGCGGCATATCACTGCACAGTATCACATCACAATTGTTTTCTATTTTTTAAGGCTCACAAACACTTTTTTTAAATCAATCCCACTACCAGAAAATTCGTAAAATGTTGCAAAGAAAATCGTTAAACTATTAGTAAATAATATGGTAACTACGTTTTCGTACAGAAACTAGATTATCTTAAATGGGAAACAAAATATTTTTATTTTCATAAGAACCAATTCTTTAATATTGGTTACTACGAATCATTATTAAATACTTATATGTTGAAGTTTTTAATACTAGCTCGTATAAATTTAATTATCTACAACGGAACTAATAAAATTTATATGAACATCTTAATAATATCGACAATCGTAACTATGTATATTAATCATAATAGAAATGACAAACTGTCGGATGGTCACAACGTGGACATAAAGTGTTCTAAACTATAAGTAATGTCCTAATATTAATTATGTTTAGAAGCTCGAATTATGAGAACGCGATATACCCGTAATTTAAGATCATAAATATACGTTGATCGCGGGACAATCCCTTTAAGTTTTATAAATTTATGATGAAGGGTCTAATTTAGTTTTGTATTATAGAAAATAATATTATCTATGATGTAGCGTTTATGTTTTATTACCGACTTTAATGGATTCAAAATTATTTCAAATGTTAACATTTATAAAATTTGTAAAATTTTTCGTTTATAAGTTGCAATATAATCCAATTTATTAATTATAATGCTACATCATACATAATTTTCTCTCCTTTAAGACAAAAAAAAAAGGAGCCTCGACGGTTTTGTCGCTCGCAGCGCATCTTTTCTGTTACATGACTATTTTACTTATAGGTCCCTGGTCCACGGATACGATCATATACTTACGCATGCGCACGTTCCGTTGTCATTTCTCGTGTTATGGTGAATACACCAATAATACCGCGTATTCTTTAATATTTTAATTTTTCGCTTACGTTTGTCGTGAAAAATGTTATGGCATTAACAATTGGTTTTTCATTATATTTCGTTCTTCAATAGTAAAAACTATTTTTATTTTTTCACTCTTTTTTTTTTTTACTCGTATTGAATAAACGAACAATATGATTAAATCAATCGTTAAAATAACAAATACAATTAAATAAGTAAATACAGAATGAAGTGACGAAATAACGATATGCAGTTAAGAGGATTGTTGATGACTATACGTCACTGCGCTTGTAATTGGACCGATAATAATCTTTTCTTTGTTATGACTTTATTACGAGACTCCCGCTATCCATACTTATAGTTATTACCTGCCCCGATTTTTGGTCCTTATAATCTATACACTTTCAGTTGTAAAACGTTAAGTATATTTATAACACATTAAAAAATATTCAATTTAAGCCATTACTAACGTATAATAATGTAAAATAATATAATGTTATATTAATGTATTATTATTGTCAATTTTAAAATAAAATCGTTGGTTCCGGGCGTTTTGGCCGTCGGATGTTGAGAATAATCGGTAAAATGACCACCTCTGCAGCACACGCATATGATGGTCAATAATTAATTTGGTATAAATATGAAAGATATATATATATTCAGGGCCGGATTAACATAGATGTAAAAGGAGCTTTTGCTCTAGGGCGGTAAATGTATAGGGGCGGCATATAAGCTGTGATGTTCAAATGATTAATATTTAGTAGATTTTTTTCTCAATGTTAAGTCGAGTAGTAATGGGTTTAGTTAATGAAAATTACATACTTTTATTTTAAGGAACAAATACCTAGTAGTCACTAGTCCGAGTTAATAATGTATGTAATTTCTTATTTTTAAAATATATAATAACTTTATAGCACGGAATAAAATATAATACCTACTTATAAGGACTCTATAGCACATATTATATCGTCGTGGTTGTAATGGTATGAATTATACTAATCACAGTATAGGTACGTAGAATTATGTAAAATATTGCTATAAATAAAGCAAGAGAACGTGAAAACGTGAGAACGTCATTAACATGTCAAATAAACGATTTTTGTGTGATGAAATAATTTAACTAAGCTACAATGAATACTGTAAAAAGTCAATAGAAATAAATAAAAAAGATAAATGTACGTTTGAACAATGCCAAAAATTGGACAGTTTTCTTAAAAAAATAAGCTATTGCTCAGCCCCCATTTAAAACTGAAAAATTAATAAAATTATGTACTTATTTGGTATTCTATTTTTATAAAATTGTTTCACATATTCATACAGTATTAGATGAAAATATATGAAGTATAAGCCTTTTCGTGGCGGCTTGATCAGAAGTACTAAGTAATCGTTAATCCTTGATCCGGCTCTGTGTGTATTAAGTGATTCCAATTATTAACTGCCGTAGTAAATAATGATTGATAATGCCGTAGTGATGGTTAATAATTATTAACATGCAGTTTGTTGAACAGTGCGAAATGAACATGAATTTCAAAACAGATTTTTCATGTTGATCACGGATTTTCGCAGCAATAATATTTATGCAAATGGTTTAATTCATATTACTCGTACTCGAGGCACTGGACACGAAATGGTTTTTATGCATCAAAATAGGTCGTTAGATAATATAAGCGATGTAATTGCAGATAATTCCGAACAGAAAAAGTGTGAAAATCAATAAAATCGTATATTACGAACTGATTTCTATTTACCCATTTTAGATTGTAATTTTAATTTTGTTATTTACATTACGAGTATATAGTATATTATGCTATAAAAATGTGTTTAATAAAATGCGATAACTGTTTCGGTATTAAGGCAAGTACACAAAGTATTCGTATAAATGCAATTATTTTTGATTCGAAATACGCGGAAAAATTGGTCCCTTATAAAATTATATGAAATAGTATAATATTTGAAAATACTTAAAACTTTTATTACGGGGTAGGTTTAAGTACGGTCTGTCGATGTCAGCAATCTAAACTATTTTATGGGCTAAAAATCGGGGCTCAATTACGTTTTTATGACCATTGAAATATTGATAGCGAAAAACATTTTTAAATTAGGAAAACGGTACAATAGACGAATATTGTGGTAACACAAAAAACGGTACCGGGTGATTAACAAAAAAATTAAAAATATATATAACGATGAAATATATCGTGAACAAACAGGGATTTATTGAATATGTTCATACTCAAGAATATGAACGTACATATAGATTAGATGTATATTATATTACTATCAATATTTTTTTTAACTAGGACCCGTACATGGGATGATTACCGTACCGAGAATCGAACAAATAATGAACAAAATAATGGGAAACAACTAATTAAATCACGGATTACGAAATTAAAATATTTAAAATTGTTCTCGGAAAAATCATATTTTCTTTTCGATAAAACTGTGCGTTCGAATGTATATAATTAAATATAAATAATAAATATTAATCGTATATTATACCACACGATATATTATACACACATGTTGTGCATTTGGGATGTGACAATAATTAGTATAATATGTATGTGAATACTGAGTAGTAAATAAAGTGTGTATGCAATATTAGTTATTGCTTTTGTCGCGCTACAGCCAACAGACCAAAGTACGATAAAAAATATTTATAAATTAATAATAATGTAAAAATCCATGATCTGCATTCTTCACATTTACACTTTTTACTTATAAACGAACAAATAATATTATAATACAAGTAAAATTATAATCATATAAATTGATAAAATTTCAATTTCCATTTCTCCAATAACGATAAACGATGTAAAATCAATGAGGTTTTAACAAATTTTTTTTTGTTCAATTCGTTTCCTGCTCAAAATTCACCTGGGATATTATTTAACGAACAAAAAAAAACTAATTAAGCGGCTTATAAATTATAATGAATCGTAAATTGTCTACTGAAATTATAGCTTATAGTTTTTACCTTATTTTAATTTTTCGAAACTCTCTCTCACACACACACAGCGGTCTAATTTAGTATCATCGTTTCAGATTTCAATTAATACTTTTCCCCACAGTCTTTCCTATACTCGTATTCAATTCTCGTAGCGTATAGTCGTACGAAGTACATATGCTGGTTTGATAATTATTCGAAACATAGAAGACGACGTTTACGTTAATTTATAGTCGTTGCGTGTAGGGTCAAGGTAGTGATTATCATACTGGAAGGAAGGCGTGTCCAGTTTAATAATCTTACACGTGTAAAACGAGTATGTTAAAAAAAAATAATAATAATAATAATAATAATTAATAATACATAATAGGTGAACCGTCCAAAGTATCGAACTCGCGTCGGGGATAATGCGCACACATGCTGCGTCATGGGATCCAGATTAATATTAGACCCGAGTAATAAATTATATTTAAAACATTTTTTTTTTTTTTGTCGTCAACAGATAAACAGTAACACACGTGGTCTCCAAGTGGAATACTTATCGCTATTGTAACACGCAAAGTTCTCGACTGTTATTTGACTGAAACGGAGCGATGGCGGACCGGCTCTCTCGAATCGTAATTACAATTATAATAACAACGCACGGCGTAGCATTTTCGGCTATACACTTGTACGTATAGAAACAATTAACTCGTACCCAACAACTATATACCATCCGACCCCGTACGTTTGTGCAGCAGATAGGTTGCGAGTAACAAACATAATCAATTGTGTAATATGTTTTTACGTACAAAAGGTATTTAATATTTTCGTAATATTCGTAGACGGATAATATGGGGTGAATCGACCTTAGGCAGTCTTACATGGTACCCCTAAAGCAATACTGCGAAATTCAATATCAATGTTAGTTGTATTCGTTCATTGTTAATTAATAATCAATTTTGCAAACGTGCCGATTTATTATTAAAACAAATCCGACCTCGTACACGATAAATGTTCAAATAAATTGAATTTCGAAAACGTTGAGACACTATTATACTCTCAAGTCTAAACCAACATAATTTTGCCTTTAAACACAATAACTTGAAAAATATTCGGTCAAAATTGATTTTAATATGAAAATAGTACAGTGAAAAACGTTGTCCTTTGAAGAAAACCTTTTTAAAAGGCTGTTAAACCAACCTATCGGTTTTAAACTTAGTAAAAACAATCAATTCGTTAATAAAATACGAGTACATCAGGAGTTCCTGCTATTATTATAAACATACAAACACCGCTACATAGCACACTTGTATTTATATCATATTTTTATTAAATGTATTACCTGCCTCCACGGTAGTTAATTAGCAGCCAAGAGTTGTATATTATGAGATGAACTTTTTCGAATTCTTATTTTTGTGAAATTTCTTTGTTCAAGCAGACTATCTATTCCGGCTTATAGATTTTTTGTACCTCTTAAGGAGTATGCTCAATATCCTGTTTCAATATCAAATTTTATTTATCAAAAGGAGCATCAATTTTATGAGCGAATAATATTATAATAAGTTAATTTTTCTTAGGATGTTTAATGTAACGTTGTCAACATTTGAACTGGTGATTTAATAATAATTCAAATTTTGAGTTTGGTATGAATAGTGAAATAATTATTGTACATTGATATTTTCCTTCTGCCGTTATGGCTCTTAACTAAGTAAAATAAAATGTTTGACTTGGTAAGAATGTGTATGGACTCTGGTCTATGAACTATAGACAAAAATAATATCGACGATTGTCGATTACCGGTCAAAGGTAGGTTTTTGTGATTATCATTCCTCAAGTATGCCAAACACCGAATTACACTGATACTACAAGTCTTTAACTATATCTACTAATTTTTCAACAGTGAACAATTTCGAAGATTACGATAAAAGTTCTCGAATATTGTATACGAATGAAGAAAATCATAATCCACCCCAGTCTTTCATGTTCAATTTGAATAACTCGGACGTTCTTAATTAAAATTTGAACTAAGACAATTCCATAAAAATGAACTGTAAAATTATTTACGTAAAAAAACGTGTTCACATGTAGACTATTTTCATAAATATATTTTTCAAAAATCAGAATTTGAAAATATGCATAATTAAGTTTGAAAAAGGGGTAAGCATACTTGAGAAATCACCCTGTGTGTAGTTGAATTACAAGAGGTACATCGTGAACAAACTATATAAGTATGTATTATGAAAAATTGTTCATTACAAATTTGACAAATATAATAGAAATTAATTCACTTATGTATGTATTCTGCACTTTATATGTGATATAAGTAAAATAAGTTTTATATTAAATATAATTTATAGGTGCAAGGTGTACCTACAAAAACATTCATTATAAAAATTATTAACTAATATTATTCGACTCGATGACAGAAACTGCGTTGAAGTTTGATATAAAACAAGTATAAATGTTAGTACGCAACTATGTAATAATATTGCCGTTGAAACTTGAAAGACACATCATTAAAATTGCAATGCTACTCAGAAAAGATAATGATCACCTGTTGAATGAATTATAGAACATAATATTTAATCCCTAAGCATTACGCGCACGTTTCTAAAAGCATTTTAACTTTGATTTGAGTATCTATTTATAAGTAATACGTAAGTTGTAATACGAGTAAAATAACACTATGCAATTCTATACACATTTAGCAGCAGAAAAATATTCCTTTCCCACGCGCTTTTGTACTTAAAAATTAACCACCCTCTTTATGACTACTCTTCTAAGTTCTATAAGCTTATTATTAAGTATCCCTACTCTTGTTTCTAGACGTCTTGGAGCAGACATACGTTATATCTCCTTTTTGCTAAATAGTACAATCGATGCCCCTGATATACTATCCTCTATCTATTGTTCACTATTAGTGAAAATTGAAACCACTCTCTATTCCTCATCCCCTCTCACCATCTCACCAAATATTAGCTACAAGCCTACAACCATTATACCCATAAAATGTTTCGCATTCTCAAGTGTACCGAGGAATGTATTGGTTTTACCATGATGTGTGTTTTTATTATTTTTTATTTTTTGTGTATTCCATTACGATTTTTCCTTGAAAGACTTATCCTATCATCAATATTAGTATAGGTATCCGATTCCAAATGCTGTCTAGTTGGTGCATAAGACAAGTCATTTTATGAGTTTCTGAACAGTTTTCCCAATAATATTTGATTTTAAGTATTAATAAATAGATTTTTAATATTACCCCAGTTTTTTTGCCACTTTAAAATGTCTTTATTGTTAATCTCTATAACCTATCTATTTTTTTTTTATCATTTAATACAGCAACAATGTAAAATTTCTTAATAATTGTTAATACCTAATGTAATGGTCGTCCAGCGTAAGCTTATTTAAATATATTTTACTTGTTTCGGATAATACTTCAATACTTTGCGCAATGTCTGAAAAAATTATTGTAATTATTCCTGAATGTAATGTTACATGTATGCGGGACGCGCAAAAGGATTGATAAACGTTTCATTTTTCGTCGATAAATAGTATAAATGTTAAAGTATAAAATATAACAAGACCCTGAATACGCGGTGTTATTTTTTCTCCGACCCAAGAATATTCAACCGACAGAGATAAAAATTAAATATAAAATATTGATCATCAAAAGGGGTCGTTTAAATGTCATTCGTACCTATCGACCGTCACCAATATTGTTTGTTTTTCATTTCTCGGAATTCCCGGGTCGCCGTCGCTCATCTAAAGTAATTCTAAAGAATAAACAGTAAATGTGATGGCAGCAATATAATATATACGCATTTTAATGTACACAATTATAAAGTAAGTATATTTTTCGACAACCGGCGTTGAAAATGTTATTTTTAAAACCCTCGTGTACACACGAAACATCTGACTCTACTCTCCGCCGTCCATCCCCCTGTCCTTATTTGTTCAGATAAAACTGCAAACACACCCTCGAAATATACGAACATTGCGTGGGCCCACCGCGCGAAGAAGAGGGTCGGGAACAAAAGAATTCCTATCCGTATACAGGGTGTCCGATAAAAATGGTTTCTTTCACGCACGAAAATATCGGATCGGGATCCGTACTCACAGAATATCCTGTGTATGCGTGTGTGTGCGTATCGCCGGGTGGTTCCTCCGGACTATTGCGTGTGTGTGTGTGTGTGTGTGTGTGTGTGTGTGTGTGTGTGTGTGTGTGTGTGTGTGTGTGCGTGCGTGTTGTAGGTGTAGCATATATAATATATAATGTATATACAACATACATACATGCATATATATAGTATATATAATATATATATATATATATATGTGTATGTTGTATATACATTTACCATGCACGTATAAGTGTGTTAGAGAGCGAGTACATAATATACAGAGTGAGGCAATGGGTTCTGACGATTTAAAGATTACTGTGGTCATGGTACAGAACTAGATAAGATAAACTGGTTTGTTGCTAGATAAAAAGTCATGATCTATCAGTTAAACTACGTTTCCAACAAGATGGTGCTGCTACAAGCCATATAGCGCGTACTTCGATGGCTACGAAAATCTTTCCGAATCTTGTAACTTCACGCAATGTTGGTGTATTGCTTTAAACGTACCGGAAACATCACAAGAGTTATGAAAAACCATTAGATTGGAAATAATACAGGCGATCGATCACGAAAAGTATGCGTAAACGGATAGTCTACTGCATAGAAAATGAAAGTAAACCATTTGACTAATGTAATTTTGAAAAATTAAAATAATTCACAATTATGAAATATATATATAATTTTGTGAAATAAAATACATATTTATTTCATTACTTCGTCTCTAATGCTTGGCTAATAAATTAAAATTGGTCAGAACCCACTGTCGCATCTATATACACAATAAAATATCCCTTAACGAACACTGTTCTCCAGCACAGTCGAACTAGAAAATTCGCCTGGACTAAGTCAGTTTTTACGATACCATTTTTATACTTTATATAGCTTATGACAAACTTTTAAATAATAAATATGTTTATACAAACATAAATAATTTTAAATAATTACAGCCATAAAATACGAATAAAACAAATCGTTTACATCGTTATAACATTGAGTAAATAGTATGCCAACATTTAATTATTAATTTATATGTGCGAAATGCACTTTCTTTGTCCTGCTGAATAGCGAAAAAACTTTCAGCGTCCAAGATTGCCCGGTATTTAAAGGTTTCACGGTGTGTATATATATTATATATTAATATTAATAAATATACAATATTTACACGTGTTGAAAATGTATATAAATGTATATGTGTATATTATGTATATAAATGTATACGTATTGTAATAATTTATATTGTAAATATTTAAAGGTTTCACGGTGTATATATACATTATATATTTATATTAATAAATATACACTATTTACACGTGTTCAAAATGTATATAAATGTATATGTGTATATTATGTATGTAAATGTATTGTAATAAGTTTACGTGGTGTATATACATAGTTATAAACTTACAAAGTTTTGCCATGGAGACAAGCATACAACGTAAAAAAACGTGTTTATCTGACTCAAGCGCGTATTATATACGATATTAATTATAATAATCAATCACTCGATCGCTTATCGGCTTAAAGAATTGAAATTAGTCTAAAAACCTTCTCCGCGATACACCTCTATCGTTTAAAATAGACGTTTCGATGAGTATGTATATAGTTTCTGAGATTACTCCGGACATAGAAAAGGCTCAGTATTTTATGCGTACATATTCATTTATATATATTTATTAATACCGCAAGTGTTCATACACCAAACATAATATTGTGCGGTTGTGCAAAAAAACGGGGTCGGCTCTAAACGCGCTGAACCCACCTCGATAGATTTGAAAGTCCGCTGAAGCCGCCGCTGCCGCCGCGGAGTAGGCACTGCAAACCCGGCCTCCACGTGACTATAGTAATATGGTCAATACAATAACAGTATAATGTAATTTGTTGTAATTATTACGACGTGCACAACGACGAGAACGATCCGCGCACGCCGACTGCCGCCGACTACTGTTTTCAACGTCAACGTGTCAAAATGTATTCTATACGACGTGCCTTCTCGGAGACACGCTGGCTTACACGCCTGGGGGGGTCGGCGGCTGCGAGGCGGGCAGGCGGGTAGGCGGGGGACCTCGGCTCTATCGATCGTCCGCGGCACCGCGATATTGCCGGTTCGCGAACGAGCGAAAACCGTGAACGCCCCCCCCCCCCATTTCTACCGACAGTGGCCGAGCTGCGGTGCAGTGGTCGTATCAGCCGGCGGTCATGGGCGGGTGCGCGGTGGCGGCGGCGGCGGCGGCGGCGGCGGCGGCGGCGACCGGGCGAGGACGCTTTCGTCGAATGACGGGATGCACCGCGGCGATGAAAAAAAAAAAAAAAAAAAATGCAAAAACATTACGATCGCGAAACGCGTTTCGCGGGCAGAACCGGTTGTTTCGCGACCAACGGGAGAACCGACACGAGCGCGTGCATTACGCGTGCACTGTTACCATCCGCAGTCGGAGTGCAATGTGCAACCGAAACGGTTGCCCCGCCGAGTGCAGCGGGACACGCATGGTGGCACCGCGTCCTTGACCTTGGTCAGCGGAGAGATCGCGAACAAAATCCGCAACACGTATACGTCTTTACATAGCCGCGCGGCAGGTACCTGTTGCCGCGACGGAACAACAATAACATTATTTTTTCCCGCGGACGTCGTCGTTTTGGTCGATAAATATGCAAACCACGAGCTTATAAACTTCAAAGTTCTGAAATTAAATCGTCGAAAACGTAGGAATCACAATGGTAATAATAACACTGGAGGCGTTCTCCGTGCCCACACACATACACTACCTACGTGTTCCGACCCCTACTGTAACCCTAGACAATCAAATAACCTACAAACAAAAATCCAAAATGGAGGGCTAATGGCCTCAGTTGCCGGGTCCTCCTTAGACAAATAGATCAATAAAAAAAAAAAATAATAATAAGGATAATAATAACACTGCGGCACAACGATGAAAACCAAACAATTTTCAGTATCTCGACAGAACGGCTGGGACGTATTTTAAATTGTTAGTTATAGATGTACCTTATGATATTAAAAAGCAATAATTATTGCTTGATTAATTTACGGAATGGAAAAGACGGAGGAAATAATTTTTTGATTTGAATACATTCATGACAATATCCTCAATAAATATTATGCGCACAAATTCGGTCGAATAATTAATTTTTATAGACCCAAAATATGTGCACTCGTCGAATAATATTTGAAATACGGATTAAATACTATTTCGAGTTAAGTTATAGCGATCCTACTGCTAGCACAAATTCAATATAGTACACATGTTACCGGCAATGTGAATAATCGGGCACTATTCATAATGAATAATTAACACATTATGAATAATGTCAAAAAACATTAGTCAATTTAAATAACTATAATATTATGAATAATGCCCAAAGCTAATGAGGCAGTGTTGTAAGTAATTGATTTTGGTGTTGAGATACATCATATAGTGTTTTAATGATTTTTGCGATAAAGTTAAAAATACAAGTATGAAAACCTTAAATGATACATATTAATTTAATTATCTTTGTCGGGGTTTTTAAATGTAATTCTCAAAAAAAATATATTTGCTTGTAAAATAGTTCAAAATGTTATTGCTCACAACCGTGTTTAAATAAATAATAATAATAAATAACAAATAACTGTACATTGAAATTTTAATATTTCGTATATAACCTAACACTATATCAGCATTCTATCAAATACCTAGCAATTAAACATAATGTATAGTCGATATAAGAAAAAAATTTATAAATTATTGGAATTATGTATATGTTGCCTAAAATCACACAACATTATAAATAATTCCTTGACTATTCACATTACCGGCATTATATTACACGGGATTAATCCTGGATACATAGATGATAGTTACAAAAAAATAAGATAAAAAAAACTCTAAATTATTAATATTCAATACTACACTATTAATATAAGCTATGGAAACAGTATAATGCTATGAAATTCAGTGACTAGCAGGCCCGGGCCTAGAGCGGCAACATTTGGAGGGCGGCAAATTTTAACGATATTTTTTTACAAAATTACAATAAGTATTTTTCATTTGATGAAATCAAACTTAACTAATTTTTTTTTCGCTCAAAATTAAACATTTATCGACTATCTACAAGTAACTACTATATTATACACATACGCAACACAGTACGAGCACATAGATAACAAAACAAAAAGTTTTAATGTTTGTAATTTAATGTTCATTAATAATATATATTTTTTAATATAATAGATTGTATATTTAAAAATGTTTTATAAATAATTTTAGGAAGGATGGATGGGGGGGGGCGAATTGGAAAGTGCCTATAGGCGGAAAAACCTTAAATACGCCACTGGCGACTAGGTATGTCTAAATACACATGCTCACCATATTATTATATCTTATCGTCGAGGTGGTCCTATTTAGTTGTTTAAGACTTATAAGCAGTAAATAAAAATGTTATGTTTAAAATGTCACGGGGTAGCACAATGTGGCTTAGTTCATTATTCTCACGAAATAATACACCCGGCCAGCAGGGGAATAATAAATTATAGATAACTATCCCTATGATATATTGAACCAAGCGAAAAGTCACTCCTTACAATATTAATTTAGATTCTCTGCAGGGGTGTGCAAATTTTTTATTCATATTATCAGACTATGCGTTTGAAAAACATCTGAAATTCGGTGTCGTTAAAAGAATTTTATCGGAAAAAATAGTCTAGCGGCTAGTTGATTTTGACGACTCAAATCATGTAAACAATATTATTCAACAAAAATGTATAGTCTTCGTGGACATTCAATATTAATTTTAAAACGTTTATACCCAGAGATTTTCAACCAGAGCACCGCAATGAAATTATTTCAAATATAAAACAATGGTACACATTTATACAATTTAAAAAAAAGTTATTTACGTGTGTGTTTAATCACACGGAATATATAAAAGCTTTTGCGTTTTATTTAATCAGTGACATCACTGTTGTGTACAATCTATTTTAAATTCAAATAGTTTCGTAAAGGGCAAATTTGTTAAATGTATTTAATTTTTTTTTTTTTAGTATTCAATAAAAAAGTTTTTTAATTTTTTTATAAAATGTAATAACACGTTGTTTGGACGTTTGGTCATACCTAGATAGTTGACATCGGTATTGCGGGGAAAACTAGTAGCTCCAACTCACTCATCGCTTCACGTACATTACTGTTTTCTATACATTTTTTTTGGAATCATAGTCTACAACTATATAAATTGAACTCGAAAAATTAAACAAGGAAATTCGCGCTGAGCTATTATTGCTCATCAATACCGAAATCTAATTATTTATCCCGTGTCTTGTTCGTCGTGTGACACACAAATTAAAACAAAGCGTGTCCAAATTAACGCTTAGACCTCGTACACGTATATGTGTGTGTGTGTGTGTGTGTGTGTGTGTGTGTGTGTGTGTGTGTGTGTGTGTGTGTGTGTGTGTGTGTGTGTGTGTGTGTGTGTGTGTGTGTGTGTGTGTGTGTTGTAATTCGGTTTGAGAGTGCTTCCAAATAATTCCAATCATACGCTTCGTCGCAGGATTAACGCGGACGGGATTCATCTTTTCACTACGCGCCTCGCCGCCTCGTTCGCCGGCCGGTCAATCAACGTCCGACTGCCCCCTACCCGCCCGTGAGTAATTCGCGCCCCGGCGATCGGCGGCGGTCGCGTACAATAATGTGTCCGTCGTATATTATAATACACGGTTTACCGAGAATTAACGTTCCAGCCGAGCGTGTACGATTTCCACCCCGACGCCACCGCTGCGCGTAAACATTGTTCGGTGCCGTTACGCGTGAACATCACATTTAGCGGTCAGAAACTGTTTGGCTGCTCGCGTTCCCCGCGGCGTGTTTCGGACTTTAACGAATGACATCGTCCGGAGGATGGCGACCGACGTTTTTGATGGGCGCGCGGATAATTTGTATTTCCCAATCATTACGCTTTAATCACTTCGCCAAATCGTTTCATCGGCCGACGACGAATGTTGTTACAGTGAAACCCGACTTAACGGACACCTCTCTTAACGGACAAAACGACCCGGTCCCGGCAAAAAGATAGGCATTCCCATGTATTTCGACCTGTCTGTAACATACTCCTTCTATTACGGACACGGACACTAATATTTAACCCGACAATTTCATAACGGACAAAAATAAATACTATGAAACATAATATGTTTTCATACAACTCTTGTTAGTGTAAACTGTTGTAAGTGCATCTTTTCCTTAGCAATGCCACCTCCCGTGCCGCGTAAAGTTTTAAATTTAAAACAAAAGGTGGTCATTATTCGTTTTAAAGACTCTAGTGGAGGTTGGTCTATTCGTAAAATTGCCGACAAATTTGGCATCGGTAAAACGCAAGTAGCCGAAGTTTTAAAAATGTATAATGAATTTATTATGTATGTGTATAATATATAATATTAATAAAGATTATACCTAATAGATATTATAAAATATAAAACAATACAAATGTACGTAAAAATTGTATAGATCATGTTTGAAGATTAATTTTATTTTTAAAACATTGAAACCTGTCTACAACGGACACCTGTCTATAACGGACAATTATTTTGGTCCAGTGACTGTCCGCTATATACAGGTTTCACTGTAAAATCATCGTACACACGTTTCGCTCTCGATATAATAATATGCGGGGAAACGCGTCATCGCGGACGATTCGCGCGATCTGGTCGTCCCCATGCGTCCCCGCGACCGTCGACCGGTATTCATTTTATTATGTAAATCGAGTTTTTCGAGAGGCGTACACGTGTTACTAAACACTATGTTCGTGCTGCACCGTAAACGACGCGTATTTGCATGCGGGTCACGGGGTCGTTCGTGAACACAACAACTGTATCGTATAACATAACAACATTACTCCCGTCTGTGCCCGCTGCAGGTGGCGACGTTCAATTTACATGCGACGTATGCTCCCCACATACGCGATGGCTTTTCGCTTTTTTCTATTTTCTCAAATGGTTATTTTCACGAGACGGACGATCTGAAAATGTGTCGTATACGGTCTTTTGTATTTTAAAACGAATCGTTCCATTTGAATTGAGTTATAGGTCTTTTTTTTTATTACGTTTTACATTTTAATCGTAGCCACCTATATGGATGTACGGAACTGTATAATATTTTATTACAGATCGCATTCAAGTATGTGACGAGATTTTCATACAAATTTTATGTACAACATGAATTATTTATATCAAACAGTATATTATACGTTATATATTAGTCCATAGTGTACACTATCGTCGTATGATAGTAAAGAAAATTTTGTATTTTCGTATATTTGTTCTAATTGCTTTATTGAAAATATATTCCCATAATGACATACTATTATTGAACATTTTTATAATATATTAAAATTAATCAAATTTTCAACGAAATTAATATACATATATATTACACAAAATAACATAAATAAAATAAAATAGAAATATTGTATTGAGTATTATAGAAAAAGTACCAAAGTATACGACCGGTTTCGATTTCAAAAATCATCACCTAGTATAAAAAGCACGCTCAATACAAAATACAATGAAACAATACAAATTAAAATATTTTTTTTGTTTAATAATAATAAAAGTTTTAGTAAAAGAGATTGTATTTTTTGATTGAGTTGAATGAGATACATCTAATTAGAAATTGCATGATCATACGAGTATAATATTATCTAAAAAATATTTAAAGAGAATATCATTTTTGTATATTTATGATATTAATAATTTTTTTCCTGACTTCGTTATGTATATGCAATTTTTACCATACAGAATCAATATACACATCATTAAGATTTTTTAAGTTTCTAAGTCTTTGTTTATATCAAAATTAATTATATGGTCATTTTCTAAAACGAGTTTTGCAAAATATTAATTTGAAGTAATTTTTTTAAAATTTATTTCAACAATATGTTCTCCGATCAAGTTTTGAAGTTGATATTAGTTCTATCGATACAAAATGTTTTACAACTATATTCAAGTTTGTATACACCAGCCTCATCAAAGGAAGAGGGTACTTTGGTGAAGTTTTAATTAGCCTTATAGTTTGTTTTATTAAATTATCAAATAATATTAATTTTAATGAAGTAGCTCGGTAATCGTTGCACGTTTTGTATGGCATGTTCTATACGGAGTTCCAGGCCGAGGCAATGCGTTGCCCGGGCTGCACGAGTATGACGTCACTGCAAATTAGTTTTGTGCGCTGAAAAATATCTGCAAGTGGGTGGACGAGCGGCCTGGATCAAAAACAGGCGCATGGGCTGTGTGACCTGGATTTTGATCGGAGCTCAATGATTGGTTTACTCGTGTAACTATGTTTATGGGATATTTTTTGAGATGAATTATTTGTTTTTAACCAACGAAAAATTATGATTTTTAAAATATATTGAAAATAATAATGAACACGAGCTGAGTAATTTTGTGTTACAATGGATTTTTTTAACCACCCAGTTGAATACGAAAATAAATTTAAACATTTCTGACACTAATAATATTTTGAATTCGCGCGAAGTATTTAAATGGTGTCGATAACGTCAACTTGCTATTGTGTTATTTTCCATAATACAGGACTATTTTTAGAAATTATGAACTTCAGTTCTTTTGTATGCGCGTTGTATAATAAAATATAATTTGGTGTAGTGCATCTGCTCGCCCCATGGAGAAACCATATAACACAACTGTTGGGCGTGTATTTTCATTTCGTTCAGTTCTGCAGGGAAACGCTATCGATAAATTATTATTTTCCAGTCGACTGCCAGTATTTTTTCGTAATAATGTTAAACCACTGTACTACGCTTTACCCGCCATGATCTTTTTTTCACCGTACATAATATCAAATATGTCGCAAAAATAACTGACAGGACCACTTCGGGGATTAAACTTAAATTTTGTTACAGTATATATGGTATGAATGATGTGTTAGACCTTGTCAATTATTGTCGTTGAGAGTTTTTACTTGTACCCCCTTCCGCCAAATTTATTTTCCTGGTTACGTCACTGCATAGATGTACCATATTCACAAATCGATGGATGTACCTTGTACCTATAATGCAAACATTATTTTACTCCAATAAACGTTTTCAAGCTTATAGATGAAAGCGTTCAAACACAAATGTATTGTTATATTTTTGAAACTATAACAGTTGTAACTTTATATTATAATGCCACCGTTGTAATGACTTATAACACTGACTCATATAAGTCATGACACTAATCGTGTAATAAGTAGAAATGCTGGTTACGTAACTCTCAAACAATTTTTGTACGCATCCGACTGACCCTTGTCCGCTTTCCGTGTAGATTAATCCGAAACACACGAGTACAGCGGACGAGATAAATAAGAAACATGTTTCATGATGTGGAAACTCAAAGTATAACACGATGATTTTTTGACCATGCTCATGAATTATTTTGGCCGTAAAATGGCTTGAATTTAGATTACTTATTTCACGCCACCTTAAGCGTGTCATTTGGAGATACAAACTTTTATTTTCAAATGGAAACAGCCTTCTTTCACTGCGGTATTTTATTGAGTTTGTGATATGATACACATATTGATGTGTGTATTTTGGTGTATCAAAATCAAAATTCGAAACGAGTACTTTTTGAATTATTACGAATATTAAGGATAATAGTCTTGTATTAAACCTAATTTTATGATATAATTTGTAATTACGTGTATTCGCTAATTGCTACTGATTCGGTACAACGCGAATTTCACATGCAATTTTAAGTATAAATAATTCCGAAAGGATTGTTCCGAATTTGGTCTACGTTACATCAAAAATATCAGAAAAATGAAATGAATAATATTTCACGTAAAAAATGTGAAGTTCCCATTTGACAAAACAAAATTTATATAGTCACAAGACACCCTTATGTTGGCATGTAAAATAAGCTACAGAAAACATACGGTATAATGATAACTGGAACAAAAAAAAATCCAAATTTAAGAATTTACGGCCAAAAAGGGTCTGAACATGGTTGAAAAATCACCCTGCATATAATTTATCTTGTCCATTAAATTTACAAAATTATTATTCGACATTTAACCGAACCAATTACACCAATGCGGCTATGCGTTGTAATTATTACAGTTGCGATAATTATTACTGCTTGAAATCTACATATTATGATCTATCTACATAAATATTGATTAACACGAAATATATTTAGGAACACAACGATCGAATACGTTTAGAATATGAATATTAATTAGGCACTTATATCAATTACAGCTACATAATCGGCGATAGCTATCGAATAGGAATTCTCATTAGTCGTTAAAATGTGTTCTGTGTTACTAATTACACACAACGTCGTTCGAAAACTCTTCGCATCGTTCAAATAATTTAAAAAATATACGGTAGGTTAACCTTCTCACTCGTAAGATAGTAATTTAAATTATTGTTGTACTTTGAACCTAGAGTATTTCGGTCAAATTTACTATTCAAATATTCTTTAAGCAGATGTATATGATGGTCTATTGAAAACATGCCCGCGGAAAAAAGACTCGTAAGTCACAATACACTGATACATATACCGATATCATTCGGTTGCAAATAATATGTAATACTATTGTAGGTATTGTGTTGATCACTGAACATACGGCTGGTGCCATATAATAATAACCGCTGCGTTTGCATTGTTCGCATAGTGTGTACGGTTTAAATAGAACCTTTAGATACGCATCTCAACAGCTCAATAGGTGTACATTTTTGTCGTATGACATTCATCATTCATGACAATATTTTAAGAACCTCTAACACGTGATGAAAGCCTACAAAAGAAACAATGTAGAATTATATGTTTTATCAAAAATGAAAATGTTCAAGTTATTATATTGTCGTAATTTATACATTCCAATATAGGTACCTACTTCACGGCGTTAAAACTTTAAGCAACTAAAAATTGGTTAAGTCAAATTATTTGATTTTTAAATAGTACCTAGTCCAATAGGTACAATAAGCTATGAAGAAAAACGAGCCATTAAACAGTCTATAAATTAACATAACATTTGATTTTATTGAGAGCCCGTGTACTTTTTTATAATATATTATAGTGTTTTTTAAATTATTCTTTGATCTACAGTAGTGTTTTTTTTTATTAATTCATTTTCAGTCGAAAAGTAATAAGATTATTAAGCTTATACTTTTGAAGCACTCTTTTTACTTTGATATATGCTATTATAAAATCAACGGATAAGCAATATACGTACATATATAAATTAGTTTTTCGTATAGAACACGAAATTCGATCAGAATTCAGAAATAATACGACAACAACATCATAAATCATCGATGTATGACGAACATATTAAAACATGTTAATTTATGTATTTATGGTCGAATATTATACAGGTAGAAATGTAAAATGAAATCCGACTGACTTTAATCAAGATGTTGTGAAATAAAAATAACACGCGTGTGTATGACTTTCCTATAAAGGCTATACACATATACACACACACACACACACACACACACACACACACACACACACACATTAGCACACATGAATATATATATATTTATACACCACAGCTATACGCCTATTATACATACATTATTCGGGTCTACGTTGTTGACGGATAAAAAAAAACATGTTTTCGGTGACGTAACTGCAACAATATACACGCGCACTGTCACGGTCGCAGTTCAACGAGCCTATACAGGTTTAATATATTCATATGGAGCCACTAAAACTAGATTTTCGGCATTTACCATTAAACGAATATTATTTAGATTCATATCTAAAATGGGAATAATGTGGCTGTCTATTTTGTATATGCGTTAGCTCTTTTTATGGTAATAATATTCTTATAATATTAGAAAGCTGCTTGTAAGTAAATTTAAATTTTTTGTCGGGTGACAAGGGCCAAGGTTATATAGGTATTCTAGTTCAAACAGCGCGCGTGTACAAACAAGACGTATACAAATATTATATTGAATGGTGGCGAGGGGAAGAGTTGTATAAAAAATGCGTTTGAGTTATTTCGTTAACGTTTTTTAATCATAAGAAATTAAAAAACTTAATTTAAACATTTTCAAGAAGTTTTAAACTTTTATGGAGTATATGCGTTGGGGCCTGCTATATAATTGGTATTTTCTGAACTTTTTCTTTAATCCGATCAACAAGTTACATGATGTCAAATTTCAAAAGTTTGACGGCTTATAATAAGGTAATAAAAAAAAGATATTATATATAATAACTTAAGGTATATAATACATATTCCGGGAAAAATATAATATGTATATATATGTACTTACTTTGAACACAAAAAGAAATACTGGCAGAAAAAATTAACAACATTTCGCATTGAATAAATAAGTATTTTATTTAAAGAGCTTGACTTGTGACAAAAGTTCACCGCAACACAAAGGCCAATTTTGCACGCTCACGGAACTCACCAGTTATCTATAATAATGTTTTTTATGCCCGAGTACCATAAGAAAACACCAACAGCACTACCGTATAGACTCTTGATATTCTTCGGAATTGGAGGAACCGAGCAAAAATATAGATTTGTGTCTAAGGGTTTTCGATTTCGCGAAAGTTTCAATAAATTATCGAGGAAAAAGAAATAATTAGAAATAAAAAGAGTTGAAAATGTGTATTATATGGTATATACGTGTTAATTATTTCGTTTTTTTTTTTTTTTTGCAGGTACTGTATATTAAGTACACATGTTTAATTAAAAATAAATAAATAAATATGAATTATAATATTTTAAATTCAAGAAAAGAAAACTAGGAAAAAATATACCATCGCCATCGCTATAATTAACAATGTAATTTATAATGTATAATTAATAATTATTATTGTACTATGCTACTACATATTATGATAGCTAACAGTAACAATGTGTAATTTCTTAACACCTTGAATATCAAAATCGACAAAATCATTCAATACTAGGTTAAGAAAACTATTAGTCATTAGTTGTTAGACAGTAATTATTAATTAACTATATTGGTAATTATATCCTTCGCCAATAATTTATTATTAGTTGGTCAAATAATATATATTCTTATAAATGTGTTTTATGACAACATTGCAAATATATTGTAACTACACTTAGTTGTACATATTATAAAATCGAGAAGACCAAATAATTATTCGGTCTTCGTGGACATGAAAATGTTCATCACAGAATGGCGTGTTGAATAAAGTGATTAAGTCTTAATTTTAACCGACGGGTCATGTTTATTTGCGGGCGCACTGAGGGTGGAAACTAATGCACGCGAATGCACATGACAGATCTTGTCGTCCGCATTGTGGAAAAATAATTACAAAATTGAATGGCAAGTAGAGTTGTAGGATTTCGTTAATTTTTTATTTTTTATTTCAATCGGGTCGCATTGGACTTAGGATTTTGATAGCACTTTACATAATGTTAGGAAATATATTTAATAAAATACCAAACATTTAAACTATTAAGACATTTATTTACACATTCTCTAATTTTAATTTCGAAAATCAAATTCCAATGATACTTCTCTTTCTCTTTCAAATAAAAATATACAACAAAACAATTTAAGAATTTTAAGAGGTGTGTGACAGTTTCTTGTGCTGAAATCAGGGATGTATTGGTAAAATATGTCTTGAGAATACAATATTTTCTACAAATAAATAACCCAAAAAAAAATGTTTTTCCACTACACTCAAAAACAATTTTACTAATTTTCATATTTTTACATACACAACCGTTATTATTTATTACATATTAAATTTTATTTCATCTATGTAACCATTTACAATATATTATATATTTTATACCTGCCGTTAACACTTGAAAATTTATTCAATTCAATTATGTAACTTGAAACAGGGTTTTTTTTTCGTAAGAACTTTCTGGAGTAGTATAAGTAACATTTTATATATCTAAAGCGTGTATACATTTACTAATCGTTCCAAATAAATTAAAATCTAAATAAAAACTTTAGTGAAGCAAATTTGATAGACGATTATTTTATTACTTTTTGAAAATAATAGCATCAATATGGTTAAATTAAACCTTTAAATACACATACATTTTAAAACCTAGACAAAAAATGATATTATGGAGATTTTTAAAATGTAAATAATTTAACAATTGGGTATGGTAATATCTTAATGCTCTAAAATAAGTATTAAATGAAATATAAACAATCATTTGAGGTAGAAACCTTTGCCTAAAGACTCCTTGAATTCGAGTGACTGATGTCGGTGCCGACGCAAAGCATTTATATTTTACCAGTTTGGCTTAATAATCGGTGAGGTGAGGATACGGTAATAATTCGGCGGTACTGATATACACAATATTTTACAACCAAATTTTTAATTTTTCCCGATAAATAAGTGAAATTTTCAAAGAAAAAAGGTTTGAATGAATTAATAGTATAACTTATATTGGTTGCTCATATAAACTCACCGTATACCTATAGCAAGGGTGCGCAACTGGCGGCCCGCCGGCCGTATCCGGCCCTCGTACCGTTTTAATGTGGCCCGCGTTACCTTTTAAAATTGAACACTCATGTTTGAAATCAAAATTAATTTGATGACATTTTGAGAAAACGTTCATCTACATTCTATACTCGAAACAATACATGTCTAAATATTACATGTCCAATGTCCATAGCTTATATTTATGTTTTTACATAAAGTGTTGTATATACGTCGTGTAGTTCAGGTGTAGTTTTAATTTTCGTTTTCCGGCCCGCTATATTTTAAAGGTCTAAAAACTGGCCCTATACTATCTTAATGTTGCCCATCCCTGACTTGTAGCATAATACTTTATTGTGAGTGCAAGTATTTATTTAAAAAAATTATTATGGGTATACGGTGTATGCGTATAAAACTCCGTATACCCTCCAATAAATCCCTGACTGAAATAGGACGGGCTCCGACACCCTTAATAATTTTGTGGTGTTCATGTGACGCGATCACAATAGTGCAATATTTGCGTTATTTCAAGTTTTACCTTTATTTACTTTTTGTGTGTTACGAGTATGTCTGTACGTTGAAGTGATCGACGTATACGACATTTTGTAGCAACTATTTGTCGTTTACTCGGAACTCAATGAATGACGTAAAAACGTATTTCAATTGTTATACTAATGGTACCTTATCGTCCTAACAATATGTAATACATTTATTATTCAAATAATTGAGTGTCGATGATAATTATGTGAAGATTTGAAGTTAATTTCCCATCAATTATATATGAGTTGATGCTAACATGGTATTTTTGCATAAGCTGATTGACGGACGTGTGGATGCTCCCTCTCTCCTTTCTCAAATTAATTTTAAAGTTCCCCCTCGCTTAATAAGGTCTAATTCTCCTTTTGCTGTTCCTTTCCACAGCACCAACTATGGTAGAAATAATCCAATCCATCGTATGATGCGCATTTGTAATGAGCACCTATGCTTCTCTTAGTAAGTTCTATTTTGTTGTTGATTTTAATTTTGATACTTAATCTGTTATAACTTATTACTGTTTTTACCTTTGTTTAATTATTGTTTTATTTTTACTTGTATATAATCGCCGTGTATTGTTTGGCGTTTATTCATTTTCATTACTACAAATTGTATTGTACTATTGGGCTCTTAGCCCGTTCATAAATAAATAATAATAATTATTATTACTGCAAATTAAGGTTAAAATTGTTTTATAAATAAATAATAGTAAAATGTGTCCAATGATGCTTGAATTTTACTAGAAGTGTTATTTATGATATTTTACATTGTTGTTTGTATGAATATACGCTGCAGATTTCTACCGTCCAAATAATTTTAATTGAATTTCAAAGTCAATAGAAAATACGTAATTAAAGCAACAATAGCATTCTAAATATAGCTAAGTTAATAATTGTCCCATGAAATATAATATTTAATGTGTTACATCAACAATTATGAAATATGTTAGGTATAAAAAACATGACTGTGGAAAAAATACGACCCTTATTTTTCTTTCTCTTCGATTTTAATTGATATAAAAATGTAATTTTCATTCTAACTTTAGGGTTTTCCCTGCGGTAATAGTTTTAAAAAGTACACGTACACTGCAATTACAAGTACAAACCATGTCTTTATTCTTCAACGAATTACCTCTGTTATTTCAGTAAAAGTTTATGTTGTACCGTTACTGTGTTCATTATTATCATATTACAGATTCTTTTGTGTTGTCAATTATCCCCTACAATGTAATAATATGCGGTATATACCATAGAACACTTGTCGATACCAATGTAATTTTTATCAGTCAGAGCTCTAATGTATTTTGCTACATTTCTCGCTTCACTCAGAATATAAAAGAGGATTGAAATGAACATTGACACTATTTATATATACAACTGTACAAGCTTTACTGATATATTTTACCAATAAATAAAACAATTTTTTTTTATGTTACAATTTATGAACAATAGATAAACAAGTAGATTTTATTAAATTTAACATTTTTAAACTAATTTGAAATAAACTTAAATTTTTTCCTAAATTAAACTATTTAATTTAAACCTAATTTGTACTACAAAATTATACATAAAATAAATTATTCATATGAATACTAATTAACACCATAATATGTACAAGCTTTACAATTTTATTTTACCGATAAATAAAACAATTATTATTATTATTATTATTATAGCTATTGTTTTTTATGTTACAATCGATGAACAATAAAGACAAGTTGATTTAATTTAATCTTAAATTCTTAAGTTAATTTTAAATACACTTTAACTTTATTCTAACTTAAACTATTTCATTTAAACCTAATTTGTACTACATTATTATACCTAGCTTAAAATGTACTAACATACTGTTATTATTTTTGTTATTATTATTTCTTTATTTATTTACTTATTACTTATAAGTTATACTTAAATTCTATCTTAGTTATCTATTTCCGGTACTACACTAGCTGGTTCGTCATAAATTGATCGAAATATATTTTCGTTTGAATTTTATATATTACAATTTATACAATTTATACAATGTTTAATACTTTGGTTTTTGTCGATCAGTATCCTTTGACTATCGACAAAAACCGTGTCGATCGACTTATGTCGAACCAGTGCAATACCAGCTTAATTTCTACGTTTCCGCCCGCGGCCGTGACCGGCAGAACGAGATGAACGGAGTTCTCTACGTTTGGGCGGCGGCGGGCGGTGAAGATCACATAAACGCGTTCAATATATTACTCCCGAGGAGAATATAAAAAAGCAAAATTTACAGCGGTTTTATTTACATTACAATTGCAAACCTGCACCATTGGCAGGTCTCCTTATTTGAGTTGACGACTGTTGATGGCAGATTTTACTGACACGGAGTCACGGAAAATATTCATCATCGTCGTCGTCATCGTCATCGTCATCGTCGTCATCGTCTTCGTCCATCTCGATACCAATGTTGGTTACCTAAAAAAAAAACGAATGTGTAAGCTAATAAGCTCTTTTTATTCGTTTTAAATAATATTTTAGATATATAAAGTTAATTTTTACTTTTACCTATTGTACTATATTTAATGTTAAGCGAAGCGAGGGATGATATAATTTTTTTATTAATAAAATAATTAGGAAATAAGAAATAAAAAAACAAATAAAATTGTAATATAATAAAAACATATCATAACATATATATGTATTCTCATACAGCAATACAATTTTTAAAATAAAGTTTGTTGCAAAAGGTATGTAAATAAGACCTCATTCGCTCAAAAACTGAATTACATTAATCAACACATTTTAAATAAAATAATAACTAGTGGTGTAGCAAACTACATATCATACTTCTTTTACATTATCCATTCAATTTTCATAACAATTATTGATTTTTAAAATTTTTTTTTAAGTTCTATCTATACATTAATTTTCATAATAAATAGAGGATAACTTGATTTGCGAAATAATTCCCCGTTTATTTCGACCCCCAATATAATATTAAATCAAAAAAATAATTATTACATACCGAAAATCCAAGAAACGATGCAGCGTCAACAGGAAAGACGTTCGGCGACAGCAATACCTCAGTGTTGTGAGGTCGGCCGGCAACGAAACGAGAGTTCTATGAAACATTGAAATCACGACGCGCGGTTGCAATGTCCATGAAAGTACTATTTAATAGTCACGCCATCTACACGCAGTCGAATGAAAAATAACTATAGATATATGTAGATTCTAGGCACACGTGTGGTAGAAAATAGTACGACGGTAATATATTCATAAATTATGCTGTCACACTACTGTACCCGCCGTGGTCTTGTTCAGAACTCGTAATAATATACGAGTATACTGTACACACAAACGTAATCGGTGCAGGTGGTACGAAAGGATATTTATAAGTCTTGTATATCACAAAAATGTTTTATTTAGGTTGGAGTGAGAGGTTGGTAATGTGGTAAGGGTTCATTTACGAAATTGTATATCTTTTTTTATTTACCCTCATATAAAACAACGTTCCATGGGTATACAGTATACACGTACGGTATGGTGCAATTAAGGTTACAGTATTTTATTTTCGTCGGGAAAACCTTTAAAAATAAATAAAAATTGATTGCACTTAATTACAGCGAACAATAAAATTAAACAGTCGCATAACAACTCCCGTGCGAAGCCGGTGGCGCGGGTCAGCTACGTACGCATTTTATAAAACTATCGAGTTATTCTTGCTGTGGGGGCGGTGGATAACATTTAAAACTATTGAACAGCTATTGTGTCCGCTTGTACTAGTTTGTGCACTTTTCCCTTGTACGCATTTGTGCTTTTGCCATTTCGAATAGATACCTCGCGAACCTTTACCGTTGGCAATGGCCCATGGGGATGCCGAATACATAGATATTTTCGAATATTTGTTGCAGCAAAATAGATGCATATCTTAAAGTTCGGTTGTGTATAGGGTTTCACGGTGAAAGCACAGAATTCCAGGAAAAATCACTAGCGTACAAACGAATGCTCTAATATTTAATAAATATAAGGTTTCAGCCTTTTGTGATGGGGTTTCGAAAACATGGAGTTTAATTTAGAAAATGTATGTATTATAATTAAAAACCAAAAAATATTTATTTATTTTAATATATTTTTAAAAATAATATGATAACAAATCACAGTTTTTTGATGAATTCTGACGCTGTATCTTAGTAATTTCGTTAAATATAACAAAGTACTAAAAAAAAATGACTTATAATTTATGAAACAATAATTTCGCCGACCGGGGGGACACTGTCCAATGGCTTCTCGTTCTCAATAATTTTACGAAAGCAGCATATCGCCGTCCGCCGATAATCCAACAACGTGGGAAACGATTAAAATAACGTATATAGTCATCGTATTTGATTATAATGTTGCATTGGCGAATGCACAACTATATATACTACTACGGCCGTTTACGGTTTTACAATAATTATTTCGCAATGATAAAAACCTCGGAAATCAACGAGCACGCATTAAAGTTAGAGCGCTTGTAATCTATATTGACATAGAGTGGAGAGTTTAGATAATATACAGTCTAATTAGATATAAATTTAACGAACTTGACTGTTGCTTAAAAAAAAATACAACTTATAAATATTATTTATTCAAGTCCGACTGATCATATACGTACAGTAAAACGAAAAAAAGGTCGGTCATAGAATAACAATTTAAAAATTGTATTGTTTTTTAATAGTATAATAAAATAAAAATATTCTAAGTACAAACGTCATTTTACATTGTAATCTATATTTTATACAACAAATTATAAAATTACCATATTGCGGTGCACAAACGTATAGCTGATGGTTTTTGTTTTGCAGAAATCGGTATATTTGTATAATAGACGAACACAAATATCAGTTCCATTATTCATTATTTAAATGAGTAAACGGACGATCAAAATATGTACAACAATGAATATGTAATTTTATTAGTTCCACAAAGGGGAAAAAAATTTGAAATGGAGTGTTAAAATTACGAGACAGAAAACCACCACATAACAAAATATATTACCCGATAAACGCATTAATTTGGTTATAAATGTCTATAATACGATAATTATTGTTGTTCACGGGTCGTTCTAAATACCTAATAACCTACAGTCAACTACTCGATAGACTGACTTGCGTCATTTTTATTATTTTTAATTTATTCCTTACTTTTATAATGTACGATAATGTTATATAAGTACCCAAAGACGGTCTTAAGTAGGGACCAGCGGGACCCCTGCCACGGGTCTCGCACTTTTGTATGACATTTTGAGCCTCGCGTAAACAAATAAAATATGTAGGGAGTTGTGCCGAAACTGTAGTACGCACGATATTATTAAATAATTCCTTTTTATTTTAATATTATAAATTATAATATTTGCAAATCAAGCGCGTATATTTAGAAGAGGAGCAGTACGAGGTTGGTCTTCATGATTATCGTGGTTATCGAATATCGATACACAAGTGGTCTTATCGTTGGTGGCTAAACAACGGGGCTTCAAATTTTACTCAATTTGTATACAAGTATTGTTATAGTATTGGAATAATATGAAGCTAAGAAAATCAACTTTCTGTTGAATATAGATAAAATTTAAAATATAACATTTAGGCAAAAATTTGTAGTAATAAATTATTAATTGTATTTTTTAAAAAAATTAGTGAGTCTTAATTATATATATTTAGTTAAATATTTATTATCATACACACATTATAAAAATTAGATTTTTTTGCCAAGCTAAAAAAAATTGCCCCGGGCCTCACTCCACCCTCACTTCACCCGGCTAGGTTAGGGTGCGAGGTACCTTTTTTTTTTCTGTTTGAACCGAAGATCAAGCAGGCGAGGGCAGTTTATCACAGTACTTTCACCCCTCCGTTCAGGGTGCGAGGTACCTACATCAAATTATAATACCCATTTATGTATACTGCGTATGCTGTGCGCAATCGGTGTAAAGTGCACCAACGTCTTTTTACATTGTAATTAAAATGTGGTACAACAAATAGTAAAATAACTATGCTACGGTAAACAAACGAATATACGAGTAGTTATATATATGTTTTTTTACGGTCAGTAATCGGTATAACAGACAAGCTCAAATTTCAATTCCATAATTCATCATTTAAACGAGTAAACGGACAGTCGAAAAATGTGCTACGATGAATTTATAATCTAATCAGTTTCGTTACGGGGCAAAAATGTCGAATGGAACGTTAAAATGACCAAACAGGATACCGCATAGCAGGATGTAATATTATCCGACTTGCGCATTAATTCGGTTATAACAATGTCAACAGCTCGATGGTCATTATTGTTGTCCACGAGCCGCTATCAATACATCATATCGACCGGATAATAATAACCTACGGTCGAATACTTAACACGGGCTGACTCACGCCGTCGTCGTTGGTCGGGTTCTGACGATCGCCTCGAAGCCCGTCACCGTGGTTCGGCGCATGTAGTCTGGTATCGTTTCCCGATCACTTTTCGTTCGGCCGGTACTCCGCGACGAGGCACGCCTAGGCGCCATGTTATAGGAGCCCGCGAACAACACTATAAGCCTATGACACGCAGTCTCGTGCAAACGCGTGGTCCGCGTCGCGCCGGAATTGATGAAAACGCGAGCGGGTCGGGGAAAAAAATCCGCCAGAATCGATGGCTTTGCCAAAGTCCGCCGACCATTTGAACTACGGCCGCGGCGCACCTCGGGATCGATCGTCATGGAGATATTAACACGACTCTTATCACTTTATCGGCGGGCGTTATCACGACCGGGGTACCGCGGTAACGCAATTGGACCAGATCTCACTTGATCCGCGTCCCGAAACGGCGGCGGCGGCTCGGATGGCGCGGCAACACTGCAACACTGCGGAAACGGCAACGTCGCACTATCGATCGTTCGCCGCCGCGTCGGCGGCCGCCTCCCGAACGCGTACGTGTTGTGGGGTACGAGTGCGGCGGGGTGGTAGGCTTGGACGCGTTGGGGATGACAGTAAATTACAAACAAGTAAAGAACGATTGTGTTTACCTACAATATGGGTACGTCAATTTCATATTATTATTATTTTCCTACGGTTCTTGGCCCTCCGGACGAAAATCGGAAAAAGAGAACCCCTTTCTCGCGTCGGCCTTTTTCGCTTTTGGGTCGTGTTTATTCCCCTTCCCCCTCCGTTTACATACCCTCGCCGCTGGTATTATACTAATATATAATAATGTTTACACACTATATTTGAACGGCTTAGATATCTGCACCACGTTTATCGATCGTTTGAAGGCTGTTCGCCGCAACCTACCATTTTATCGAAACTCACTCTTTGGTATTTTGGGATAAGTGACATAATATAATATTACGATTTATGAGACTCATACATATAATAGAACTGACCCCGGAGGTATCGATATCATTCGAGAGGACGCCATACCCGAGTGCCGCGTTGTCTCCGTCTATTTATTAGAAACGTATATATTATGAGAAACGTATGCTACGTAGCATATCTGCGGTTTGCAGTACCGATTTTGTGTTAGTTTTAATATTAGAGTAAGCTGACCTATCATCAAACTTATAAAGAGAAGAACATTATCTGTGCAATGTTGCGATTTAATAGGTTTTTTATGATACTTTAATTTTTAAGCGAGTTTTTCAAGTCGTAATATTTACATAATCACGAGTCACGACTCACTTAAAAATAATGTATCATAAAAAAAACCTATTACGTGACACAGATAACTTCCTCGTACGTTTGATAATAAGTCAGTCTACTCTTATATCAGAGTTAACAACACAAAATCGGTTTAGCTGAACGCAGATTTGCCATGTACTGAACGTTTGTAAGACGGAGACAACGATGCGAGTATGTCATCATCCTCTTAGTATAATTCAATTTATCGATGTTTAAGTGTTTTATGTGGAATAGGCGATAACAATGTTTTTAATGACCAAGTTGTAATATGTATATATATAAATCTTGCTTGATTTTATTTCATCAGCAAAAACTAATTTAATCGGATGGTGTGGCGTAAGCACTTATTTTTCACAATATTTTTAAAAAGACGTAAGAGACTATAAAATCTAATTTGAGGGTTTAGCGTAAGCTCCTTTTTATTTAGATTGTTTCCAAAAAAAGGTCGGTAAAACGATAAAACTTCCAAAACCCTTAACTATACTTGACAAGTATAAAATATTGTGTAGATAAAATAAAATGATGGAAGGAATAATTTAAATGATACATGGATTTATCACGAAGTGGCTTCGGGCTATCTTGAAGAATTTGATTTTTGGCGCCTCGCGTTTTACCAAATCGATTTCTAACAGTCAGCTTATCTTAATCGTATACGCACCTGTCATATTTATACTGCTATAGATTCACACGTACCGCAATAAACGCGGTCCAAAGACAAGACTGGCAGGCGACGTCATCGGGAAACGAAAAAAAAACACAAAAATGCTTTTAGCACATTTTTGTTATTAAAAAAAAAAAAAAAACATTTTATATAATGAGACGTCACCTCTCGATAAACTTTAACGGATTATATGGGTCGAACAGCTAATGGGATTTATAGCGTGGAAAATATTTAAAAATGCATCTTAGATTAAACCAATATTCGGGTAAGAAAAGAGTCAATCACATTTTTTGTAACTTTTGGATAACTAGAGTGTGTTTTATCGATAATTCTATAGTAAAAATGTAAAACTAATAATTGTGATGAATACAAGATGCGAATCACGAGATTCAAATGCTTCCCATTCAATAAGCCACCACTATCTGGACCACATTATTACAGTAAGAGCTACACATGGGCCCTTGCAGGTCTCGTCCGATTATAATAAACTTGTCTTCATTCTCTCCCGTCAAGTCGTACCGGTCCTCAGGCCCGTGCGCGGGATTTCAGAATGGGGGGTGTTTTGAAAAAAAAATGTAAAACACAGATACATCAATAATTAGCAAATAGTATTATAACATATTTATATTTATTATTAATTTTGTAAGTATCTATATTAAAAATGTTTTTTAACAATACTATAAAATACAAATTTTATTGTCATTATATCTTATCGATAACGGCAACTATGATGAAAGTCGATAAACAGCAAACGTGAAGACAACACTATATTAAATTATTATAGTATTGTACTATTATGCTATGCATTATTATTTATTACAAATAAGATTAGAAAATATTACATATAGGTGATAGATCAATAATGAAAAACACAATTTTTTCGACCATGGGGGGGTATGAACCCCCCCCCCTTGCGCACGGGTCTGCCGGTCCTTCGTGCTAGCTACAATCTGCAATATTATACGAATACAATTCGCACTTGTAGCGCGTTTTCTCCCCTCGCGTCATCCAATCGTATATAATACTATATATATTGTGTGATTTTTTTTTAATCAAGTTCACCCCTTTCTTGTGCTCGGCGGCAAAAGGAAATTAGTAGCTATTGTATTTATAACCAATGTAAATGAATAATAATAATTGTAAGTGTTTATTATAGATTGGCGATTGTTGTATAGCGATTTGTGCGAAAATTGGATGTCGCACCTCGAGCGCTGTTCTTAATAATACAATAGCAGACAATTGATTTTTATTGAGCAACTATTAACGTTTTGCGAGCATTGGTATACATTTTGCTGTTGTCTCAACAAATAAAATTAAAAACTATAAAAACAAAACACTTTAATTTCCGTTACCGATTTTAATCGTCGGCACGGCGTGTGGCATTTTTACAATACTGTATCTGTATAATTATTGTACGCCGTCTGTGTATATCATTCGCATGCGCAAATTATGTACTCGCTAGTTCCCCGGCGGCAACCAGATAATATGATTACTAAATATAAATAGTTATAACTAGTTATAAATATTGTATTGGTTATGAACTTGTAAATTATAATAATATTACGTTTGATAGTTGCATATAATATGATTAAACAGTTCTGCCAGCACAGACGAGTCGATTCGCGCGCGTATTGAGATCAACCGGCACGAACGGCACAATGTACAATGTACGGCTACCATTGTATTGGCTTCCAATTTTGGGTAAATATAAATTCGATCCTTGAATTGGCTCCTGAAAAATGTATATGTGAATTGGCTCCTTAAATTGTTAAATATTATTTTTTAACCTGGGGTTTTCATATTATAAGCGTTTACTTTTACGACGTCAACCTAATATAGACTGGCAGTTTGCACTCAAATAATATAATCTACCGCTTGATATACCTATACTATTTATATTACAAATTTATTGAATTTAGTCTTATCGTCTTAATCGTTGTAATCTACTACAATAATCGATTATCATTGACTACTTTTATTTTATCGTTAATATTTTTGATAACCACAACAGCAATGTATTAAACTTTATTAGCAGATACGCTGTGTTCACGTGAGTGTGTAAAAATGAATTCTGTTGGGAAAATGTTAGTGAAAAGGGAAAATTAATTTTTATAGTTAATAAATTCAAGTTTGAGAACTTGAACTCCAAAATGGCCAACATCGGTATAAATGTACTAAAAGAGGATGTACTGCCAATTTAAAAGTATTGGAAAATCACCATATCGTGTGGACATCATGCAATCTAGAACATAACCACGATGCGGACGAAGAAAATAAAATTGAACGTCAAATAATAAGCAATAACTTGAAACGTAAGGCCACGGAAAATATGTGTGAACGCCCTTCGAAGTTATTACATTCATATTTACGGAAGAATAATACGAATGCAATTACAACTAAAGATGTGACATATATAAAACACATATATATTTCAAGCTCGAGTATCTTTACGACCAAATTTACCTCGTAGTAGACAAGAGGTGCATGATATTTTGAAAGACATGGACGTAAAAACGTATGAAGGTAATAAATTTTTACAAGTTAATAATGCGGAAAAGGGGATTTTATTATTTAGTACGGATGAAAATTTAAAATTTTTAAGTCAATCAACTACATTTTACGTTGATGGAACATTTTCATACTGTGCACAATTTTTTTACCAATTTTTAACAATTCATGTAATAAAAAACAATCATTATGTACCTTTAGTTTTCACTTTAATGAAAGACAAAAAACAAGAATCATATGTCGATATTTTTAGAATTATTGATAATTATTGTTTAACTTACAATAATGTGTTTAATTTAGAAAGCATTTATGTTGATTTTGAAATATCTATACATAATGCAATAAATGATGTTCGGCCATTGACTAAAATTCGTGTTTGTCGATTTCATCTTGGACAACCTTGGTATAGAGCAATACAAAAGTTTGGTCTTTCATCGGAATACGTACAAAATGCAGAAATAGGCCAATATTTAACGTTATATATTTGGGTTGCCATTCCTAGATCCACAATCAGTTGGAGATTGCTTTTCCGACGAATTAGCTGAAATACTGCCTACGAATGAAAAACTCACAAAATACACTGACTATTTAGTAGAAAATTATATTGCAAATATTTCAACATTTCCACCAGAAATTTGGGCAGAAAAAAGCAATAGTATTTATCGTACAAGGTACAACTAACTCGTGCGAATCGTTTCATTCAAAATTTAATTAGCAATTTTATTCTCCACATCCAAATATATTCAACTTTCTAAATATATTATAAAGTATTCAATCTGATACAATAATTATTATAAGGAGTTCCAATACAACAAAACCACACAGGAAAGAAATTAGAGATAAAATACAATTTATAGAAAATGAAATTAGTAAATATGATACTGGTGTAAGTTCGAGGTTTCAATACATAAAAATATTGGCCAATAAGTATAGACCCCGAAAAATAGTCTAATAATATAATATTTTTTTTGAACTTATTAATTTGTATGTATAAATTTTATAATGACGCACTTTAGTATAAAATATTGTCTGTTTTTTAAATTTTTTAATTTATATCATACGAGTATACATACATTTTATAATGATGCAATTAAGTAAAATATTGTCTGTTTTTTTAATTTTTTAATTTAATTTTGTGTAACGATGTGAAATATACTAATATTATGAATTACGTACTTTAAATTAATAACATTTTGGTAACCAAATAACCAATACATTTTTGAAAAAACTGTAAGAAGCCAATTCAACAGAAAATTTTTGGGAGCCAATTCAAAGGTAATTATTAAGGGTAAAATGTTGACTACCTGTATTAGGGAGCCAATTCAATTGCACCGATGTATAACATAGCGTAATACAAGTTTAGAGTAATTGTGGTATTCTGTGGTACCTAATTATTACAATACAAGGCGGTCCGCGTATTCGTAAACTGAGATATGCCCCATTTTATGAACTAAAAATCTTGTATAATTGAATTAATTTTCAATGAAGTCTCAACTATTTTGAACTGTGAAATGCATTAATTTTTTTTAACTGTGTTTAATAAAAGTTATAGGTTGGTATAAATAATTGAAGTTTTATTCCAGGAAATTTAATCGCACCGAAACACTTTATTGGATGTCCATGAACTTGGCCCACACACATAATATTTTTTATACTAAATTATCGTCAAAAAATATCAAATAATTAGCAAATATGTAATAGCAAATAAATTCTCATAATTGGCAAATCATTTTTACGATTTTTATAAGCAAATTTCAATAAGGTGGGCCAAGTTCAGGTAGCCCACCCACTTTATCCGATCGACCCCAAACCAGTGTCAATAAATAGCAAATAATTAGCGGCGATTGTAAACTGCGCCCAAAATACAGGTAAACACAAAATCACACATGTAAATTGCGCCCGAATTTTTATCAAGAGTAAAAAGGTGACATGTAAACTGCGCCCGGGTAAAATTACAGGTAAAATACTTAATTCGTTACAGCCATATAATTTGAATAATTAAAAATAAAATATAATTTAAAAAATTAAAATAATTATAAATATTACAAATAATAACATATGGTGGATACATATTCATCAATTGGAATTTGACTACTATTATATTTATTAATTACATTTTCTAACTTTCGCGTTTTTTTTTTGTTTCAGAGTTTTGGAATTTAAACGGTTCATTTATACTATTTAGTTTAATGTATACTTCTATTTGAATTTCTTTTAACTTTTCTATGAACATGAAAATATTTGGATGAGTTGTATAAAAGCTGGAATTAAAGTGAGAATGAAAAGACTCGCATGCATTTGTGGTTAAAGTTGGCTCTGCTGATGCTTGAGCCCATACTTCAGGTGGATACTGAGCTTCTTCACTTATATATACGTCTACCAAATAATCCGCAAATCGTGTCACTCTTTCGTCGTCAGGCTTTGATTTCATTAAATAATTGACAAAATACTCAGATACACTTTCTGGACTTAGAAATGGTAAACCGTAACAATGCACTAACAACCTTCTAATATCACTATTTTTATCTTTATAGTCATTACTTAAACCATTTTGTTGGATACTTCTATTCCAAGACTGTGCTAAATGAAAGCGACATCCGTGTATCTTTATCTGAGGCCAAACAGTATAACATGCTAAATGAATAGCTTTTTCGAAATCTATTACAACATCGGATGGTGATATAATAATATTATTTTGGAAACTATATTCACAAATAGATTTTAAGCAATCAGTATATGATATTGTACTTTTATCGGAGAGTAAACATATGGCGAGTGGTATGTAATAGCCATTGATAAAACCATGTACATATTGTAAACATTTGTGTGAAGTATTTAGGGCAGTATGAAAATGTACCATCCATGTACAACCATTTTGATAGTGCAAGAGCTTTTAAATTAGAAATGCAACTGAAAACAATATATTTCAACTCCATGTTGTTTATTAATAAAAATAATTCATCTCTATTTGTTTGAACACCGCGTTCATCAAGAAGTAATTTAATTTCTTCAATTGATTTAGGGAATGGAGGCAATATCTTTCTTCTAGCATTATATATGTTTCTTTTAATATTACGTACATCACTTGCTTGTAATTGTTCCGTTGGTATATTTTTAATACCATTACAAAATATTTTACTAGGTTTAGTGCATATATCTTCAGTCGCCTTGCGTTTTACGATACCAGTCACGAATTGTTTTTGAAGGTTTTGATCACTTAACGATTCGTGGTTATGGTTTAAACTTTGTTCAGTGATTCTGTCGTCATCACCTATCGTTTTTAAAAATGCTCTACAAGTTTTGACCGTACATCGCCACTTAACCTCACCCGAACTTAGAGGCCGATTAATTTTACGAAACTTAAAATTAGAAATAATTTTCAAACATTTTTCGCGCTGCGACATGAATTGTTCGGCCATCGTGACTTTACTGATTAAAATGAATACGATACTAGAATAGGTTCGGTACTAGCAGTTTAAAATTGCCGCCGGAAGTAGTGATAACCATCAATTGTCGTATTACTGCAATATAGATATTCGATAACGTGATGGTATTTCTTTTTTAAGTTTTTTTTTTTTTTATTTATTTTTTTTTATTAGAATATTTACAATCTATGCTATAATAGGCATAATAAGCAAATTTGCACACATATAAATTTATTTTTTTACCATCCAGTGATAGAACCCAACGTTATTTTAATTATTTATTAATTATTGACTTTATATAATTTAAATTAAGATTAAATGGAATGAAACATCAATCCTTTAATAAATCACGTCACCAATTTCTCTTTAGACGGCGTGGGGGATTACTAGGAAGCGAGTTGGAAGCAAGTTCAGCGATTAAAGGGTTAGAGTGACATTGTAATTTAGAGTGAAATTTTTTATAATGTTTTGTGGCTAATTGATTAACTGTTTCTATTTGGAAGTCATTTTGGAGTGTGGAGTTTGATACGTACCAAGGTGCGGAAGAGATAATACGGAGAGTGATACATTGGAAGGCTTGGAGAGTACGTATTTGAGATGGTTTAGCGCATCCCCAGATTTGGATAGCATAAGCCCAGATAGGCCGTAATAAGGATTTGTAAATGATTATTTTTGTGTGGAAGGGTAATTTTGATTTCAGAATTGGGCGAAGTAAGTGGAGTCGACTATTGAGAATTTTTCTTTTTGCCTTGATATGAGGACCCCAGGTCAGTCTTTTGTCAATTAGGACGCCGAGGTATTTTACTTCTGAGGATATTGGGATTTGTATTCCTTGAAAATAGAGGGGAAGGGGTATGAACTTTTTTAGTGTAAATGGAATAAATTGATTTGTCCGGATTAATTTTGATTTTCCAGTTGGATGACCATTGGTCTATTAAGTCTAAATGTGTTTGTAAAAACTGTACAGTTTCTACAGGATCATTACCAGGTGAGAGAATTGAAGTGTCGTCAGCATAAGTGGCCATAATAGTATTTGGGGTCTTAGGAATATCAGCCGTGTAAACATTAAATAAATCAGGAGAAAGGTCACTACCTTGGGGAACTCCTGCTTTAATTGGGTAGAATGACGAGACAGAGTTACCATACCGGACTGTGTAAGTACGGTTTTCTAAATATGAACATATTATCAAAAAGTACGGGGCAGGTAAGAACATTTTTAATTTAAATAGCAGACCCTCATGCCATACCCTGTCGAACGCCTGGGCTACATCTAAAAACACTCCCGGGCAATATTGCTTTTTTTCAAATGAGGATGAAATTTGATCAGTTAGTCTGTGAATTTGGTGTACAGTGGAATGACCCGTTCTAAAGCCAAATTGGGAGTGTGGAATTATGTTGAAGGTTTGGAGTATTGGTCTTATTCTTAATCTTATGATTTTTTCAAATAATTTGGCAAGAGTTGGCAGTAAACTTATAGGTCTATAAGAAGTGATTTCATTATTGGGTTTGTTGGGCTTAGGTATAACAATTATTGTTGATAATTTCCATATCGATGGAATGTAAGAAATCCGTAACATGGAATTAAATATGTAAGATATAAGGATGATTGTCTTTTTCGGTAGATTATTTAGAATTTTGTTGGTAATAAGATCATAACCGGCTGCTTTTTTTTCTTTTAATTTACTTATTAGATATTTGATTTCACTTGGTGAGGTATGTTTAGCTGGAAGTGACATTGGAAGAGGACTGTCTATAAATGATGGTGATGGTATTTCTTGACGATAATAAAATGTCTGTGATATACTTGAAAAAGTACATAATCGTCAAACAATGAGAATTTTATAAGTGAAAATTTAATAAGTTAATAAGTCGCACGCAGTTTACATTATATCTTTTTAACATAGATAACATTTCGGGCGCAGTTTACACTATACCTTTTCAACTAAGATAAAAATTCGGGCGCAGTTTACAAAAAAAAAGGTCATTTGGGCGCAGTTTACGTATGGCCATAATTAGCAAATAATAGCAAATCAATTCCCATAATTAGCCAATAATTTTTTTATTTTTAGCGAATTTTTTACGAATTTTTGCCAGCCCACCCACTTTATCCGATCGATCCCAAACCAGTGCCAATAAATAGCAAATAATAGCAAATCGATTCCCATAATTAACAAATCATTTTTACGATTTTTATAAGCAAATTTCAATAAGGTGGTTTGCCCACCCACTTTATCCGATCGACCCCAAACCAGTGCCAATAAATGGAAAAACTTGTGTTATGAACATAGTATTGTATTTTATGTTATTGTGATTAATGATTATAATAAAACGTTAATTTAAAATATTCTTGATTTCGAAAATAATGGAAATATTCATTGCGACTAAATACATATATCACAACAATCGGTGAATTCCGAGAATGCTTTATTATATAGTATAGGCATACCGCTATTTACTAATCCTTATGGTTTTTTTTGCTTTTACCAGGAGTATCTACACATTGAGAATTTCTAAATTTAGACATTCATTTATGTTTTTATTGAGTTATATAAGACGAGCACACAATCGGTGGGAAAAACACAACGACTTGGAAAAAAAAATTAGAAAAATTAAAATTGTTAATAAAACTAAGGTTAATCCTCATTTGTTGATGTATATAAAAGTATAATACTCATTATTATTAATTTATTTTATATTATATATTTATATATATAATAATACAGTAAGATACTACATTATATATTTATTATTTTATGTATTATTTAATCTAACTTTTATTAATATTTTATTTTAAACTACTTACTAAAAGTTTTATTTTTTTTTTTATTTATTATTTAAAAAATTTACAATCTATATACAAGTTAATATAATAAGTAAATGTGATGAATGTTACTAGACTTGAACACTTGAGGGAAAGGAGTGTCCAGTGACACTACTTCCAATAAGTTTTATAATAACTAAAAAGTGTTAAATAATACGATTATAGTTATAATATTTTATTTCTCAGATTAAAAAATCAATTTAATAAAATCAATAATATATACAAAAAAAAATTGGTAATTTTTGAAATTTTTTGTCATTTTTCAAGTTTCCTGGGGACTTCAAAATTCTAAAGTTGCAACTACAATTATTTGCAATTTAGTTGAAATCGATCGGATAAAGTGGGTGGGATACCTGAACTTGGCCCACCTTATTGAAATTTGCTTATAAAAATCGTAAAAATGATTTGCTATATTTGCTTATTATTTGCTTTTTTTTGACGATAATTTAGTCTAAAAAATATTATGTGGGTGGGCCAAGTTCATGGACGTCTTTATTGGGACACCGATACGACTATGGCCGGCACGCCATATTTCAAAGTCCCGAGCAAACCGGGGCCCTAAACAAATCTATATCAAATCAATTTTATCATAGTTCTATCATGTGTATCTTGTAATTAATTATGTTACGATGTTATTATGTTATTTGATGTATATAAAAATACATATAATATTATAATTGATTTTAAATATAATACCATGTATGTAATGGTACTGCAGTTATTATTTAATTTTTTATTTCTCTCTTTTACTATTTGATCAATATATTTATACTTACCATATTTTATTATAGCCCAGCGTCTATGACGGTTTCTCTCCATTATGTCTCATTTATATGCTGACTTCTGATGTGTATTAACTATTATGATGTATCTTCAATCGTGTATAGCAGGGGGTAGGCAACCTGTGAATTTGTAGTGTACGCCTCAGCATAAAGATTTTGTTCAATTTAAAAAATATATACAAACTAACATTTTTCTTCGAACCACGGTATTTATAATATTAATTATAAACGTATAAATCTATATAGTAATGTTTATTTCTGATGAGGTAATATTTAATAAATAATATCTCTGCAATTTAAAATGTTATCGAATGTTGGTTTACCTAGTGTAGTTCATATTCGTTTTTTTTTTCATGTATAGTTAGTAATAAAAAAAAAAATGTGAAAGAGATTTTTTTAAAATGAGACTTGATGTCACTTCTGATATATATATAATATTATATTTGTATTACCTTATTTAAAATGTTCGTCGTAAATAGTTCACGCACCGATATATTTTTAATATCGTTTAATGCTTTTCTGGAACCCTTCAGTAAACGGCTACAGACAAAATCCATTTTAGCGAAATTTGTCCTTATACTCAAATATAGTAACCTGAATTGAGTATATGCCATAGTAGACGACTCAATATAATAATATTGAGCAGTCACAAATAAAAATATCACAATATAAAATTTTACCAAAGGGAAAAAGGAGCAAGTGGAATTTGTTTAATAAATTTCAAATGAACAATAACAATTTTTCTAATACTACTAAGCATTTATTATAGCTGATTTATAATATATGATATATACGGAAATAAATACATTAATTTACCAAAATTACAAATGCAAATTGCCAGAGTGAATTTATTCCACCAGGCGTAATATAATTAATTGTTTACACACATTAAAAAAAAGTTTATTAATTATATATTATTAATTAATATAACTTAAAAAGTTATGTTTACAGACATACGTTAGAAAATAATAATTTCTTAAATGCAATTTAATTAAAAGTGATTAAATTTGAGTAGGTATCTGTCTCGATTATTTTGATTATACTAACACAAAAGAGACAAATCCCTTTATCGAAATAGTGTTCACACATATACATATAAATACTCCCAATCAATCATAAATACAAACGGACTATATATTATTATAAATGTTTTCATCTTTATCGTGGTTATGGGGATGATGGGCCCTCTGTAAAGTATTCAGCCGATGGTGATGGTGGTGCTTCTGTAAAGTAGTCAGCCGCCAGTGATGATGAGGCTCCAGTAAAGTATTCAGCCGATAGTGATGGTGGGGATCCAGTAAAGTATTCAGCCGATAGTGATGGTGGGGGTCCAGTAAAGTATTCAGCCGATAGTGATGGTGGGGATCCAGTAAAGTATTCAGCCGATAGTGATGGCGGGGCTCTGGTAAAGTATTCAGCCGGTGGTGATCGCGGCAGCGGCAGAGGCGAGATTGGATGGGATAGTGACGGAGGAGAGTGAACCAGTAGAGCCGGGGGTCGCCACCTAAGAGGCGAATAAGAACGCCGAGGACGAGGTATAGTGCGAGACGAAAGTAAAGAAAAATAAGACGGTGGCATTAGAAAAGATGACATTAGCGGAACGGATTCATCTGCGAATGAATCGTACGGCGAGGGCATATATGGTGTCGGAGATGGTGAAGGAGGGCGCCGTGGAGAAAAACGAGATCTACGTTCCGGCGAACGTGACCGGCGTAGCGTCAAATGAGTCAGCTGTCCATGCAAAGAATTGTTCGGCATAGGCGAGACATGTTGCGAAGTACTCGTAGATGGACGAGAGCGTTTTGGTATCGGACGAGGCTGTGGTGGAGGCGGTTCAACGGGCGAATGAGGCCGAAGCTCTTGGTGATGATACATCCGTGAGCTATGCGGATATTGCGGTGGCGAACGGGGCCGGCCTACTGGGGAACGATAACGCCGTGGAGGCGATCGGGGTTGACGTACAGGCGGACGAGACTGACGCCCGGGGGACCGTGTCGGGGGTCGAATCCGATCAGGACCCAAAGGAATCGAACGAGGACGTTGTAGAACATAACGATTCCGACGCAAATATGTCGGTAGCGAAGCCGATCTAGGCGACGACGTTTCTGCCGTCAAACTAGGCAAGTTAAACAGTAGACGCATTTGTGGTGCATGAGGCAATTGCGGAGTTGAATGATAAGCCCGATAAGGGTGGCGAGATCGGTGCGAAGACACACGAGATCGCTGTTGATTCGCACGAGATGGCGGCGAAGACGGAGGAGGAGATGGTGCCATACCTGGAATCGCAAGCGGTCAACGATTATTATACACAAACGTTATGCGTATAATAAAAACAAAGGGTACACTCATAGTTTCGGACGGGTTTTAATTTTTATTTTTATATCCATGTAAAATCCGGTGCAATTGAATTGGCTCCCTAATACAGGTAGTCAACATTTTACCCTTAATAATTACCTTTGAATTGGCTCCCAAACATTTTCTGTTGAATTGGCTCCTTACCGTTTTTTTCAAAAATGGTTACCAAAATGTTAATAATTTAAAGTACGTAATTCATAATTCGTATATTTTAAATCGTTACACAAAATTAAATTAAAAAATTAAAAAAACAGACAATATTTTACTTAATTGCATCATTATAAAATTTATGTATACTCGTATTATATAAATTAAAAAAATTAAAAAAACAGACAATATTTTATACTAAAGTGCGTCATTATAAAATTTATACATACAAATTAATAAGTTCAAAAAAAATATTATATTATTAGACTATTTTTCGGGGTCTATACTTATTGGCCAATATTTTTATGTATTGAAACTTCGAACTTACACCAGTATCATATTTACTAATTTCATTTTCTAAAAATTGTATTTTATCTCTAATTTTTTTCCTGTGTGGTTTTGTTGTATTGGAACTCCTTATAATAATTCTTGTATCAGATTGAATACTATAAAATATATTTAAAAAGTTGAATATATTTGGATGTGGAGAATAAAATTGCGAATTAAATTTTGAATGAAACAATTCGCACGAGATAGTTGTACGATAAATACTATTGCTTTTTTCTGCCCAAATTTCTGGTGGAAATGTTGAATTTTTTGCAATATAATTTTCTACTAAATAGCAGGGCTTGAAATCGAAATAAAATTTTTCGATTTCAATTTTAATTTTGCTTATCGATATCAGTCTTTTTCGATTTTAATTTTAATTTTGCTTATCGATATCGGTGTTTTTCGATTTCAATTTTAATTTTGCTTATCGATATCAGAGTTTTTCGATTTTAATTTCGATTTTAATTTCAATTTTAAATCACTATTACATTTTTGTGACTTTATTATTGCTATATTTTCTATTTATGTTTTGGTTTCATATATAATTAGTGATTATTACTAAAATAGATACCTAGATTGTCAGTTATTATAATTATAAAATTAAACAAATAATACAATGTTATGAAACGTCAATTTATAAAATATAAATAGGTATTCCCAAAACTATTTCAACTCAAGATTCTTACTGTCACGGTGAGAGAAATTAGGAAATACGTGGAAGCCGATTATGGATAAAAGTATACCATAATATAATATAATATGATAACTAACAAGTCACAATAATATAAATACCGAAATAATAACATTTCTGTAAACGAAATACTGCCACGCGCTGTTTGTTAATTGTACCAGGAAATTATATTCTAATAAGATGGATACTTCGTATATTAGACATTATTCTTGGTAATAATAATAAAAATCCTATAACATACCTAATGGTAAATAATAAATACAAATTATAGTTGGGCTCATATTGTTAAATTTAAAATTTTTTTCCAATTGAAAATCGAAATTGAAAATTTTCTTTTAAACCGATTACAATTTTGATATTAAAAATCGATATCAATTTTTTTCAATTTCAATTTTAATTTTGAATATCGTTATCATACATTTCAGATTTTGATTTCGATTTTTATATTTCAAAAGAATTTTAACGATTTTTATCGATATTCAAAATCGATTTCGAAATCGATTTCAAGCCCTACTAAATAGTTACTTTGAGTTTGTAGCGATTAGTATTACACCGTACGTAAGAATATTTACGTTTCTAATATATAGTGTGTTTGTAATATAGTTTCAATTACAAGAAAATTTAACTAATAAACTGCAGGCACAGAAATCGCATTAATTTACAATTTTTTATTCAATTAAATTTTTTCTTAAATACAATTTTTTCCAGTAACATTTGTGTTTTTTTACTCTCATATTTCTATGTAAAATAATCAAATATAACAGCAATACAATTATAAGTATTATATTATAATATGTAATTTTTTTTTTAATGTGGCCCTTGATGAAAAATTGAAAAAAAATATGGCCCGCGTGGTTGAAAAGGTAGCCGACCCCCGACATAGAAAAATAACATTATCAAAGTACACGATATTAAATTGAACATAAATAAAAGTGATAAATGTTAATAATAATAAGGAATGTCGACGTCAATTATTTGGCCCGTCATTAGTAACATCATAGCGGATTCGAAATCAGGCTTATATTATAACACGTTGAAAACGGATAAAAATTTCCAAATCAACACTCTAAAATTATTAATGTACAATCGTATCTATTAAAAATACCTGGAATTACAATTAATGCCCATAAAAATATCATTAGAATAATATTAAAATAATAATATTTTGAAAATATTATACGATAATAATCTCCTATACCCTTTATCGCTCATCCCGACCCGCTTAAACAAACACTAAAAAACAAATAAACTTTCAAGTGGCCTGACCCAAAACTAACCGCACTAACGGCAACATATCGTGTAAATCATTTTTTTTTTTTTGTAAATCAATAAACGACAATACTATTCCAACATAATATATAATACAATTCCCCACTACTAACTATTTATACAAAGACGACTGGACGGAGTAATCGGTACCGAAAAAAAGTGCTCGAGTATTGATATGATGTGATGTGTATATAATAATAACTGAAAGAAATGAATTATTTTTTTTTTTTCAACTTAAGTGATTTCATTAATATAATTAAAACATAGGTATCAATACCATTGATTTTTAATCATTTATTTAATTGTCACGTCGCAATCACTATGTTGTCCTCGTATCTACCACACCGTCCACGTCGCGATCATTAAAAAAAAAAATGTGTAAAAAAACAGCTATATTTACCCAACACTACTACAGTGATGATTATTGATGGGATGTTGGATGACATCGGTTGACCACGAACGGCGCAGGGGTTCAGCAGGATTCAAAGGGCAGGCGGTGGTGTTGGACGAGATACGGACACCGAATAACGCAAGACCAACTCGCAAAGGTGGTGGTGACGCAGTAATGTATACAGTAACGTGGACCGCGGCCCGGGGACGGCGGCTTCTCCGAAAGGGTGCTCACGCCATCTACATTACAGACAATGCGCGTGTGCGACAACACGTGTGGGCGGGCGCGAGTTTGTGCGCGGAGCGCCCACGTGAGCGTGTGCGTGTGTCATTTACACCCCCGAGCCCGCGTTCGTGTGTGCGTGTGCGTGCGCGCTTATGTACGTGTGGACGGGCGTGTGCACGCTCGTGAGCGTGAGCGAGTGCGCGTGCGCGCCTGTGTGCGTGTGTACCGGCGCGGGTAAGCTAGTGTGTGTGCGCGCGTGCGTGTGTGTTAGTACGCGTAAGTGCGTGTGTGTGCGTGCGTGTCTGTATGCGTGTGGACCGGCGCGGGTTTGCTAGTGTGCGTGCGCGTGTGTTTGCATTCGTGTGCGTAAGTGCGTGTGCGTGTGTGTGTGTGCGTAACGTTCAGGTTGTCGAAATGATTATTATTCCGATCCTGAGAAGGGATAGAAATGTCACTGGTGGAATAATGCTGACCGTCAGCGAATTAATTATTATTTGAAAAAAAAAAAAAAAACCTAATAAAAAGCAACAGCCGGTAAAATACTAACATTTCGTTTTCCTCTTGGACAAGCCTTAAACCTTATTGACGTAATATCCGTTTAATATGTACTCGTTTCCACGATGACATTTGAAAGCAACGAAATGTTGATCGCGTTCGAAAAACGATTTCGGCCGAAGACTTTAATACGTAGTTAAACTTAATAATATTGGGATTCGGCAATAACGCTTTTTATTCGACGGCGGTGGTGCACGCGAAAGGCGGATTTGTGATTTGTCGCTAGATGTTGCGGGCGGGGAAGAAACCGCACAAGTGATGTGACCACCGGAGATGAGAATACGATTTCGCCGAGGAATACGATTAAATCCGGAATTAGCTAATATTCGATGAAAAAGATTGCCAACACCGTTGATCGTAAATACTACAATTACGGCACAACGGCCAAAATAAAATACGATTATTATTATTAATATTATTAATATTATTTTTTTCTTTTATTCAAATGAACCCTCGGCAGCAAAGGGTATTGGGTGGTGTTTACACTTAAAAAAAATAATAATTACATTTTAGATAATTTACTCGTGGTTTGCTTATAGCTAATCGAAATCGAATAATTTAATGTATAATATATTTAAGGTGGAGTGGAATTTAAACGTGAGGTGTTCATGATTATGTTTGGTTTGATAATTTTGCTGTTATGATGCATTTGACTGTGGGTTTTATTATTATTAGTTTCGTACCGATCTCTATTGGAATTGTATTTTCACGGCACCGAAAAACCGGCCAGTGAGCCATCTATAGTATTTATAATCAATGCTAATACATTAATAATATGTATGCCACTCTAGTACATACAACGCGCACGCATAACGATCACAATATACATTGGCCCTATCGGAACGTACCCCGTTAACAAAAAATGTAATTCATTAACATACCACTGCGGTCTACATGACCATACGGCATACATATATTTGTAATAAATGCCTTTCTTTGATTTGTCTAAAGTCTAATGAGTAAAAAGTGATAACCCGTTAAACCAGGCATGTCAAACACGCGGCCCGCGGCTCATTTTTTTGTGGCCCGCGGCTATCAATATTAATGTGCAAAAAAGAAAAATATTAATGTCGTGTAATGACTATTTTAGATTCTTAGAGAATGGTTTATTTGATATATGTACATTATTATACTGTCTTATCTTCTGATGACAAAAAATATTCAGAAAAAATTATATGTTTGAAGACCGAATTCGAAAATAGGTTTCAAGATTTCCAATATTTAGAAAACGATTTTGCCTTTTTTACGTCTCCTTTTTCAACAGACGCAGTTAATGTTCCAACACTTATACAAATGGAATTTGTCGAGATTCAAAATGATTCAAATTTAAAAAATAAATTCAATGAGGTTGGTGTTCCTGATTTTTACAATTTTGTGCCAATACGATATGTGGAAACTCGAAGATTTGCTAGTAAAATTATCTCTATGTTTAGTAGTACTTATCAATGCGAGCAACTTTTTTCATTAATGAACAGTAATAAATCATCCGTTAGATCCAGATTAACCGACACACATCTAAATGCAGTATTAAAAGTGGCTTCGTCAAATAATATTTCTCCCGAAATTGAAAAGTTGGTGGGAGAAAAGAGATGTCAAATATCGTCTAAAAAGAATTATTAATATGTTTTTTTTTGTAATTTATCCAACACTTATATATTTTAATAAATAATTAGTATGATTTATATTTCATTTAAATGTTAATGTTCATTTGTTTTTTAATTTTTTAATTTAGTTGTAATTGCTGTATTCGTAAACATAAATAATAAAATTGAAAAATGTGTACAAAATATTTATTTTTTCGCTAAATTTTTATGTGCGGCCCAATTAGTAAACTTTTCAATATATTTGGTCCACCTGATACTTTGAGTTTGACATGCTTGCGTTAAACAGTTGTAATGTTATATTTTAAACATATTCGTTTAAATTGAAAACAATTGGAAAACATTTGTATCACATTCTAAAAACAAGATGTTTTTAATAAAATACACTATCCATACTCATTTAATGATAAAATCTGACTTTCTGTTGAATTATACTAAGCGTGCGGTTGAACTTATAAGTTTTTTTTATTGTTTTTGTTAGAAATGTTTCATCAAAAACTGTTATCAAACATAACTACCATCATAGTACATAATAACGATATAATACTCGTCAATTTAGTAGTATATACGTATAGTTCTATGAGTACGTAGAAAAGTTAAACACGCACAGCCGAAACGAAGAAGTTTTTCATTTATGACGATCGTAACATTTATCAAGCCGAATTTATCTAGCCGGACGCGTGCGTTTATTCGCGACGTCAGCAAGTTATTAAATCGATCATAGACTATACCTTTGCTAAATTCAGACGAGACTCTTACAGGTGTACGACCCACTTGTACGAGTACTGGCAGCTAGGTAATAACTAGGGCAGAGAAGTTATAGGAGGTAAAATTGGAAAAATATGCATGCAAATATGCACAGAAAAAATTGAATATATGCATTGAATTCCATTAAATATGCAAAATAATATGCACAAAAAAATTATATTATAGTGAAATAAAAAAATTAGATAAAAAGATAAATCATTGCATTGCACAACTAATGTTTTTTCAATATTTTTTACACCGAATGATCGGTGATTGTCAGTCCCCAGTATAGATTTTTCGAATTTTGAATCTTGGATTTATCCTTAAAATAAATATTAAATATATCAATATAAAAATGAACTTTCTCCATTCAAAATTTTTAAAATTTTTAATATTATTGCAAACCCATCATTTTTTTCCAAAACTTGGTTAAATTTGGTATTTACTTTCATTCCAACGTCCCCCGCAACTTCGTCCAATTTATTTTTTGTAAATATTACTGTTGTTACTGAATCAGTTAATGATACTCAGCAATTTTTCCCCTCAAAATTGTGCAAATGTGTAGAATATGCATGAAATATGCAGAAAATAACGAAATATTCAATTTTTAAAAAATGTTTAAAATATGCAAAAATATGCAAAAAAAAATTTAATATTTCAACCATGGGGCTTATGACTTCTATTTATATCTTGGTTTGCTATAAAATAGAGGCTCAGAAAAAAACATGCAAATCCTATAACATCTCTGCCCTAGTAATAACTAATAAGTAATAACGAGTACGCGGTCACGTGACGTTTAAGGGATTTTGCAAAAACCTAACGTACCGTTTTTATTTTAATTTCTACGATTAGTTTTCATACCGCAGTTTGAAAAAATATTATTAAAACATACGACCACCTATTATACAATCTAAATAATAATTGTGATATTCAGATGCATTGTGCGAATTAATATTAGTATTTTACAAGCACATTTTATAACAAAAGCTATGCATTGAAGACATATATTATTTTAAAAGGTTTCGAATACAGACAACTTGAACAAACTACCTATCAAAAGCAATGCGAAAATGTAATACTCATGAATTAAATATAAGACCCACCGATTACTACTTAAAAGTAAGTTACTTAGAATTATTGTTATATACCTATCTTATATCTTTTAATACGATTACATTAATATTCACCAAGGGTTCGCCCGTTTAATTAATGAATTCATGCATAGTAGATTACATTTCAAACGATTCAAAGATGTTGTATTATGCCATTACATAATATATACACCAACATTAAACACCACATTTCTGTGGAAGTGTCTTCAGCAAACGTACTCTACAGGAGGGTGTATATTTTGTGAAAGACTACGAGCAGGACACACAAAAGTGTTGCCGCACCGACAAGACTACGGGTGATTCAAGAAATAAACATATTAATTGGATGGGCTATTCTGCGTATTTAAATATCTAATGAATAATAACGAGCATGAATATATGTTTAAGAAAGTATATTATGTCTAGTACCTCTACGGCTATACGTCTGTTCTTGATATTAGTGAGACATATTGTACAATATTAACAATCTATAGTCTATACGAAACAACAAGCAGCCGTAAACGTTATTAGAATAAATAAATAAATATTAAGATTGATAAAACAACAATTTTTAGAATTCATTGAAGTTGATTTTATTAGGATTTTGATGTTAAAATCGTAAAAATCGTTCTTATAACGCATTACAAAGTAACATCAGGTTACTTTATTTACGATAAAATGAAACTGCGTGTTTTTTTTTTATTAGTCAGATATCAGCCGTAGACGATATTAATAATCCAATACTTATTGGTAGAATGTTTTCGACGGGGTAATCACTTTCAAAATAATAAGATTAGTTTGAAATTCCCACTCTTAGTTATAATTATTATGTAGGCGCCTGCAGGCGCTGTACGTCCTGGAAAATATTATGATTGACGTTTATATCAACTTACCGTGGCGGTGTTTTTGATATCTACCATGTGCAGTATACTCACGCTAACTCGAAGGCTTAGAACTTCAAAAAACTTTTCTGGAACGAAGAGTAGAGGTTTCAACAAATAAGTCTGTACTGGAATTATTTAAGTCGTTGTAACTCATACCATTAGTAGACAGATTTCTACAACACTTGCCCAAATGTCTGTAGTCGATACAATTTAAATAATAGTTCCTTTTTTTGGGCATTCGTTATATTATATTATATTAAATTTATAATCAATGGTATAATGTTATGCGACCCCGAAAAATGTACCTTGGACGAATTTAGTACAATTATTTTAGTCGTATTTTTATTCATAGTTCTATTTTGTTTTACTATACAAGTAGAAAACTAGATGACTATAGAGTAGTATTATAGACTATAGACTGTTCAGTATAGACAGTCGGAAACGGGAAAAATTCAAAATTCAAATTAAATTTTGTTTTTTGAGTAGCAATTCGGCATTTGATAAGTTTTTAGCAATTTAATTTTAAATGTAAAAAGTGTATTAATTTATCAGGTACGTTAAAACGTACTGAAGTTAAATTAAAACAAAAAAATTTCACTACTGTTTTTTTTTTATACTATATATTATATATTAAGTTTATTATACATTTTAAACCTGGTGTCTATTTATATAATATTGACGGGTAGTTTGTTTTATCGAATATACAGTGTGTTTCTTTTTACAGGTAACACTAAACAATTGTGTCCGGTGACATCAGATTAATATGCGGTTTTCGGGAGGAGATAGGAAATACATAAATACACAATTATTGATGATTTTTGCATTTTTTTGAATGGTGAATTGGATAAACCAAATTCAGATGGACCGAATTTTATAAGTATCTGTATTTATATTTTATCCGTAGGCTTAGTACATTAAACATTTACGTCTAATTAATGTTAATTGATTCCTCAAAATTAAATTTAAATTATTTAATATTTACTAAGCCTACGGATACAAAAATAATACATTCAATTTCATAATAATTCATAAAATTCTAGTATTATTGTTGAAAAATTCGATAATTTTAATCGGAACTTTAACTCGTTGTCATTTAGTCAATTTTGATTTTAGAGCTAAGGACCAAAGAAAAACAAAATAGACAGAAAGATCTAAAAATGTAAAAGTTATCAATAAATGTGTATTTATGTATACCTATGTCCTCCCGAAAACCGCAAATCAATCTGATGTCACTGGCCAGACTTATTTTGTGTTACCTTTACAAAGAAACTCACTGTATTACATTTATACGTAGAATAGGCCAATGAAGCAAATTATCTGAGCAACATATTGTAAATTAATATTTATGAGACCAGGATAATGTGTGTGTGCGTGTTTTGGTTGAAAAACGTATGTGACTCTGAGAGACTCCGACGGCACGCTAGGTTTTTGTGTCTTACATGCTCCAAACAAAACATACACCCTATCCCGGTCTCGTCCATCCGGCTGTCTTACATATTAATTTACAAAATGTGCTACCTCTGCTCATTTGGTCCAATGGCCAAATATATGTATTTGACAATGTTAATTAAATTTAAATATCGGTGTTGTCGACAAATATAATAATTCCCATTCAATCTTTAAAGTGTGTCAAAAATACAGTGTACTTATGTCATTTCTTTTAAATGGCTTAGGGTGGCTATTCTTTGTTGTATTGCCAACTCTTCGTTTAGTATTTCAGTTTTTAAAGCGGCTTCTTGTCGTTTCGCTGACAGTTTTTGCAACTCGTATTGCTCATTAACTTCGTGTATCTTCTTGTGTAACGTTTCAATTTCCACTTCCATCTTTTCCGCTTTTCTTTTAGAATTCTAAAATATCGTATAATAACAAATAAGTAAATGTTGAATAGTTATAAAAATAATCATTTCTCAGACGATAAGAAATTGTGTACCTTTTCGAATTAATATTAGGTGAAAAAATGTTTTTAATCGAAAAAAAAGGGAGAAACACTAGAATAATACAATACTAGCAATACTATAGTTAGTTTATAATTAGTTTATAATTTAGCATTTATCTATAGTTTTACAGGCTAATATTGTATTATATCTATACGCGAGAACGATAATAAACGGTTTTTCCTTTTGTGTGTGTGTGTGTGTGTGTGTAAAAAAGATACTTACTTCCAATTGTTTATGCGCTAGTGAAATTTCAATTTCAATGAATTCCACAAATTTGTCATCGTTATTCTCGCCGCCTGTAGTTACTGTCAATTTGGATACAAGTTTTAGTACTTCATCGTATTCTTTTAATACGCGCCAAGCTCTTGCCCATTCTATCCGGGCTGTTTGATAATAACGCAACCCTTGAATTATCAATGCTCTCAAATCATTTAACATCTCGCCTGTTATGTTGTCTAATCGTTTTTTGGCCATATGCATCGTACGAACTTTCTCATCAGTAATCAACTTCTTAAATCTAAAATGAAAGAAGGCATTGAGTATCGAGAAAGATTCAAACTAGAAAAGTAGAAACTATAAAATTATTATCATTATTTCTAGATTAAAATGTACCAAGTTCAGTTTCATAATTATTTACGCTTTACGCAAAAGTCATAAAAATATTTACGATTTTAACTTTGAACGAAAATGTAAGTCCTTACGGAAATTTTTACTACATTTTTTTACTTACTGGTTTATCATGCATGAAGGATATTGCACCGAAAGCAAATCCATAATTTTCCTATTCATTGTTCCTTCAAGTGCTTCTTTTAACGTCATTAGAGATATAAAACTGGGACAGTGCAACGATGGACGTAAATTTAGTTGCATCATAGGTATCTGTGCTGATTTTTTAAATACTTCAAGAACTCCTCGTCTGTTTTCAATCTGCAGAAAAGAAATTACTTATGAAGATACATGATGAAATAAATTGAATCATGAGTAGAAATATTGTTAAGGGTTTATCAGGGTTCTCGGATATTATTTATAAGATGTGATTGATTACTATACACTTTTGTTCGATTTGATTTCAGTTAACAAAATTTAAAGTAAAAGTGTATAATTTTAAAATCTTACTTCATCTACAATGACTTTAGTTCGTTTTTTTAACGCTGATAATAGATTATGCCGACGGAACACTTTTGGATCACGTATACCCAAATCCATTAGGTCTTCTACCAGGAAATCGAGCAATTTATCCACATAAGGATCGTTACAGTGACTCAAATTCGAATCACTCGTATCCGAAATCATCTCTTGTTCGATAGCGCTGTACAGCATGCGATACAAATCCTCGGCGCGTTCTCTGATATTTAGTGGATGTCGTCGAGATAGGACTTTCCATACTTCATTCGCTAAACTTTTTAGTCCGTTATTTGTTTGGTCGTCCGTGTCGAATTTTATTCCTTGGGAGACCGTAGTTTTCACTGATAAATCTTTGAGTTTAGGCGTTGGAGTTTTACTAAAAAAAAATATAAATATGTATTATATTCAATTAATAACCAGGTATAACATCAATAGTGTATAATTTTTGGCTTGTCCAATTCGTATGTAGTCATTCATTTTCATATTTTCATCGACTGATTTTATTTTATGTACAATTATTATAATCCTTATTATAAATCTACGACTTAACATTCCAACTTAAATAACTTTTGAATAATTATAGGGATTAAAAATTGTAAGAAATAAAAAGTCTCTGGTCAAGTATCTTATCAGAACTGTTAACGTTATCTAACTGTTAGTTTTAATTATTATAAAATATGTTATATATCTTAACAAATAAATATATTTTTATATAATCTAGTTATAGTCAAGGGCGGCTACAGAGTACAGAGGTCCCAAAAGAAGGGGACAATATATATAAATTAATAAAATAAATGAATAGAAACTGTCTTATTATTAATCGTCATATAATAAGTGTACAGAAATCGGTCATGGTCTCAATAGAAACACTGGTGTTAGGTCTTCTCGTTTTAGAATGTAAAAACTTTTAATTTTGAAAATAAAACTTAATTAAAATCGTATACTCAATACCTGCTAAACCATAATAAAAAAAGCATTTAGATACAAAAAAAGTAGAAAAGTGTTATTGAATATCGGTATAGTTGTATATTCGTATAAATTATAAGGAAAATATTGAACTTGCATGAACAACATTTTAGCCACAATTAATTTCAAACACAATATTTGATACTTTTTCTTATGTACGGGGGGGGGGCGATCTCCTTTTTTTGCCCTCCCTTTTATCCGCCCATGATTATTGTTATTAGTTACATAGTTTATACGCATATTTAAATATCTTACACTTACATTGTTTCTCCTTGCGAATTCATCCACAATGAACCAGCACCAACAGGTCCAATAGTAACAGCTACGTATCCAAATAATGTGGCACCGTTGCATAAACTTTGAATAGCAACATAAGTCCGTCCGTCTGATGAAACTTGATTTAGCTCGTCTAATGGCAGTTCTTTGTTCACGATTTTCGGTTCTTCGATTTCTTCTATTTGTCGGTCCGGTGCTCCGTAAAATGGGAACTCATCGAATGTCTCTAACGGTTTGTTAGCTGGCATACTCATAAACGGTGCATTTAGTTTACCGTCGTACAAGTTTAGTATTAATTGTGCCAAGTACATATTACGTTTCTTTGCCAAAAAAATTTGAGGGTGAGGGTTTTCCAATAATTTTTCAATCCAAACCTATGAAATCGTAAGCGATTTTTATTTTTATAACCTAGTAAAGGTATACTATTTATTCATTGTTTTTGAACCCAAAGGTGGACTGATAACTTAACAGGCTATTTTAGGGAACCGTGCGCTCGTTTAAATTTATTTGAATAAAAAAAATATATACTTTATATGAATTAAAAAATATTTTTTTCTTTTTCCTTTTAGATAATATTGTAATGAAAAAATAAAAAGACAATTTGTTATCAAAATGCTTATGTTTCTTGATTTTTAATTGATAAGGTAAATTGTATTATTGGAAGTCCTATAAAGTGCTAAGACAAACATTTAGTACAGGAGCCCAGAAAATGATGTGGAGTCCCTGTATACATAAGTATATAATCGTACACTGCGTTAACTGCTAAACTAAATGTTTGAATAACTTTTTTTTGTTTTTTTTCCTGTTTGAACCGAGGTTCAGGCGAGAACAGTTTATCACAGCACTTTCACCCAAATAACTGAATAACTAGATATTATTGTAACTACCTGAACTAATTCCTTATTCACGTTTTGACCGGCGTTGTCCATTGCTTTTTTTAAGTGAATGATGTAGAAGAAAAAGTGTTGTGTCACTTCATCGGATACCGTTAACTCTTGTTTAACATATTCAGAGGGTTGTTCCATTTTTGTGTTGAAAATTGTTGTGTTTAAAATTAATGTTCGCAAACGTATTGCTAGAGCTTTGTACTATTAGAATTTGAAGTACTTTATGTTGTAAGCATTATTGTTGTTTGGGAAACAGGATTGATGAATAAAAATTTGATTTTGATTATTTTTATTATAGCCAATAAATGTTTATTTCTTTATTTTTTACATAAAATACCTAATACTAAAATATTTTTCTTTTATATTTTATGATTCTGATTCGCTGGTAAAATAATCGTCCTCTGAGGTAGGATCAGATTTTTTTAAATATCAAGTCTATGAAAAAAATATACATGTTAATTTCATTGATATATAGAAAACATTAACAATAACCATTTCACGTTTGAAGTTTAAAGTTTAAACGGTTGTGCAACTGCTGAATTTAAAGTATTATTAAACTGCTGCAGTATCAAAAATAAATGTATAATAATGAGATCATATCATTAGGTTTTTCGGTTAAATAATTAGTCAAATCGATATTATAGACAGTTTTTAATCATCGTCTTAACATTGAATGGTTACCGCGTTCAATTGTAATTTCCTTATTGGTTAGAAAACACATAGATTTATTCACATTTTATGAGTTGAATTGCCGTTTATTTTTTATTGCGTCTCTCACCTGAACTCCAAGTTTGTCTAATCACATCACATTCTATGATGTACGCATACATAATTATCTACGGCCGTGGTTCACATAACTGTGGCAGAGTAAATCTTGAAAGTTTGGAAATCGAACCGAAGTATTCCCGCTGACGCCGACGGGTCCCAACGCGACAACGAGCTGAAATAGCCGATCGACTTTGTCACGTCAAAAAAATTGAAACCCGAATCTACGTGACGAATGATCGATTATTATCCGAGAAGAGTGAAGCTGGAAAAACGTAAAACATTATATTATCTCAACTCGCGAATAACACGCCGCTGTCTGGCGACGAACGGTTCGAAGTCCGCGTTGCCCGGCAGTTACTACGACAGATGGCGTTAACCGTACCGCAGCGTACACGATATCCAGTTGTCGCCCCGCGGCGACGTGCGTCTCGGGTGTCACTATCGTCCTCGGGTTATCATCGTTATCGATTGTCGAACAAGTCCTGAGTCCTGACCGGCGTCGGGTTAAGTGAACGACTTGTTCACTCGAGAAGGGAGTAAACGGTCGACAACTGTGATAATATCCTCGATATCCTTCTTCGTCCGCGGACAATATCGGTCCTGAGCACGTGGCCGAGTCCTAACGGTTTCTGTGCGTTGTAAGCATTATCATTTCGAGTCGTACCCCGTCTATAGTCTGCGAGACTCTAACCTAGACCTAAACCTTTTGAACTTGACTCGCACCAAAGGTTTATAGATGGTTGGACGACAGCGAACGTCCGACATTGTTTCGAACATAATATTTACCGGCTACCACGCCGGGATAGGGTTTTTATTTTTTTTCGATCTAACGTAACATCAAGAGTATACAATACAACGCTCAACAGTATTATCTCGTGTCGATGATCATCTTGTTTTCTTCACACTGATCTGCTTATTGTTTGACAACGTAGGAACGAACACACACTGTTGTTGTCTGTTGTAGTTATCGACAAGGTTACTTTATTACTATAAAATGAAACTGCGTGTTTTTTTTTTATTAGTCAGATATCAGCCGTAGACGATATTAATAATCCAATACTTATTGGTAGAATGTTTTCGACGGGGTAATCACTTTCAAAATAATAAGATTAGTTTGAAATTCCCACTCTTAGTTATAATTATTATGTAGGCGCCTGCAGGCGCTGTACGTCCTGGAAAATATTATGATTGACGTTTAGATAAATTTTAGTTTAATAAACGAGATTATAGAGATAAAAGTCCATATCCAGGGAGGCAAAATTACCGAAGTAGAGAATCGAGCATAAATAGACAAAATAATAGAGAACGATCAATATCAAGAGAGAGACAATATTACGAAAGAAGACCAAGAGAGTATAGTACAGACAGAGATTACAAAAGAGAGAATAGTTATAAACCAAATAAGAATGAGTATAGAGATAATTCACGTAATAGAGATAGAAGTCCCTATATCGAGAGACAAATTAATAAAAATGGAGAAGATAACCTCAATAGGAATGGCTATAGGGATTGCAGAAACAGGTCGTATTCGAGAGATAGAGATAGTTACAATAATAATAGTTATAGAAATCAACGTAGTAAAAATAACAGCCATGAGAGAACTCCAGAGCGTTATAAAGGTGATTATGAAAAGCAAACAGAGAGAGTGACATGTTATCGATGCAATGAAAAAGGCCATTACGCTGACAAATGTACAAACCAAAAAAACGATTAAGGCCCGAGTTAGAAAGTAAATCGGATCATCTTGCTCGGAGGTAAAATATAAACAACGAAATTAACCATACTGAATTTGTTAAAAATTGGTACAAAGGAAAAAACAACAACACAAACAGTAAAATTGAAAACATTTCTTCAGAACCACTAACCGAATTCCTGAAATTTTTATTAAATAATAAAAAACAAAAACTGACATGCGATTACTCAGAAATTACAGCCGATATATTTTCACCGAACCCAAATATCGCTTTAGGACACTGCGTCAGTAACTGTTTTGCCATGTCAAAAGGAATCGCCTTACAATTTAAAGACAGATTTAATAATAAAGAAAATTTAATTAATCAAAACAAAAAAATTACTGAGGTAGCACATTTAAAATTGAATGATCAATGGATTTTATACCTCATTACAAAAAATAACCATTTTGAAAAACCTACATATAATAATATTCTTAGTACATTACAAAACACCAAACAATTTTGTATTAAAAACAAAATCACGACATTAGCACTACCAAAAATATGCGCAGGACTAGATAATAAACAATGGGATATAATATCTAATATGATAAAATTTGTTTTTCAAGATTCAATCATTAAAATTATAATTGTTTCAATACCGGATAATACAGACGATAAAATAAAAATCAATGACGATTTGGTACCAAGTTATATAATATTAAATAATAACATTAACGACCAATTACGAAGACAAATTACATTCATATCCAGTTCATTTATACAAGCGGAAGGGGTGCCGAGCGACGGTGATTGTGGGGCCCACGCATTACGAGTTTACCTAGAAAATATTAATATTTATAGAACAACACTAGAAATATTAAACATATTAAACATTCGAGAATGCAAATCAGGGTATTACTTAACCGAAGATGACTTAGCTTTTATTTGTGACAGATTTGAACTAAATTTGTTCATAATATATGAAAATAACAACAAAACCAATGCAATAGTCTACTGGAAGCCAAATCGTAGAAATATAGGAATTTTTCATAAAAATTGTCATTGGACACCAGGCATTCTCATTGAAACAAACAACCTACGCACATTTTCTAATATTACTATAAACACTATTTTCCTCGACTCAAATACGATAGCAAAACACATTAATAATCATTTTGAACGTCAAAATGGTTTACAAATGTCAAATAATAATTTAAATAAAGGAAACAATTATGACAATATAATAACCGGAAATGAACGCAAACGAAGAGTACTATCAATAAAAGTAGAGATACAGGGGACGAAAATTATGCAATAATAGACACTGGATCAAATCTCTCATGTATAGACTATTCGTTAATCAAAAATAATAAACTATTAAAACCCAAAGAAAAAGTTACAATAACAGGATCAGACAATAACGAATTAGAACAATTAGGTAAAATAAATTTAACAATAAGAATAAATAACCATAATTACCTTATAAATGCCTTTGTGATAAAAAGACTCCAATGCAAACTACTCTTAGGAAATGATTTTAATATTAAAAATAACGTGATAATAAATTTTAAAAGTAAAAATATTCAAATTAAAAATGATGTTATAACAATGGACGAAATTTGGTACCACCATAACAAAAATATTAGTGTAAATAAACTTGAATCCCTAGCCAGCATTAACTATAGCGAAAAACACAATGAGATAAACATTAGGAATAAAACAGTATCATCAGATATAAATACCCAAATAGGAAAAAAAAAGGATAATACAGAGAAAAGTACTCAAGGAAAAATATTAATTACCGAAAATAAAACTATACCACCCAAAACCACAACAAAATTAAATATTAGAGTACACAAACAAAATGATAATAAGACCGAAAATATATTCATTAACCCTGTTGACAGATTAAGTCAAAAATATCATTTAACATTAAATACAAAAATCTTAAAAGAGTATGACACATCAATAGAGGTGTGTAATTTTTCAAATGTATACACACAAGTATATGAGGGTATGACATTGGGAAAAATAAAAAAATCTATTAATTTAGGAAAAACCAACAATAATAAACAAACAATTTTAACAACTCTTAAAAATGATGAAATAACTGATAAGCAAGGGACAGTGATACAAATTTCAAGAGAATTAAATACCGAACAAAGAGAAAAAGCAAAAGATTTAATAAATAAATACAAACACTTATTTACATCTGACCCATTAGATATTGGTTGCGCAAACATAGAACCGTGCGAAATTAAATTAAAATCAAATAATCCCATATTTCAACCTCCTTACAGAGTATCACCGACACAAAGAGAAAAATTAAAAACTTTAATAGACCAAATGATAACTTCTGACATAGTTGAACCTAGTCGAAGTAGTTACGCTGCTCCAGTATTTCTAATACCAAAAAAGAAAAATAGGGAATATCGATTTTTGGTAGACTATAGGAAATTAAATAACGAAACAATTAGTGATAAACATCCTATCCCTAGATCCCAAGATTTATTTAGAAGCCTAGAAGGAGCCAAATATTATTCAACTATCGATATGGCCCAAGGTTATTTTAAAATACCATTAAAAACTGAAGACAAAGATAAAACTGCTTTCATTACAGATTTCGGATTATATCACTTTAAACGAATTCCACAAGGATTTAAAAACTCTGGACCAATTTTTCAACGAATAATTAATAATTTATTTAGTGATTATTTATATAGAACTATGGTTGCATATCTAGATGACATTTGTTGTTTTGGGAAAAATGTTGAAATGGCATTGAAAAGACTGGGAGAAATTTTTATTCGATTAGACGAAGCAGGATTAAAATTAAAAACAAATAAATGTGTATTTTTCAAAACCGAAATAGAATTGTTGGGTCATAAAATTTCCAACGACGGAATAGTACCTCTAGAAAGAAACGTCCAAACAATAAAAAACTTTCCCATTCCCAAAAAGGTAAAAGATGTACGCTCATTTGTTGGTTTAACTAGTTACTATAGAAAATATATTAAAAATTTTGCAAAAATTGCTAGCCCGCTAACTGATTTAACAAAAAAGGAAATAAAATTTATTGGGGCGAGGACCAAAACAACGCTTTTGATATATTAAAAAACGCAATAATTACTGCACCAGTTTTGGCGCATTTTGAAGACGAATACCCCGTTTTCGTTACAACAGACGCGTCAATAGAAGGTCTTTCAGGAATTCTAGAACAAGAAAACCCTAATGGGAATAAACACCCGATTGCCTTTGCATCTAGGAAATTAAAAGGTGGGGAGAAGAACTTTTCTACCACTGAACTTGAAATGTCTGCCGTAGTTTTTGCGTTAAATTATTTTAAAGAAAACCTTATAGGGAGAAAAGTGACCGTATTTAGCGATCATTCAAGTCTTCAATATTATAAAACTATGAAAAATCCATCATCTCGAATTACGAAATTTATTTTTAAATTATTAGAATTCGATTTAGAAATAAAACATAAGCCAGGTTCATGGAATTTAGCCGCAGACTGTTTATCCCGATACCCTGTAGAAAATATAAACTCATTAATCAACGAAATAAAAATTATTTAAGACAAAGATCCCGACACTATACCAGATATAAATACAAAAACCTTAAAAGAAAATCAATTACAGGACGAATTCTGTCATGGTATTATTTCTGCAATAAAAACAAATATTAACTCTAAATACAATAGAAAATCTAGACAATTTTTAATAAAAGAAGACATTTTATTTTTCAAAAATTGGTCACCGAACGGTATAAAACATTTATTAGTTATTCCTAAAAATTTAGTAAACACTATACTCAAATCATATCATGAGTCAGTCTTTGGAGGTCATTTTGGAATAACTAAAACACTAGCTAAATTAAAATTAAAATACTATTGGCCTACAATTATTAAAGACACTTCAGACTTTATTAAAACATGTAGCTCTTGTCAAATGATAAAAAACCCTCCGGGAAAAAGTCATGGATTATTGCAACCAATACCCTTAACGTCAGGAAACCATTGCAACGATTGACATTCGATTATTTAGGGCCACTACCCACTTCTAATGGAAAAAAATATATTATCGTAGCGACATGTAACGCAACAAAAATGGCCTTCGCAAAAGCGGTTGCAAACGCTAATGGCATGGCTACAATACATTTTTTAATGGAATTAATTACATCTTATGGAATACCCAAATACTTTTGTAGTGATAGAGGCACTCATTTTAGAAACACAGAGGTAGAATATGCATGCAAACGGTTAGGTATTACACAGATATTCTCCAGTGCTTATCACCCACAATCAAACGGTATGACGGAACTCATGAATAAAATTATTTGCAATAGTTTATCACGTAAACGAAAACCAAAAAGATTGGTCCCTGTATTATAAAATGGTTATTTTCGCCTATAATACAAGCCCAAGCCCACGATTAAAAGTAAGCCCCTTTTACCTATTGCACGGAATAGAAGCAAACCAACCCATCGATAACAAAATGATACCGGAAAATGAATCTTTTAACCTCACAAAATCAATAAAACAATTACAAAATATAAGGGACACAATACCAAAAATTATCGAGAAAGAGCAGGCTATTCAGAAAAAAAACTATGACTTAACGCATAAAAACATTGACTTCAAACCAGGACAAAAGGTCCTAATAAAATTTCTATTCCAAGAACCTAACAAGACAAAAAAATTAGCACATAAATATCGAGACCCTTTCACAATAATCGAGAAAGTAACAGACGTAAACTATAAGGTAAGATTAATTTTGAACGGCAAAGAAACAATAGACACGATACATGTTCAACGAATAAAACACTTCTGTGAAAATAAAACATTAACAACATAAAAAAAAAAAAAAGGAACACTATATTCTAATTTAATCATCTAAATTAAAATTATTAAAAAAAAAAAAAAAAACACCACTATTAATAATAATAAAATACATAAGCATACTAGAAACAAAATCAAAAATCAAAACAATCTATTAAAATTTTAGAACGATAATTGCGACACCAACTCCACAATGCAATTACAAATCATCCTTATAACCTTATTCGTTAAAATAAAAGCGGGAGAAGCACTTATCTTCGAAAACCAACCATTCATCAACAATCCTGGGATCTATTTTGAAAACATTTCTCCACTATTTATAACAGTCTCACAATGGAACCTGATAACATTTTACAATGTATCGGATTATGAACAAAACTATATATCAATCAAAACATATTTTGGCAACCTCAGAAACATTTGTAGCGAGTACCAATCAAAATACGAGAAAATTACAGAAACATGTGTAAACTTAATAAATACTAACCTCCAAGTTCTGAATAAAATCGACGAAGACCGAGAAATCGTACAACAATATCTAAAAATCGATGAAACCAACTTCAATACGAACAACAAACGGAAGAGGCGCAGCTCATTTTTCGGAGGAATAGGTAAACTACGAGTTTTATTCGGCGTGCTAACCGAAGAAGAGGGCGAAATGTATGAGGACAAAATCAGATCCCTAGAAGAAAAACAGTTGAAAACCCTATTAATCCAAAAAGAACAAATCAAAATATTTCAAAGCTCTTTAAACTCAGTAAATAATATCACGTCAAATTATGCAAAAACACGAAACGATATAGAAGTTAATATGAACAAATTTAATAAAGAACTAAAAAAACAAAACGATGAAATGAAGGTATTGAATTTAATAGAATCGATACTATTATTCGATACACTTTACACCGAACTATTAAATCAATTTGAAAAAGAAAACACGCAGTTAATGAACATAATAACAAACGCACACAAAGGAGAAATTAACCCACAAATAATAAAACCCAATGAGCTATTGGTACAACTCAAAGATATAAAAACTAATTTACCGACAAATCTAAACCTACCAATTGATATAAATACAAAAAATTATTTCGACTTTATAAAAATTATAGATCTGAATGTTTTCTACATGAACCACCTTTTAATATACGCTATAAACATTCCTTTAATAGAAAACATACCTTTTAATCTTTTTCGAACAATAAGCTTACCAGTTCATGTCAACAAAAATGATTTCATCTTTATCCAATCAACATATGAATTCCTAGCGGTAGGAAGAGATAAACAATACTATACCTCGTTTTCCCAGGATCAAATAAATAAATTTAAAAAAACAAAGAACAAACTAATTTGCGAAACAGACATAACATTATCAAATAATAAAAAATCAAGCTGCGAATTTCAATTATTTACTAAAGGAAATGACATTCCAGAAACTTGTGAAATAAAAACGGTACAGATTTTCAACGACATTTGGCACCAATTAGGAAATAATTATAGCTGGCTATACGCTACACACGAACCAATTGAAGCAATCATAAGCTGCCCAGATGAAGAAGAAACTATCCAAATAGACAAAACAGGAATACTAAACCTAGGACCAAGTTGTAAGGTGTTCACAAAAAATAACATAATACTTGCAAGATATTCAGGGAAAAGTAATGTCTCTAAAGATTATGTACCAAAATTCCATCTTTTAAAACTAACGGAAAACTTCAACAAACAAATTAAAAACCAGGAAACCAGAAAAAACGACATAATTATACATAACCCAATTACAAAATTTAATGACCTCAGATTAAATTCCAAATCACTGTCCACCCTGGACGATTTAATAACAGAGGAAATAATATCAAAAAACAATGCCAGAACAACAACATTACACTCACTGGGACTATCAACAATATTATTAATACTGGCAGGAATTGTCATTTTTAAACTAATCAGAGCAACAAGAAAAAAAAAAAGAAAACCAGCAGATACAGTGAGGGTGATATACGATGCTGAAGAAAATAAGATACATATTCGAGATGACACAGAAACAAACTAAAAATTATAAAATACAAATTAATATAGTTACTCACATCCAGACTCACAAAAATAACAATTTCAGATGGACAAAAATAAAAAAATTGAAAAACTTGCCAAAAGAATAAAAAAGGTTCAATTCAACATCAATAGGGTAAAAGAAGGAAAAGAACCATATAACAGGCATAAGATCAGAAGATCCATCACAAATAATGACCCCACTAAATCACCAATCAAAACTTCAGAAAAGAAGCAAATTATTAATTCGGCCAAAAACAAAATTGCAATAGAAGAAGAAATTAGGAAGAGGTTCGAAAGTCTAGTTAAGTTCATAGAAAAAAATAATAAATAAATAAATAGGTTATAATATTACTAGTTTATTTTTGTTTTTTTTTAATATATTATGTATGTACAAAATATGAGGGCATATTTTTTTTATAATTTAGAGGGCTGTTGTATTGGTGTTATGGTTGTTGTGTTGGGGCAAGTAGTAGTCATATTACTATGAAATAATATGATGTGATATGACGATTGTAGTATTAATACATATATGCATTATTTGTTTATATGAGAAGATTAACAACAGCAATTTTAGTTTTAAGCCTGGGAAGCAAAATATGCTGAGGCAATAAAATTGTAAATAGTATTTAAGCGTCATGAGGAGGGCGGACTAGAGCTCTCTTTCCAATTTTATCGTACGGGTAAGTACGGTAACTGGAGAGAGGACTTTTTTTTTCGTTTCTCCGTAATTTTTGTATTTTAAAATAAAAATATAACTGTGTTTAAAATTGATCAACTTCGTTAATCTAATTTAAAAAGTAACTAAGAGGGTCGCTGCTTAAAATTTATATCTTAAAACAATATTGTATTTAAAACCACATCCAGTGCTCGATTTTATCGTGGTCAGTTGTGGTGCAAATACAATATTGTTTTAAGATATACATTTTAAGCTGCGACCCTCTTAGTTACTTTTTAAATTAGATTAACGAAGTGGATCAATTTTAAACACAGTTATATTTTTATTTTAAAATACAAAAATTACAGAGAAACGAAATAAAGTCCTCTCTCCAGTTACCGTACTTACCCGTACTATGAAATTGGAAAGAGAGCTCTAGTCCGCCCTCCTCATGACGCTTAAATACTATTTACAATTTTATAGCCTCAGCATATTTTGCTTCCCAGGCTTAAAACTAAAATTGCTGTTGTTAATCTTTTCATATAAACAAATAATGCATATATGTATTAATACTACAATCGTCATATCACATCATATTATTTCATAGTAATATGACTACTACTTGCCCCAACACAACAACCATAACACCAATACATATATACAACACCATTCAATCTTTAAAGTGTGTCAAAAATACAGTGTACTTATGTCATTTCTTTTAAATGGCTTAGGGTGGCTATTCTTTGTTGTATTGCCAACTCTTCGTTTAGTATTTCAGTTTTTAAAGCGGCTTCTTGTCGTTTCGCTGACAGTTTTTGCAACTCGTATTGCTCATTAACTTCGTGTATCTTCTTGTGTAACGTTTCAATTTCCACTTCCATCTTTTCCGCTTTTCTTTTAGAATTCTAAAATATCGTATAATAACAAATAAGTAAATGTTGAATAGTTATAAAAATAATCATTTCTCAGACGATAAGAAATTGTGTACCTTTTCGAATTAATATTAGGTGAAAAAATGTTTTTAATCGCAAAAAAAGGGGGAAACACTAGAATAATACAATACTAGCAATACTAGCATTTATCTATAGTTTTACAGGCTAATATTGTATTATATCTATACGCGAGAACGATAATAAACGGTTTTTCCTTTTGTGTGTGTGTGTGTGTGTGTGTGTGTGTGTGTGTGTGTGTGTGTGTGTAAAAAAGATACTTACTTCCAATTGTTTATGCGCTAGTGAAATTTCAATTTCAATGAATTCCACAAATTTGTCATCGTTATTCTCGCCGCCTGTAGTTACTGTCAATTTGGATACAAGTTTTAGTACTTCATCGTATTCTTTTAATACGCGCCAAGCTCTTGCCCATTCTATCCGGGCTGTTTGATAATTACGCAACCCTTGAATTATCAATGCTCTCAAATCATTTAACATCTCGCCTGTTATGTTGTCTAATCGTTTTTTGGCCATATGCATCGTACGAACTTTCTCATCAGTAATCAACTTCTTAAATCTAAAATGAAAGAAGGCATTGAGTATCGTGAAAGATTCAAACTAGAAAAGTAGAAACTATAAAATTATTATCATTATTTCTAGATTAAAATGTACCAAGTTCAGTTTCATAATTATTTACGCTTTACGCAAAAGTCATAAAAATTTTTACGATTTTAACTTTGAACGAAAATGTAAGTCCTTACGGAAATTTTTACTACATTTTTTTACTTACTGGTTTATCATGCATGAAGGATATTGCACCGAAAGCAAATCCATAATTTTCCTATTCATTGTTCCTTCAAGTGCTTCTTTTAACGTCATTAGAGATATAAAACTTGGACAGTGCAACGATGGACGTAAATTTAGTTGCATCATAGGTATCTGTGCTGATTTTTTAAATACTTCAAGAACTCCTCGTCTGTTTTCAATCTGCAGAAAATAAATTACTTATGAAGATACATGATGAAATAAATTGAATCATGAGTAGAAATATTGTTAAGGGTTTATCAGGGTTCTCGGATATTATTTATAAGATGTGATTGATTACTATACACTTTTGTTCGATTTGATTTCAGTTAACAAAATTTAAAGTAAAAGTGTATAATTTTAAAATCTTACTTCATCTACAATGACTTTAGTTCGTTTTTTTAACGCTGATAATAGATTATGCCGACGGAACACTTTTGGATCACGTATACCCAAATCCATTAGGTCTTCTACCAGGAAATCGAGCAATTTATCCACATAAGGATCGTTACAGTGACTCAAATTCGAATCACTCGTATCCGAAATCATCTCTTGTTCGATAGCGCTGTACAGCATGCGATACAAATCCTCGGCGCGTTCTCTGATATTTAGTGGATGTCGTCGAGATAGGACTTTCCATACTTCATTCGCTAAACTTTTTAGTCCGTTATTTGTTTGGTCGTCCGTGTCGAATTTTATTCCTTGGGAGACCGTAGTTTTCACTGATAAATCTTTGAGTTTAGGCGTTGGAGTTTTACTAAAAAAAAATATAAATATGTATTATATTCAATTAATAACCAGGTATAACATCAATAGTGTATAATTATTGGCTTGTCCAATTCGTATGTAGTCATTCATTTTCATATTTTCATCGACTGATTTTATTTTATGTACAATTATTATAATCCTTATTGTAAATCTACGATTTAACAATCCAACTTAAATAACTTTTGAATAATTATAGGGATTAAAAATTGTAAGAAATAAAAAGTCTCTGGTCAAGTATCTTATCAGAACTGTTAACGTTATCTAACTGTTAGTTTTAATTATTATAAAATATGTTATATATCTTAATAAATAAATATATTTTTATATAATCTAGTTATAGTCAAGGGCGGCTACAGAGTACAGAGGTCCCAAAAGAAGGGGGCAATATATATAAATTAATAAAATAAATGAATAGAAACTGTCTTATTATTAATCGTCATATAATAAGTGTACAGAAATCGGTCATGGTCTCAATAGAAACACTGGTGATAGGTCTCATCGTTTTAGAATGTAAAAACTTTTAAGAGGATGCCATACGGGCGTTTTACAGTTATGAAAACATACTCACTTTGATTGACAATAAGTCACTCCAGAATGGTTTTGTGGTAAAAACACTAATTATAAAAATTAAAGAACACAATATTTTAGAGGACACCACGGAGTTATTTTTTAAAAAATGTAATTCCCTAAATGTTACAATCGTTTGAAAATTATAAAATATTGTTCAGCTGTTTATGATATATTGACCGTTGTATTAGGAATAACGAAAAAAAACTCCGAGACGTCCTCAAAAATATGGTTCTCTTTAATTTTCTTAATTAGTGTTTTTGTCACAAAACCATTCTGAAGTGACTTATTTGCAATCAAAGTTAGCATTTTTACGCCGTCAAATTTCGTCTTTTTCCTTAGCTAGTGCTGCACCTAGCGGCGGCAACGACCCCCACAACAACACAACCAGTCCAAGCCGCGAAATCGATTACAAATTAAAAATAGCAGCGTTGCAATGCCGCGGCGATACGGCGGCGCGACGGCGCCTGCCACATTGCTTTATCGTAATAATAAGTAATAACAGAATATGAAATTTGTATATATAGGTACATTAAAAATATTGTAATAGTTATAAACAAAATAAAATGTTTAAATCGTCTTTACTTAATTTTTTTTTTATATTAATGACACTCTTGTGTCGGAAGTGTCCGACAACCCACTCATTTAAGTGTACAAAACATATGTATGCACTACTAATATAGAAAAAATATGGGGGTTCCACTAAACGTTCAAACTCCTACAAAGGTTCCGCGAGTAAAAGAAGTTGGGAAACGCTGCACTACACTGTACCCGATTATTGATACATTTATAATTGAATCACAATTCTCAATGATTTGGCTAGCATTAGCAGACTATTTTATTTTTGACTTGTTCAGTTGTTCACTAGTGATCATTGAAGCGAGTATTTAAACATTTTAATTTCATATTTTGCGGTGTTTTGCGGAGAAATGTGTTTTTGAGAAAAATGATTAAAAATATTGTATCAGTGAGAATGACTAACTGCAAGTGTTCCGTTTGAATGTGCTATGTTGTATAAGTATCAAGTAATCATTATTTAATTTTTATTCATTCGGAATATTTTATTTATAACTCAAAAAGTAATAATGTGTTAAACATGATTTAAAATATATTTTAATAATGATTTTATAATATATAGGTTGGTGAATACAAATAGGTAAACAGTAGCTATACATTTTAGTTAGGTAGGCGCAGGCCGCGGATAAATATTGCAACAGAGTACTATGTGTACTATGCACGTATGCACGTGTATGCATTTCATATCTACGCGCTGCGTATACACCACACGGTATACGAGTATACGACAAGGGTTCATGAAATAATAATTATTAATTTGACTTTTGAGCTCCCGAACTAGCGCGCTCGACGAACCGGTCCGCGGTCGCCGACTACGAATAGGCGTGTCATCCAACGCGCACGCGTGCTTGCGCATCGCGAAAACACCTAACAGCGCGTTCTCTCAGTCGTTGTATACGTTTCACCTTCGGTGTGGCGTCCTCTTAATTTTGAAAATAAAACTTAATTAAAATCGTATACTCAATACCTACTAAACCATAATAAAAAAAGCATTTAGATACAAAAAAAGTAGAAAAGTGTTATTGAATATCGGTATAGTTGTATATTCGTATAAATTATAAGGAAAAAAATTGAACTTGCATGAACAACATTTTAGCCACAATTAATTTCAAACACAATATTTGATACTTTTTCTTATGTACGGGGGGGGGGGGCGATCTCCCTTTTTTGCCCTCCCTTTTATCCGCCCATGATTATTGTTATTAGTTACATAGTTTATACGCATATTTAAATATTTTACACTTACATTGTTTCTCCTTGCGAATTCATCCACAATGAACCAGCACCAACAGGTCCAATAGTAACAGCTACGTATCCAAATAATGTGGCACCGTTGCATAAACTTTGAATAGCAACATAAGTCCGTCCGTCTGATGAAACTTGATTTAGCTCGTCTAATGGCAGTTCTTTGTTCACGATTTTCGGTTCTTCGATTTCTTCTATTTGTCGGTCCGGTGCTCCGTAAAATGGGAACTCATCGAATGTCTCTAACGGTTTGTTAGCTGGCATACTCATAAACGGTGCATTTAGTTTACCGTCGTACAAGTTTAGTATTAATTGTGCCAAGTACATATTACGTTTCTTTGCCAAAAAAATTTGAGGGTGAGGGTTTTCCAATAATTTTTCAATCCAAACCTATGAAATCGTAAGCGATTTTTATTTTTATAACCTAGTAAAGGTATACTATTACATAGCACTTTCACCCAAATAACTGAATAACTAGATATTATTGTAACTACCTGAACTAATTCCTTATTCACGTTTTGACCGGCGTTGTCCATTGCTTTTTTTAAGTGAATGATGTAGAAGAAAAAGTGTTGTGTCACTTCATCGGATACCGTTAACTCTTGTTTAACATATTCAGAGGGTTGTTCCATTTTTGTGTTGAAAATTGTTGTGTTTAAAATTAATGTTCGCAAAGGTATTGCTAGAGCTTTGTACTATTAGAATTTGAAATACTTTATGTTGTATGCATTATTGTTGTTTGGGAAACAGGATTGATGAATAAAATTTGGTTTTGATTATTTTTATTATAGCCAATAAATGTTTATTTCTTTATTTTTTACATAAAATACCTTACTAAAATATTTTTCTTTTATATTTTATGATTCTGTTTCGCTGGTAAAATAATCGTCCTCTGAAGTAGGATCAGATTTTTTTAAATATCAAGTCTATGAAAAAAATATACATGTTAATTTCATTGATATATAGAAAACATTAACAATAACCATTTCACGTTTGAAGTTTAAAGTTTAAACGGTTGTGCAACTGCTGAATATAAAGTATTATTAAACTGCTGCAGTATCAAAAATAAATGTATAATAATGAGATCATATCATTAGGTTTTTCGGTTAAATAATTAGTCAAATCGATATTATAGACAGTTTTTAATCATCGTCTTAACATTGAATGGTTACCGCGTTCAATTGTAATTTCCTTATTGGTTAGAAAACACATAGATTTATTCACATTTTATGAGTTGAATTGCCGTTTAATTTTTATTGCGTCTCTCACCTGAACTCCAAGTTTGTCTAATCACATCACATTCTATGATGTATGCATACATAATTATCTACGGCCGTGGTTCACATAACTGTGGCAGAGTAAATCTTGAAAGTTTGGAAATCGAACCAAAGTATTCCCGCTGACGCCGACGGGTCCCAACGCGACAACGAGCAGAAATAACCGATCGACTTTGTCACGTCAAAAAAATTGAAACCCGAATCGTTTACCTACGTGACGAATGATCGATTATTATCCGAGAAGAGTGAAGCTGGAAAAACGTAAAACATTATATTATCTCAACTCGCGAATAACACGCCGCTGTCTGGCGACGAACCGTTCTCGGCCCGCGTTGCCCGGCCGTTACTCCGACAGATGGCGTTAACCGTACCGCAGCGTACACGATATCCAGTTGTCGCCCCGCGGCGACGTGCGTCTCGGGTGTCACTATCGTCCTCGGGTTATCATCGTTATCGATTGTCGAACAAGTCCTGACCGGCGTCGGGTTAAGTGAACGACTTGTTCACTCGAGAAGGGAGTAAACGGTCAACAACTGTGATAATATCCTCGATATCCTTCTTCGTCCGCGGACAATATCGGTCCTGAGCACGTGGCCGAGTCCTAACTGTTTCTGTGCGTTGTAAGCATTATCATTTCGAGTCGTACCCCGTCTATAGTCTGCGAGACTCTAACCTAGACCTAAACCATTTGAACTTGACTCGCACCAAAGGTTTATAGATGGTTGGACACAATACAACGCTCAACAGTATTATCTCGTGTCGATGATCATCTTGTTTTCTTCACACTGATCTGCTTATTGTTTGACAACGTAGGAACGAACACACACTGTTGTTGTCTGTTGTAGTTATCGACAAGATACCGTACCGCTTGTTATACATTTGCCTTGGCTAAAAACATAGCCTGCCACGGATTTCCTATGGTGTTGTGCAGGGTGTAACTCATCTACTCGTATGTGGATTAATTGGATGTTTTGAACACTTTTCAAGATAAAGTAAGCGCACAAAACAATCATGTATTCATGCATTCAATATGCATATTTTTACATATTTTTACATATTTTTGTATAATTACATATTTTTACATATTTCACTAATTTGTAAATATTTTTAAACATATTTTATCATTTTATCGTTCAAACGTTTTCAAGCCATAAATACAGCCATTATGAACTGTGACGATCCACATGGAGCAAATATTTAGTAGTTTTTATAGTCGTTATCTTATAATTTTCATATAGATATAAATGATATAATAGATATCTTAATATAGTATACATTTATATACGATTGACAATCGATAGCAGACGGGTTGACAGGCGATAGCAGTAGGTTTTTATAGTTCGTGTTTGTCTGTAATCGTAATCGTACATACACAAATTTCATAAATGCCAAAAATTAGTAAAACTATTATACAAGAAATTATTTCAAAATTAGATCCAGGAACTTCTATCGCTATTGGAAAAGCTCAAAATATTATGCAAAATGAAACATTGGAAAATAATTTAATTTTCATCTCAGTGAATTTTAGTTTTATTGCACATACAATTACAAAATTAGAAACAAAAAATACGTCCTTAAATGATAGTATGCAAATTGTTGAATCAGCGATTGAAAAATTAAAACTCGTAAGCGGACCAATAGGAGATGTTGTAAAAAAGAAAATTCATGCAGTTACAGTAAAAATCCAGGCTATATTTATTTATTTATTTATTTATTTATTTATTTATATATATATATAAACGGGTATATACCCTTTAGAATGATAAACAATAGTACACTGATAATTAATAATTAATATTTACAAATGAAAAGACAATTAAGAATACAGTTTTGATACTGATATTACAATAAAATTACAACAAATTAATAATAATTAAAACATTTATGATACTGAGAATTGATAAGTTTACAAATAATTAACATCCGAGCTTAATGCTACATAAACATTATATTTAAAAACATTACGAGACATAAAAAAGAAGACGATCTGATTATTAATACTGTTAGCCAAAGCAAGTACTCTGGGAATTGATTTTAAAACAGTCAATGACATAATGAGTGGCAGACACTCTTCTAAAAATTTGGAATTATCGCCTGATATTATGCGCTTCAAATATGCTCCAATTACATCGGTTGATGTGGAACGATAATTTAGCCGTTTTAAAAATATTTTGAGACCTAATAGGCGACATTTAACATTCGATAATTTAAAAGAAATTGTAATAATTCAATGCAACAAATCATTTTGATAATTTAATAATTTTAATAATTTTTATTGTATTTATTATTTTTAATTTAATTACATTTTTTTCCCACATATTTTGATTTTTTTAGCACATATCTTATAAATTATACTTCCATATATATGTACATATTTTTGTATTTTTATTACATATAAATCCGTTCCCTAGTTATTACACATATTTGCATATTTTGGCCCAATTCAAAATTTATGGCATATTGAAACGAAAATTCAAAAAAATGTAAAAATTAATAATATTTTGTCAAGTAGAAAAATTAAAACGAAGCTTCATAGTCACTAAATAATAATTTATATATATACATATATATCTATTTATAACTTTATAAGATAAATAATCGATTACGACGTAAACTTAATCGCTCTTGCTGTGTCAGTCGGTTATCAACATACCACTCGGCGGCACTCTGTTACATCGTTTGTCGTTGTCTATAAATTGTGAATATGCCGAAAATAAACGTGTGTCTACCTATAATCTTATTGCTCGTGCTGTATCAGGCAGTTGTCGACATACCAGTGTCCAGTATACAACTGAATTTCGTCGCTTCTCGTTGTCCGTGATTAATTTATTGTAAGTATGCCAAAAATAAGAAGTTCGATTTGTAACAAAACTCGCGAATGGATTTCCACAGAAAACGCAGACACCGAGGTTTTCGCTAATGACGGGAAAATAGTATTTTGCCACCCTTGTGGAAAATCTATTGTTTGTGAGAGAAAGTCTCAGGTAGATCAACACATAAAAACAGGTCGGTAACTTGAAATGCAGATGATTATTCATTTTAATATTAAATACAATTTTTAAAATAAAACAAGTTCAGAAAATTCCCTAATTTTTTTTTATTAAGTATCTAAGTAATTAATTATTATAAGTTTTATTGTACATTTTAAATAAATAAAAAATTCTTAACTATTTTTTTACATATTTTCATGATTTTTATGGCATACTATATGGCATATTCAGTGGCGGATCTAGGACATTTGATGCCCAGGGCTAGTAAAAATGCAGCGCCCTTAACTGTGCAATCTATATGAGGAGCTACGAGGGCCCCTCAGTGAGGGAAAGAGGGGGTATTTTATATAAACCTTTTTTTATATAATATTAATAATTTTTATATTATAATAATAATAATAATTAATTGTACATATTAAAAAATATAAACATTTTAAACTTAAAAATGGAAACTTTGCTATATTTATATAATGTACATTGTACATTTATAAAATATCATATTTTAAAATGTTACACGTATAAAAACATAGAAAACAAACATAATTTATATATTACTTGGTTATTTTAATTTAACAAATAACATTTTAATATCTAAAAGTTTACTTTTCTAGCCTATTTTGCAGCGAAATCTTTTATAATTTCATCATAATTAATCTTTCTTGCAATTTTTTGATAAGTTATTAAGTCTTGCTTGCTTTGTAGTAGATCGCAAGTATGATTTTATTTATAAATGGTTATATTATAAAACTTTATATAATATAGTCATATCATTATCGTAGATTATTACTACAACTAACAGTAATTTCCAAATCCAATCAGTCGATTTTTCTCCGAAAACAAAAATTAGATAATATTTACGTTTGACGAATGAATTTTAAAATCTACATCAGACAAAAATAGTTATGTATATAAATTCCTAAATAATATGTAATATTACGAGTATATTAATTTTCAAGTTTAAAAATTTTAAATGAAAAAAAATTTAAACATATGTACATTTTTAATATACCCATACTAAGGCTTTTTGATTTTTCATAAATTCAAGAGCGCCCGGGGCAATGATACTCTCTTGCCCCCCCCCCCCCTAGATCCGGCACTGGGCATATTTCGATACTTTTAAGTGTATACAAATCCGCGCTCTAAATTAATAAGTAATAACCATTTATTGTTTTATTGTACATAATAACTAATAACTAAAATGTCTGATTAGTAGGGCCCGGATTTCAATGCAAAGTGCATATTTTTTTGGTTGATCATACACAATGCTTTCTAAGTACATAATTTGTTTCATGTAACGAGGGTTTGAAAGCTACAAATTTTATTTTGCATTTTTTTGCATATTTCGACGTTTTTTCATTTTTAGCATTATTGGATAATTTTGTTGGTTTTTAATGCATATTTGTTCAATATAGTTATAAAACTTGGACTATTCAAAAAATTATCTTAAGATAAATTTTCCATACACATTGTTAATTTTTTTTTCGATTTAGTTTTTACCTTATCTTTATTTATTATTGACTGTAGATCGTCACCTGTATTCGGTCAAATAACAAATAATCAGTCAGTTCGTGTTATATCGCAGTCGTTGCTCGTATTACGTGTGTTTGTGATTTAAAATGGCCAAAACGGCCAAAACATATGCGTGTCAACATCATATCAGTCAATATTTCAAATTTTCAGTTTTTTTTAATAAAATAATTATGTAAAAATAATTATTATGTCTCATTTATAAATTATAATTTGTATAAAAAAAAAATATATGGCATTTTTAAGGTCATTTTTGTGGTAAATTGTATTTTTTTTAAGGTCATTTTTGTGGTATAATGCATTTTTTAAAGGCATTTTTGTTTATTTTTTAGAGCATATCTGTATGGTTTTAAGTGCATTTAAATCCGGGCCCTAATGATTAGTATAAGTTATTTATGATTTTATAAAATGTGTTATTCAAACTGGTAATAATTAGGCAGTCTGGTGGATATAAATATTTTGTTTGACTATTATGCTTAATAATTGTAAGTAATATATATGATTTATGTCATTAGTACCACAGACTATATGAAAGATTTTCATATAGTCTGTGTTAGTACCAAGTGGTTTGGTTGTTATATATAATAACCAGTTAAAGTGTTAAATTTCATGTAATTTTAGTATCTATATAAAATAACTGGTAATTATATACATATGAGCAGTAATATATAATATATTTGTTTAAATAGTTTATGAAAAACTAAAATATAGTTAATAAATAAATAATATATTAATAATACTGATATAGGTATAATCAAATGACAAATTATTCCAATTTACTGTTATTAATATTACTAAAAGTCATATGGTTAGTAATCATTGTAATTTATTGATGAATTATTGTGTTTGGTTCTTCAGTTTTTAGTGAAGACTACTGAGGCAGTCAGACAATAATACAGATTAGCTTAAATTGCCGCAAGTAGAGCTTTATAACTAAATAGAATGATATAATATATCCAATAGTATATCACTATATTTTCGGTGTTGGATGTATTTGAATAGGTAGATAGGCGTGTAAAACTATTTCTAGAAAACCAGTAAAATTACCAAGTTTGTAAAATATATTCTTTTATTGTTACTATCGATGTTGAGATTACCATGGTAAACGATGTCTTGTCGTCTGTCAAGTGGGCAGTAGGCACATTATAGTTTTTTTTTTTTTTAAGGGGGCACAATTTCAAATTAATCATCTTGATAGTTAAGTTTTGTAATAGTTCTAAATGTTTTAATACTATTATAATAATATCAATTATTTAAATAACTTCATAAGAAATAAATGATTTCTTACATTTATCTTCGTTCTATGCAACATTTGTGTAATTTTTTTTTACAAAAGTACAATAATGCATCTACACATAGTTCATTATTTTATACCTGATGATTATTATGTATATTATAATAGTCCGATTACAAATGATGAATAATGAGCTTAATTCTATACATTAACTATTATAAGCGTTCAGACATTTTTTTATCATCGCCTTTACATTGAATGGTTACCGCGTTCAAAAGTAATTAATAATAGCAGGTGTCCAATAATAATTATCATGCCGACAAGAAAACGAAAATTATATTCCACGCATGTCTGCAGTGGTGTAGCCAGGAATTTTGTATGGAGCGGGCAAATTCCCACAAAAAAAAAATAGGTTGATAACCAAAGTAAAAAATGGTTTAATACAAACTATAGTATATTTATAATATTGATTATATTTTTTTTTGGATGTGCACTACTTCATTAAAAACCCACGAGCCGCCACTGATCAAGTATTACGGCTGTTGGCTTAAATAAATACGGTCAATTTGGGGTGATGGAGGGGGGGGGGGGTAAAGCCTCCTTGGTTACGCTTCTGTGGTGCTGTAAGGACGGCAGGGCCGAAAAACTCTTCTGGGCCGGCTGCAATGCGAATTCAAACCGGCTGCGTAACGATGACGTTCTACGCTTATACGCTCTGTTGCGGCCGCGTAGTTTCGCGTACAACCCGCACATGCTATCGTGTGACCTACTGACCTCGATAGTCGGTAGATATAATGCACGACGCAAAACCACGCGGTCTGGCTGAGTTATAGAATCGCACCGACTTGCAGTGATCGAGTGACTTGCTCGGCGTTCGCCGTTCGACATCCGAACGTTTCCGAGCGAAGATTGAAGATTATATTTTAACAAAACGAGTGCGACCATATTGGATTTTTGTTGGTGGTGGTTCACCCCGAGGGCCCAAAAATCACTCGTAGCCCTAACGAAGGGCCCTAATTTTCAGAAGGAAATACCGTGTGGACTTCTCCACTCCACAAAGGATCATAGACATGAGCAGACGATATTAATCCTTTTCGGTTACATTTGTATATTACATAGTGAGCCCGTGTACAGTACGTACATACTACACAGGATGCTCATTAATAAAAATAAAACACAACGTAGAATATGACTGAAGTATATGAAAACAAGTATCACCAATTAAGTTTAAGACTGCCGACTCCACATACACGGAGATTGTCAGCCTGTACGAAACAAAAGTAAAATTTAGGTTTCGTGTAACATTTCGGTTGCCTTTATATACTAATATTATTATCCTAATTCCTAATCGTCATTTCGACCCTAATAATGTATTTAGATTAATCACGCCATGACTCAGTACTTCAAGTACCTCGGTTGGTGAAGGTTTTCCAGGAACAATGGGTCCTCGCTTTGACGTGTACGATTTACCAGAATCGCGCAATCTTTAATTTGAATTTGAAATTGAACGTTTACGAGTTTTATTTAGTAGTTTCTCGTCACTCTGAGAAAGTGTGTCAATTAAAGACATTGTCACTAATCACTTGGTAAACAAAAATAACACTAACACGAAGTACGCAAGAGATATAGTGGCTTACATAAAAACACGATGACCGGCGGAACGATTAGATACCAAAGAAATATATGATAGAATTGACAGGTGTCGCGTTGTTCCACCAATTAAAACTAAACTATTTTTAAATGTAATTTCAGTGGGATAGAAACCATAGAATTTAATTAAATATGAGACCTGGATCCTGATGTTCCACCAATAAACGCAATATTGCCGCGACTGACTCTTGTCCCGTTGTTCGGCCGAACGCTTCAATTTAAAATTTATATTTATTTTTTATTACTCCCAAATTTTTTTTTAAGATTATTTTCTCATAAGTTATATCACATTTATATTCATAAACTCTATTTCTTCTATACATTATTAAATTTGTTAAATTAGTTTTTAATAACATAACAAATTATGTGGATGGAATAAACAATGTAAATTTTTTTAATAAAATATACATATATGTACGAGTATGCTGCCGTCATAAGCAAAAACGCCGTAAGTCCCAAAAAAAAAAAAATTAGGTTATAAACAAAAAATTATTGTGAAATTCGGCTTGTGTAGATGCCGTATGTCTGAAATATTACTCCAAACATATAATACAATCAATAATCAAATAACTTAAACGCCGTAAACCGTAGAAAAATTCATGGGTACTAGGTAATAACGCCGTAAAATCACCATACTAAGCATTAACGCAGTAAGTAATATTGAAGATACGGCATTTTATCTTAGTACATAGTACAAATTTTAATTGGCGGCATTTTGGCATTAGTAACACGGACTAGTTTACTTATCGCAAAGCAAGTCGACTATCGGAACATTTTATTTATAATAAACTTATTCGATATTTAATAATTATTTTTCTACGGTGGAGTTTAGTTTACATTGGATCGTTGCCACGTTCAAATGTAATAATTTTTAAATTTTTAAAATTAATAATGAAAATGATGAACCTTTTTTTTTACGATCCAAATCTTCTGGTTGTACCTGCCTCACCAAGTAAGCATCGGTTATAATTATGTTTTTTAATATTTCAAAACAAACTTTCAGAAATATATCATCGTCCTTAATACAATTACAGATTCAACTGAAACATTAGACGACCTTGATGTAATAATTGATATTGCAGCGTTGCCCATGCACTTTGATGACGGATTCGTAATTGAAAATGTCGATCCAGCTCACGACAATACATTAACTTCGAACAATTTCGAAAATGAGTCCTATAATACCAAACGTGGCCAAATAAGAAAACGTAAGAAATATAACACGTCTCCAAAAACTCGTAAAGAAAAAAAAATAGAACTTATGAAATATAAACATACTATTTTACCTGGGTGTGAACATGATAAATGTAGAAACAAATGTACACAAAAAATAACGGAAAATCGCAGAATAGAAATAAATAAACAGTATTGGGAAATTAATTGGTCGGAAAGAAAATCTTATATTTTAAATACTTCCGAACGTTTTGACGTAAAATCACATAAAAATAATGAAAATTGTAAAAGACTAAATAATTTGAAATTATTTTTATCTGTTGAATTCGTTGTGCGAATGCAAGTTTGTAAGCCTTTTTTTAACTACTTTAGGATTTAAGAAGACTAATGATCGTGTGCTTAATGTTCTTGTTTCAACCCCCAAAGGTCAAATTACACCGACTTCTGATAAACGGGGTAAACATCCAGCAATTAATAAATTTAAATATGAAACCTTAGTTATGGATCACATTGAATCATTTAATCCAACAATTTCACATTATCGCCGTGAACACGCGCCAAACATTCGTTATTTACCAAGTGATGTCACTATAACTTTTATGCACCAACATTTTATAGAAAAGTTCCCTGAATTAGACCGTAATTATATTTCGTATGAATATTATCGATGCAAGGTAAAAGAAAAAAATATTTCATTCGCGCAGTTGGGTCATGAAGAATGTGAACTTTGCGAAAGCTTTAATATTCATGAACACAAAACTCAAATTTTGCCCGAATGTGATTTTTGTACAATTTATACAACTCATATAAACAAAACTAAAAAAGCTAGAGATGTATACAAAAAACAAGCAGACATGGGATTCGACGAAACAAATATTTATTTGTCCGTTGACTTACAGAAGGTAATTATGTTACCTCGTGTCGATTCTTTTAAAAAGGTTATATTCACAAAACGAATTGTTGCGTATCATGAAAGTTTCGTACCTTTGGGGAAAAAATCTAAATTATTTCCATTCGCTTGTATTTGGCACGAAGGCATTAATGGTCGCAATAAAGAAGATTTGATAAGCACATTTTATGCGTTTCTATTTTTTACTTTTTTACCTTTTTTAATTATACCTTATTGTACATCATTAGTTGGACGGCCACGTTTTGGAGTCATAGAAGTACCAATTTTGCAAAGAGATAAACCTAGCTGTTCTCTAAAATGTACTAATGACATAACATTTTTTTCTTGTTTTTGTTTTTGAATTCTTTTATGGAGAAGCCATGAGTTTACTATGGTAACGTCCATGAAAAACTCTCATATACCATTTTCTACTTCTCATTTTTATTTTATGGCGCCCAAGCAACCCATCTAATAAGTCAACGCCACCCATATGCCTATTATATACTTTTATTATGTTTGGACAATCAACTTCTACCCTTTTTTTTTGTTTTCTATCAAACCTACTAACTTTGACTACCGGATCTACAGCAGCAAATGTTGATAGCAAACTAACAATTTTTGTGTCTTTCCATGTAACAGCAACAATATCAATATCAATATCAATACCTCTGACTTTTGACACACAATGAGCAGTCGTACCTCTTGGCTTTTTCATTAGTAAGGAATCATCAGGCAACATAACATTTTTCAATCTATTTCTCCTAACAGTTCCTTAAGATAGTATGTTTCTTTTTTTTAGATAAACTAGTAGTGGTAATGTGGTATAATAGTTGTCAAAAAATAATTTGTGTCTCAGATTTATAGGTATTACTCTTGCAAGGCGCACAACAACATTGGCACTGGCACCTAAGTCTGGTTCACTTGTTTTTCTAAGTTCAGAATTATTCTCCTGACCAGTACAGAACTTCAAATTGTATGCAAATCCTGAAGCACCACTCAGTACAAAAAATGTACGCCCCCATTTATGTGGTTTATTTGGCATATAACTGTGTGAACTTCCTTGCTTTAGTGCTGCAAATTTGTTCATCAACTGCCAAGTTTTCTTCTATAGCGATACTACTAAATCTTTTTTTAGAGTTTCTATAACAGGTCTAATTTTATGTATTTTGTCCCTGTTAGGGCCAGTAGAAGTTAACAAGTTATTGTTAAAGTGAAGATTGGATCTTATTTTTTCAAATGTATTTACAGTCATTGTATTTTTTATAATTTCATTTCCCAAAACTGGTGACCAATAGTTTCTAATATTTGTTATACTTACTAAACTCATTATCACAAAAACACCAATATTTTTTTGTAAATCTTCAGTACTCATTTTTAAGGGGCTACTGGAGTTGTTTTGCACACCATATTTATAAGTCTCAGAACATATATGATCCATCAAATCTGAAGTAAAAAAATATTTGAAAATCTGAAAAGGTGTATCTAGTTCTAATATATAATTTGGTAAGTCAGAATTGCCAAGAAAATCAGTTTCTAATACTGGAAAATTGCCATCTGTCCATTTAATATTTTGAATTACTATAGGAGGTTTGGTAGGAGCTGTTAAAATTGGTGCTTTACATTGTTGGGTCTGTCTGGTTTTTTTATTATTTGGTGTGGTGATTGGTTCAGGAGAAGATGTGGATGAAGGGATATTTAAATAGTTACCATTATCCATTTCTGGATCCAAAACAGGAAATTGAACAACTTCATCTAAAATATTTTCAGGAAATTTATTTAATAAGAGTTCTATAAAAGTAGATAAATCCGGTTCTTCTAATAAATCCCTGTACTCATCATACATTTCGATTTGTTCAATATCAAGGTCGCTTTCAAAACCATCCTCAGAATCTGAAGGAATTTCTAATAAATTAACTATATCATCATCAGCTAATTTATTATCCATATTTGATTGTGCTTTTAGAAATTCTAATCTAATCACGCCATGTACGTCACGCCATGTACATCACGCCATGTAAAAAGTTAGTATAAATACGAGTAGTGTTCAATATGTAAGTTAGATGTAAGAACCCAGTTGTAACTACCTTATGCTTCTCGTTGCCCACCAAAGTAACATCGCCGGAAGCCGCTAAGGTCTTTTTCCCGAATACTGTACAATAAATATTTAGAAGTGTAAAATAAAGTGTTAATTTTTATAAGTTTAAAAAAGTGTTCTTTTAATATTTTTCAATACATCTCCGTACGAAGTAGCGCTGTACAAATATACGTTGTGCCGTCATAAAATATAGTTGTGACTGACCGCGACAGATAGGCGTTTTGCGCATACAAGTCGGGTCACTACAATATGCAAGTTTAGCTAACCACACATTATTTTCGAAATAATCACTAAGTGGTGATTTTTTGTCTCTCAAAAATATTTCTACTTCCGTTTTCAGTTCAAATAACCTAGTCAAAACTTTTTCTCGCGACAACCATTGAACATGAGTGTGTAATAGCAAATTTTTAAAACCTGAACCCATTTCTTCACACATCACTTTAAAAACGCGAATGTTTACGGCACTAGCTCGAATAAAATTTACTATTTTTATGCATATATTTAGAACGTCAAATAGGTTTTCGTTCATATCTTTAACGGCTAATTGCTCACGATGGATGAAACAATGTGTTGATATAATGTTTTTATGAGCAATTTGTTGAACGCGTGTGACAAGACCATTAAATTTTCCGGTCATAGCTGCAGCTCCATCAGTAAAAATACCGATACAGTTAGAAAATTGTAAATTAATTTTTTGGAAATGAAATGTAATGGTTTTGAAAATTTCTTCAGAAGTACAGTATGTTTTTAAATTTAAGCAACAGAAAAACTCTTCTTGTATATCGTTCAGATCAGTATCTACATACCTCACATACATCAATAATATAGGCTTCATTATTTATATCAGTAGATTCGTCAAGTTGTATTGCGTAAAAAATTGATTTTTTGATTTTTTCACTAAGCTGATTTTCAATATCATTAGATATAGTATCTATTCTTCTACTTATCGTATCATTAGACATAGGTATTTTTTTAATCTTTGTCACGTGCTCATTACTAAATAATTCTGTAAAAATATCAATCATACACGGTTTTAACAATTTTTCCCCAATCGAGTATGGTTTTTTTTATTTAGCTATGTGTAAGGCTGCCAAATAAGAACATTTTAGGTAGATTTTGTCTTCGACCGTATAAGTATTTATCATTTTTTTATTTTTTTTTAATTCTTCGAATTTTCTTAAAAAAGTCCCTTGTATTATTTTTATACTGAGCATGACTAGTTTCCATGTGCCTAATGAGCTTATTTGGTTTTAGAGATGCATTTGCTAATGTCATACCACAAATAACACATTGAGGAACATCCTTTCCATTCTCGTTTAAGTATGTAAAGCCATATTCAATGAAACTATCTTTATATTTTAATATTTTTACCTTTTTGAGTGTTGGTTCATCAACATTTTGAGTAGTATCCAAATTATGTTTTTTTGTAATATTTGAGTTTTGATTATCAGAGGCCGATGTATTGTGCGGTTGTTTGAAAAAGTTCGTCATTTGCGACTGTTTACTCATATTATAAATATTTTATAATAATAAATAAAGTCAAATAAAGATAAAGTGTATAAAAATGTGAAAAACAATATAAAAATGCAACTTATTAACCTATATTTTACAACGGCGCACGGCACGGCGATGTTAACGATGAACTGTGACATAAATATATAATAATATAATATGTGCGGGAGCATACTACTTGCGTCAGAAATTATTATCAGTAGGTGAGTTGCGTCCCGCAAAAAAAAAGATTTAAAAAGGTCATAGCGTATTTGCGTCCCGGTATACCTTTTTCTATGACCTATTTGCGTCCCGAAAATATCGATATAATCGATATAAAAATGTACATTGATGATACAAATTTAATACAAATAAAAATGGTTATAATAAATTATCAGTTCAATTCAATTGCAATAATAACAATATAAAAATTTATGTTATACATTTTGTCATAATAAATATAGTAAAATAAAAAATAATAAAAAAATCATATGTTATGAATTATTATATTGGTTGAAATTTAAATGAAACGTTAATTATAAAATTTAATGGTAAAATATCGTTTTTTTTTAAACTTTCAATTTGTTTATTTAAGTAATCTAATTTTAAATGTTTTTTTTTTCTATAATCTTTCTTTTTAGTATTAACGCTATTAATTAAGACATATGTATTAATCTGGAATGATTTTAAGACTTCGATGAATTGAAAAATATGTGGATGACTAGAGTAAAAATATGAATTAAATTTCGAGTGAAAAGCTTCACATGCATTTGTTGTTCTTTTTATACTATTTGAACATTCAGACCAAACATGAGGAGGGAATTTAGAATTTTCAGAAATATAGTTATCTAATATATAGTCTGTAAATTCTTCACAACCAGTCGGAGCAATGGCCATAAGCTCAAACACAAATACATCACTCACCATTTCAGGAGGTAAAAAAGGTAGTCCAAAAAAGCTCTTTAAAAATTTACCGATTTCTGTAGAAGTTCTGAAATCATTAGATAAACCAATAGCTTAAATTTTTCGCCACCTATAGAAATTACGTATTAATTAATTATTAAAGTAGAATTTTATTTATTATTACTAATTTCATGTGATACTAATTTATAGTATTAAGTCTTACCAGGATTGGGCCAAGTGAAAGCGACATCCTAACTTTAGATTCTGTCCAAATTTTTTGAATTGCAGTATGTATTGAAATTTCAAAGTCAGCAAATACAGTGTCTGGTGAAAATATAAACCCTCGCTTTGCACACTCTTCCCTTAGGTGCGTAAATGCTTCAATATATGTTTGAGTTTCTTTATCGGGAAGTAAAAAAAATACCAATGGTATATAATGATCATTAATGAGTCCATGAATTGTGAACATTTGTAAAAAATGTTTTGCACAGTATTGAAACGTGCCATCGGCGTAAATTGTTTTCAATGTTATCAACACACTTATATTTTTATCACAAGAAAATAATATGATATTATTTTCCCGGTCATTGACTAGGAGAAAATTTTCATTTTCAGCTGTAAGTACAGGGTGCTCTTGTAATACGTTGTGTACATCTTCTATATTCATTGGAATTTTTGGTAGGATTGATCTACGAGCGTTATAAATGTTTTTCCGAACTAAATTTATATCATTAACTGTACATTGAATAGCATCACCAGCACTAAGTTCTGCACAAATAATTTTCGATGGTCTTGTGCTAAGATCCGATAGGCTTTTTCGTTTTGCAGAATTACTTAATTTTTGTCGATTGAGGTGAGTGATGTCGTCTGGAGCATGATTAGGCGTATGTGAGGTAGGATTATTAATTATTACATTTTGATGAACGTCTACTTTCATATAGCTTTTGCATTTTTTATTCGTACACTTCCATCGAAAATTGTTATTGCTTAACATTTTATGATACCTGAACTTGTAACCATCAATTATTGTAAAACCATTATTCGCGACCAATTTCGAACTACACATTTCTTCCATAGCTTAAAAATTTGTATTTTATTAAATTAATAAATAGTAATTGCACAACTATTGGTCTAATAAGACGAATCGACCGAATCATACTGAATAAAAGTAAAATGTGAAAATATAATGCGAGTAAAATACAAAAGATTATCGACGTAATTGCTATATCTTATCGAATCTAACAACCAATACCTAATTATAAAAATAATACCCGCATAAGTTTTTACTTATTAATATAATATACTATCATAAAGTACCTATTGTGGCGACACCACTCGTCCTATAACTATTATTACCATTATTAACTCGTGTTCCTATTATGTATTATGTATCCGGCGTGTGGTAACACTGCACGGTACCGCGTCGAGGCGCGACAAACGCACTCGCGCTCTTTTTGTTTGACCTTTCTGTATCGTCGACGCACTCGTGTGAACCACATGTTAATCGTATACGTCGCGACCCGTTTCATGTGTTTATAGTTTATTGTTACAAACCTTTATATTAAAATACGTTTTATATCCATTTGAATCCTGGAGTGTATGTTATTAATTTATCCTACTAGGTATTCACGAGTACTACCATACTATCATAGATAAATTGTATCTATATTGTAAGTAACGCACGCACTCACACACATGTTTACATCGTATACATGTATACAGTACAATTTATGAACTATCGATTTTAGTGACACGATACTATCGATTTTAATGATTTTTGAAGATAATATCGATGATAATAATATGGCTGACTTGCGTCCCCCAAAACGGGACGCAACTTACCGGTCAAATTTACTACCTGAAAAATATATTTTTTTTTGGGACGCAAGTAACACGCAGCCATATGTGCCGCGGTGGTGGCCTTATCTTAGGTTGATACTTGATAATCTATATTTGACGTTTATTAAAGATTCTTTAATAGACGTCATAGAGTAATATCGCTTTAAAAATGATAATAGTGTGTTTTCCATTATAATATAAATGATCTATACTCGTAATAGGTATGTAATATAATAATATTTTATTGATTTTATTTTTTTATTATTTGAGTTTTTAATTTTCGCATTGATTTAAATCATTCTTATTGTTTAGAACTTGTTTAACACTGTTCTAATCTATGGATATCCGGCTGTAATGGTTTCATAATAATATATTGCAGTTTGCGTATTTTGAAAATTATCGACTAGTACTTACAGTTGCCGACATTAGGGGGGTGTTAAACCCCCCACACCCCCTGTAAAATCGCCCCTGAGTGTAAGTACTGCCAAAAAGGGACATCATTCTTAGTGCGTTGTTTCGAAGATTAGGATATGTCTCTGTGTCAATATATTTTGAATAAAAAATTTAATATTGAAAAATGAAATTTAACTTAAATAAAAAAATATTTATTGGACCATTTTTCTTGAAAAATGCGACTTTAATCCGAGATTTTTAAAACGGGGTTTTATTGATTAGAAATGTCACTAGACTTCTGAAGGGCGATTTTGAATATCGGTTTTTCCATCTGAGTTATAGTATTACAAAAATATGGCTTTTTTTTATTTATATTTTTCAACATAATTCTAACAATTTCCAAAATTTTCTAAATCGCCTCCATGAACGCATTGAAAACTTGTTAAGCGATCAAATTTCGTTTTAAAAATTAAAATCCGTCAAACCAAATATCTGCAGTCTTGTCTAGCATATTGGTGTAAAAGTCATTTTTTTTTCAACGAATGCAGACTCTTTAATATTTGTATTTATATTTTTACCCAATTATACCTCGAAAAGCTTAAATATAGACTTGTATGTCGATTTTCACTCGTCTTAATTTCACATGAGGGTACAGAGCATCCGATACTCTGTTCCGTTTGACATGACGTGCGCATAACAAGAATAGGTTTAATAAATATTTTGAAATGTAACGGTCACTACGCGTGACGCGTGGAGGTCACCAGTTTTTGACTACCTCCAAATCATCCCGTAAGGGTTACCCGGGGTCAAATGAAGGAATGGAATAGTCAAAAGTGGTGGAAACTGTTTGGATTTTTTATTTTTTAAGACACTACATCCCATATAATTCAACGAAAAACATATGTACGGTGGACAAAATTGAAAGCAACTCACAAGTTACGTAACGGTTCAAACAACAATGCGGTTAGCAGAGAACAAAAAAATTCATGGTGCCACAATCTCCTGAGTGTCATTAATGGATGACTGCTCCATCATGTAGTAATAAAAAAAGTATGTATTATTATTTATTTACAGTACAGATTGTATATTCCAAATAAAGAAAAAAAAAATTGTGCCACAATGGCCGTCGAGAAACTGCAAAGATGGTGTAAACTAGAGGGCGTAACGTTGAAGTGAACGTGTAATCAGGGGGTGGAATGATGCGAATGAGGTTATGAGCTGTTGTTTGTAATGTTTGGATGATTCGCATGCGTCGTGCAACAAGTGATTGCGTTCAGACGTTTCAATTGGAAAAACCAAAACGAAGACACTGTTCGATATTTCTGGCAAGTAATTCAATAATACAATTCAATTTCAATTCCTATCGAGGGAATTGGCGTTACGAGTCTAGCCATCGAGACTGTTTTTGTGCGCTGCAAGTACGTGTTCCTCCGCTGTAAAAATGTCCAGAACCATCGTTTCGGGGTGAGTACACATTTATATTCAAGGTTTTAGGGTTCTGGCGATAGCCGACACGATTGCGAGTGTTGTGGTCCAACCACGGCTTAGAGTTTTAAACGATACAATTGTTTTCACGTACAACGAACGCGAAATGTAGGTGGAGAAAATATTCGACACTCGGCGGCTTCGTTGACGAGAACGAATCTGTAGATTTACGAATATATATCGCGTTAACCTATCCACCAGTGTGTAGCAGTACGCCCGAAGCGACAGTTGGTGACGGACACATCTAAATCCAACATGCACCCCCAAGGTTATCCGAGAGCGAACACAACATAACTTTTTTCATTTGAAAATATTAAAGTGAATATTAATTGTAGAAATCTTATCGAACTCATCGTTTGCTGCTAAATTCCATTGGTGCGTCCGTCGTTATTTCTGATGTGGTTTTCCAGTTCGTTATACTTGTAACCGCCAAGTGAAGATTGTAATCGATAAATTGGACGGTTGAATGTTAATTTTTTTAAATCGTGATCGTGCGCTATCGTTTGCACCTTCGGCCGTTATTGATTCGTTGATGATTTAAGTTTTTTTTTAGTAGGTGTTCCAATATAGCTGGAACTAGTGGTTTCCCATCAAAAAAAAGAACTTGCGAGTATGTAAAAACGGCTTTTCTAAATGGAAAGTGGAAAGTTCGAGCTTTAATTGACTTAGGTTCCCGTTACTCGCTTATTAAATTGAAATTAATAACCAAGTATCGACTGAAACAAATTGAACAGACGAAGATTTTGGTTGGTACTGGCCAAATGGACAACTTGGTGCCATTTCTATTTATAGTGAAAGCAAATTTAACTATAAATAATGCTAGCGCTGGTATTATCCCAATGATATCGGTAAATAATAAGGCTATAAAATATGATATTGTCGTAGGTCGTGATTGGTTAGGACACCCTAAGATTAATTTTAAAAAGGAGCTGGGGTGGTTTTTAATCAGTACATCACATCATTCCCATATGGTTTCCAGCAGCACCTTCAAAATACCTGATTATAAGAAGATGGCCAAGATTAATGGTACTTGTATTGAAATGATGATAGATACCGGTAGCCACCATAACATTATTAAAAGAACAATTGCATTGGAAATAGGATTAAATTTAGAAGACCTTTTCAAGCCCCGTATTTTATCAGGCATTTCTGAAGGTTGGTTTTTAACTATACGATCCAAAGCACGAGTGGTAATATCAGTCGACAAAGTCTCTGCAGAAACGTATATTTACATAGTTGATGATATGATACCCGATGGTATCATTGGAAGATCTTGGCTGAACAACCCCAAAGTAAAATTTTGCAAAGGAGCCGGACTTATTTTTACCGAAAATACATCAGTTCAACCTGATAATCGAATTTCCGGGAATGAACAGAATTAAATTTATAAAACTTTATTTTTGGATTTTATTTATAAGCCATAGTTTTAAAATGTTACTGTTTGATTTTTTTATCAATTTATTGTTTTTAAAATATTAAAAAAATTATCATTTATCGATTAAATAGGTAAATTATAAAAATTTGTTCATTATTAGTAATGTTAATATAACATAAATAACAAAAAATAAACTAATAAATAACAAACAGTAATAATAAGACATGAGTACAATTAAAAGAAAAATAATGTAATCAACACAATACATACTCTAATTCCAAAAATATTTATTTATTTATAAGTCTTTAATAGTCATATTTTCACAATAATTTTTTTTTAACTCATTAGCCATAAAAATAAAAACTTGATCCAAAAAAATGTACAAAAGTTATATTATTATATATTATTATTATTTGATAAATAAAATCACTGTCTTGCTTTTTTATATTATATTCGTATTACGTCATTTTGGTTTAATTATTATTATTTTACTTTATTATTGCTTGTATTAAAGATATTACAACAATTTATTGATTTATTTTGTATAATAATATTAAAGTTTGGAATTTCTTATTTATTATGTCAAAATAAATGAAATGTTAAATGCTATATTACATATATTTTATATCAATAGAAGACAGTAAAGATGAGCACAACACCAATGACTTGACCAATTGTCTGGAATAATTTTTTCAACTAATTATGATAAATAAATTTATATTTGACGGGCCTGTTTGATGTGGTATTTTTTGTAGTATTTAGATTAAAGTTATTATGCTTTCAAATGTTTCTACCCCTAGGTCTTTATGGAACGAGTCGTTTGTAAATACACTATCTTTATACATATAACTAAATATTTTTTTTCGTACTCTACATAAATATTAATAAATCAAAAAATTTTATTGTTATTTTATCTCTTTATATTTTATTTTAATCATTTACTGTGATTATTTTAATGAACATGGAGACTTGTCAAATAGTACAGTCATCTTTCCAATTAATTAACCAAAGTGCTTTAACTACGAACTCGGATACAATGCATTTTTTTTTCAAAAATATTTTTAACGGTTATCATCATGTTTATTTTATAATAAAATATTCATTTCAATAATTTTGCCTTTATTTGTTTTATGTGATTTTATTGAATTTTCAATAGGCAAAGGTTTTGAAGGAAAATTATGAAAATAAATGTTATTGCTAACATAGGTATTATTACAATCTAATATTTAATATTACAAAAATAAATAAAAAAATTTTTGTACAGTAAATAGTAATTCATATTTTTATAACAATTTTAATTTGATTATTATTCACAGCACACATTTTCCTTCCCATTTGAATCTGTTAAAAAAAAAAAAATTACCAAAAATAAATAGTAGTTTGTAATTTATTATACGTATTACATATTTTAGTATAATTTTTTGTAATAAATAAATTAAATTTTGAAAATAGCAAATATATTTGAAAAATATTACAAATCATGTACCAAAATATTATTGACAACATAATATGAAAAGACACATAATATGACATAAGACAAAAAGCAAAAATGTAATTGTAATAATTAGGGTGATGGTATTTTTAATCATTCTCATAAAATATTATCAACTTAATTACTGAATTACTCAAGCTTCAAATTCAAGTATTTTTGATACATTGGTAATAATCAGTAATAAATAGGGAAATACTGTCAAAATATAGATTTCATGAGTTCCTGGGTATTATGATCAATTCAACAATATGATAAAATAATGACATAATGACTGTACCAAATATTCTAAACAAAACATGGTTAACAAACTTAATTTACCAAGATCAACTATTATACAATTCAATCGCCTATGTAAACATTATTATGTGCCCACGCTTACAAACTAGGACTAAATGACTCCCCCCTACTCTGTACTCTACATTCCAACGAAAGTGATTGGGATCTCCCTCTGAGGGGCGCAGCTATAAATTTCTTTTTGAGTAGGCCCACATAAACCTTCCACTGTCAGACAGGAGTGGGGACTAATCCCAATTTTGGTATTGGCCTGCTATAATTTCAAAGTTATCAATGATTATTTTTATTAATCATTAATAACTTAAGGCAAAGTTTGCAATTTTTATTTATCAGAATACAAGATAATTTTTTATAATTATTAATCGTAACTTACAACATATACGTATTGTCCATTTATAACATATTTTCAAAGTTAAAATTCCATCCTCTTTTCTTTACGATGGCAAACTCATCAACAACAGCCGATGGATTATCAATAAATTGCTCACTTATCTATGGAAATTAACATCAAATTGTTTAGCCTAGGAATTTTTATAGTTGACCTGAGGTATGGGCCGTCCCGAACAAAATAATAAGGGGGGGGGGTGAGATACATTAATTTGCCAACTCAAAAAAATTTTTCTCGCTTTGCTCGACAACTATCTGCTACCTACAGGCTACAGGTTACATGCATAGTAGTCAGTAAACATACGAGTATTTTACACAATATTACAAAATCGTAAATATTTTATTAAGTTTTCCATTTTACTATCTCTTATAAATATATTTTGATCAAATCTTCACAAGAATACTAGAATAAAATATTTTCAATAACAAAATGTATAACACTGTTGTATATTTACAATAGTACAATACTATTACAATTTGGTAACATAATATATATAATATTTTTAAACAAACAAAAAAATCTTGTAATTCATTTTATATTTATAATAAACTTGAACATTAAATTTGTATACGTCAGTTTTTTAAAATTGACCATTGATGAGCTATTTTATTCATATCTAATTGGTCAACAATATCTTTTTCTACTCCCAATAAAACCAAAGAATTTAATCTCTCATCAGCAATTGTTGATCTAAGATGCGTTTTAATCAATTTTAGTTTACTAAAAAACCTTTCGTTTGATGCGACTGTTACAGGAGAAGTCAATGCCAAACGACAAATTTGATTAGCACATGGTAAATATGCTTTACTTCTGCTTTTTCCATCAAAGAATTAAATGATGTTTTACCTGCTTGTAACATATTAAATAATATTTCTAGTTCCGTTTGTACTAAATCATAATCAAGAAGACTTGCACCTACAATGTTTGCTGGGAATAAAGAAATAGATTTCTTTACATTATCTAAGGAAATATTGCTTTTATTAAATGGTTGAGAAAATAAAGTAAATAATGGCTGAATAGAAGAAATACATGATTTTAAATTGTCATTTGTTAGTGTCAACAGAGTATCGAGAACCATTTTAAATTATTTTCTATAAAATAGATGCATTGTGAATTCAGCTTGAGCTGTGGCATTAGAATCATATCGTTTAGGAGCTAATCTTTTACGGTGATGGTTTTTAAAATCAGCTTCTGGGTCTGTTCCAAGTAAGTTGGCAAACTCTTTAGTACTATCAACGAAATTGTTCATTGTGTGATCATCAGAGTTGTCAATTGTCACATTGATTATTGATAGGTACCTACTTAAATTGTATTATAGTATTTGTGTTGGACAGTTGGTAATTGGAAAATTAACTTATATACCTTCATAATTGCAGCATATTAATAAATTATTATGACGTCATATTTGTACTTTGTAGTATTTACAAAATTATTTATAAATTGTATAAAGTAAATTATAATTTGCCGAATGCCAACTCAAATACTTAATGTATCAATATGCCAACTGATATATACATTTTGTACACTTAGGGGGGTGGGACACCCCCTAGAACCCCCCTTCGGGACGGCCCTGTATGTTGTATATAATATATATTATTATTGAGTTGTAATGGTATAACTAAAAACTAAAAAAAAAAAAATTATACAAAATATATTTTTTTTAACCTGTAGATTGGTTGGTTTTCAACTCTTCTGCCCTCTTTCGAATAAAATGTTGTACACTATATTATTTTGTAATTCAGACACTGATTTCATCTTAGCTTACTGTATTATCAACGGTTCAAATAAACAAATTTTTCAGACAATTCTGATCTCACCCCTCGCGCTGCCATTATATTTCTCGAATGTAAAAACATTATGAAGTGGGGTATATGTATATCTGAAATAACCTTGTATACTTAAGCTGTGGTAACAACAGCTGTACCATAGTCAGGTTTTGTCCAAGATCACGTGAGAAAGACGTGTTGCCATTAAACATGAAAAACCATTGCCTCAAAATATAAGTCAGATATGGTCATGTAGTCAAACTATTATGGTTTATAACACAGAGTAACCAGAAAGTTAGGTTGAATTAAGACCATTGCTATAGACAATAGGAGGCACATCGGAGTTGCATTAGGTAACCATAAAATGTTCTCATGTCATCCGAATAACATACAGCGCTTCCGCTTTTCGGTGATTCAATTTATAACTAATAACTCATTGTCACACCTCGTACGCTTATACTGTAAAAATGAATATGTTCCAACTGTGTAATTTTAAGTACTGAATGTTTATTTATTTTTAAATAAAATACCTTATGCTAAAATATTTCACTATTATATTTTTTAATTCTGAACCACTTGGTAAAATTAATTTATTATAATTGACGCGGCACTGGTTGTCCTCGGTGGTGGCTGGTGCCGGTCAATATATATATATATATATATATATACGTGATGAAATGTTAAACAGTTGGAAATTACACGTTTACAGTTATTATATTTCACAAAGAAAAACAAAAGCACTGATTGTAATGGTGAAACATTAATTAATACTGGGAGTCACAAAAAAAAAAAACATGTGGTATTATTTTCGGATGGTCGAATGTTCGCCGCTGTTACTTGGTCGGCTCGTGCGACCACATCGGTTCCGGCAAAGGCCTCCTTCCTCTGCCCGGTGTACGAGGTAGGTGGGGGCTTTTGCCGAACCGGTGTTATCGTTATCCAGGTTGTGGCTGGATAATGACTAATGAGTGACGCAGTCCGGGAGAGTGGTGTACATAATGTACCTACAGTACCCCGGACCGTGACATAATCGTCCTCTAAAGCACGATCAGATTTCTTCAAATCTGAAGTCTATAACAAAAACGTACACGTATAATACATTAACTGTGTTGTATAATCACTCACCTTCCATTTTATATTCAATAGGAACACCTATATTGTACTGCTCGCTTATCGAACCGATTACTTGTAGCTTGAGGTCAGATAAGTTGATAAGACATATGAACGAGTGCCAAGATTTTTTAGACGTTTGTACATTATAATAGACGCGCGTACAATGAAACATCGAACTATTAAAAGGCACGGAATACTTTTCCAGGTTATGTGCTTAGAACTCTTAAGACACGTTTCCGGAGAGGTAGCGACGCAACGGGCACAACATGCTCGGATGCGAGGGGGCGAGTTCAAACGCATATTTGAGCGGTCACTTATCAGCCCTAAAGTTGCTCTGGAAATCGGTCGTTGCGGACGCACGAAATGGGGAGAGTAGTGTTTGAAACGAGGATGGCAGTGGCACTGATACCATATGTACCATTTCTACTCGTGTTGTGTAGTATATAGAATTTGGGTAATTGTTAGTCCGTTGCGAGTTGCACATTGGTGGCCCCTCACCCGAGGTTGTTTTGACGGTAATTATTTAATATTTAAATTTCTCCATGATGTGGCCTAAGCCCGTCACCACGGAGTCAACAATTATTATTGTATAATATTTAACGTTCTTTAAGTAATCGTCCGTCCGACGTGTAATCATTTATAGTCTATACATTTATCGGCAATGGAGAGAGGAGTGCAATACATTTGTTTTAAATGTTAATTTATTATTCGGTAAGGCCCGGTTTTTCAATCATTCGGTTATTCGACAGATAACAATTCATCGAATAAATTTATTTGTAAGATTATCTTCCGAATAAAGTGATAAGTGTTTTTCAATATTTATTTATCTTTCGGATAGTTATTCAACGAATAATGTTATTCGATAGATAATCTTATCAATAGTAGTAATAACTTTGTAGGAGAAGTGTATTGTGGAACAAGTTACTTTATTTTGATTGGTCGAAATCAAAATGTTAAGAAGATAATGTTATCTTTTCTATATAGTGATAAAGTACTATTTATTATCATGAAACGTACTACTGTAGTAAAATAATTTTTACAACCGCCAAAAAATAGTAAAATGTTCTATAATAGTACACGTACGTCGTACACCACTACACCTATAATAATTTATAACATTAGTGGTATTAAGTACCCACCTTTCTGATTGAGAAGATATTTGATCATCTACATATAGCCCAATACTTGAAGAACTACTCCTTTTGAGATTCTAAATCTCACTCGAAAATCATCAGCCCAAAAAGTCATATGATCGATACGCTTACGAACTGTGTACAATCGTCGGTGGTAATTTAAAAACTCAATGACTTCATTATCGTCGTCATTCAATTTGTGGAATACAAGTATTTAGAACAACGACAATATTAAAAAACTCTGAACTACTTCTAGCTACAGAAGTTCAGAATTTGGAAGTAAGTAGCAACAACTAATACTAAAATTAATAAAATATGATAAGAAAAAATTTGTTATTGTCTATGATGTTTTATCAATTTTTGATAGTTATCTGTCAGATAACCTCTTACTCGGTAGTAAAAGCACCGAATAACTAATCTGCGATTTATTCACCGAATTAAAGGCCTATTCACACACAGCAGTGACGTGACAGTGCCGTACCCGTTCCGGGATTCCCCCGGCGAGTTTATAATATTCTTAAAGGAAAGATAAGCATGATGTTCACACACGTCCGGCGCGTGACCGTACCGACTAGTGATGGGCACAACTGAATGGTTTTGACTATCGACTACATTCGATAGATTATGTAAAACTATCGAATAATTATTCGAATGAATAATTGCATGAACGAATAATTTTAACTATCGAAACTATCGAAAAAATATTCGAACCATCGGAAAAATTATTCGATAGTTTTTATTCGAACCATCGAACAAAGTATTCGATAGTTTTATTCGAACCATCGAACAACGTATTCGATAGTTTTATTCGAACCAAGTATTCGATAGTTTTATTCTAACATGAGCCCGGAGAGTCCAGCGCCGGGGCTTTTGTATGTATTTATATATTTTATTTTTAATTGTAATTGCATTATCCGAATAAACTGTTGCGTTTTTATATATTGACTGTAGTTTGACTCTTCGTAGTGAGTTTTTTACTAGTCCGAACTCAAAAGTGGCCAAGTGGGATCTCAAGTCTCAAGTTTATAAAGAAATAAGACTTAAGATGACGGTGCTCTAACAAATTAGTGGTCCCTGAAGATCTTTTGTATGCATTTTTACACAACATACAGAAGGCCGTTGTGGGGTTATTGACATCCTTTTTAAAATATTTCCATACAATTGATTGTATTTTTTTGACATAATGACTAATGAGACTAACAGAATAGTTGAGATTGGAAAAAATCGAAAAGGTAGTCAGTACTCAGTAGTCACTCTAATCGTCACAAACCGTGAAAAATCAGTTATAATATATATATGTTAGAATCATTGTCATTTGTCACTCCAATTTATTTCTCATCGATAATTTGATTAACATAAACAGATATATTATTTCGATAATTCGATGATATATGATTACCACGGCTGTAGATACTATGTACAACCGTGATCATTACCGATGGTTCGATGAAAACCGATTGTTCGATGAAAACCGATTGTTCGTTGAAAACCGATGGTTCGATGAAAACCGATGGTTCGATGAAAACCGATGGTTCGATGGTGTCGATAGTACTAACTAGATAGTTTTAAACTATCGGCTAATTCGATAGTTTTAAACTATCGATTAGTTCGATAGTTTTCATTCGGTTGTGCCCATCACTAGTACCGACTACCGACGCAAACAGTGTTGTCGCCGTCATCGCACCGTGCTCGTCCGGTTACTTGCCGACGATATTTTTCATATTTCACGGCCGTGATTTTTGTTGTAATTCATTGACTCTCTCAATTTTTGTAAAAATGAACGACGAAAAACTTATAGAATTAGTGCGGAAATATCCCGTATTGTATGATTTATCTCCAGTGTGTGTCTCGTTTTTTTAGATGAATTTCCAATTTGCTTAACAGTAAGTTGAATGAATTTTCCGACATTCTAAAGTATTCAAAAATCATTGTTACAAAATCCATCAATTCCTTATATAGAGTAGAAAATTCCCCTTCTGTTGGCCTTTTCTACCATGCCTGATGAACCCATATCCGTTTTTTTTACTACTTCTTCTTCCTCCTCTTCGTCCAAAATCAAAGCAATCATCAAAAGTTTATTTTCCGAAAACAAAGTCGTCGTGGCAGATACCATGCACACTACTCAACGACGGATGAATCACGGTCCAATGTGAATAGAAATCACGGCCGGTAGAATCCCGGAACGGGTACGGCACGGCACGTCACTGCTGAGTGTGAATAGGTCTTAAGACTTATTCTTTCATTGAAAAACCGGATAATTACAATTTTTTCTTATCTGTCGAATAACACGAACTATTCGACGAATAAAGGTCGATTCACACTGTACGGAACGTCAACGTCACGTTACAGACCGGCAACGTCACGTCAAAATATGTTACTATGTATTTATATCGCAATGTTCACTTACACCGTCATCAATACATAACGTCACCGTCACGGAACGGCAACGTTTATCGAAAACTATATTTTGACGTGACGCAACCGGTCCGTTCTTGTCCGTTCGGATAGTATGAATGTGACAACTGAACGTTTCCGTCAAATTTAAGTTAGTTTAAATAATTATATTTTAGTTATTTTTTCATTATTTTATCATGGATAGGGTTGCCATCCGTCCCGATATATCGGAACTGTCACCGATATTGAGCTCTCTGTCCCGACGTCCCGACAAAAGACCAAAATGTCCCGATTGAAACTGTGCATTGCAAATTTCACTTTATTGCATACAAATATGCATGACATGATCGAAAACAAAAAAATGTTTTTCAAATTGTACATGTTCTTGTAGGACTAAACGTATGCGATTAAAATTCAATTAAATCGGTCATATCGATAATATAAAAATCGTTAGGTACTGCTTGTTTACGTCGGTCACTTTCGTTCGTTCTCAGAATTTTTCTAAAACAAAGATCTCTAATTATTCTTTCAAAATTGAGTATTTGAATGCACTCTATCCTAAAATGTCTACTATGTCCCGACAAGACCCTAGCCAAATGTGGCAACCCTAATCATGGATGATGAAAATGTAATAGAAAAAGTTCGTCTATATGATGTTCTATGTTTTTGGTGAGAATCCTCTTCTTCCTCGTCCAAAATAATTGCCATCATTGCTAACATTTTTTTGTTAAACTTTGGCATGATGAAATACTTATATAATAAATTGATAATCTATATTTTAATTTAAAACCACAAGACAACTAAAATAGTAGATAACAATATTGTTTCAAAACACTTTAGGGTGGTACACTTCCGTAGACGCAACCTCGGTAAACTGCAATGATTCCTACAATTTGACGCTTACGTTTGACGTTTTGATGTGAATGTATAACACATTTGACGTGATGTTGCCGGTCTGTAACGTGACGTTAACGTTCCGTATAGTGTGAATCGACCTTAAACGTGATTGAAAAACCGGGCCAAAGTAAAATTTAAAAATAAACTTTGGAATCGCGGGTGAATTCGGCAGTCGATTATGATATACAGTAGTACAGTACACAGGTAGATTGTGATTGTAATTCAAAAAGCAACCTTGAATTATAATCATGATCAAATTTAACACTGGGTAACAAAATTGTTTAAATACATTCGATACAAGAGGTTTTTTGTATGAATTGAGTTTCAATCATCAAGGACAAAATCAGAATAATTTATACGGGTACCTAATAAAATAATAATATAAATATTAATAATTAGTATCTATATAGTTTAGATTTCCCTGGAATTACCCCGAACAAAGTTGTTAATCGTAATAAATAATAATTAGAGCGCGGATTTTTATGCACTTAAAAGTATCGAAATATTCCGTATAATATGCAGTAAAAATCATGAAAATATTGTTACGAGCCCCTCTTTCCTCATTATTATTATTATTATTATTACTATTATTATAATTATTAGTATTTATGTCATGTATTTAAAATACGGGGATTAACGCAAAGTAATCACTTTTGTTCGACGGACGTCTAACGCCGTCCGCCATGACAGAGACAGCGGGTCTCAGTAGTTAACCACAGTAGATGTATTATGTATATGATCTTTTCATAACCGATTCATTTTTAATAAACTATTCATTTTAACTCGCGTGTTCTTAAACTCTTCCTAAACCAAACCTAATAACCAACTCTGGTGAGTCCGAAAACAGCGAACTCATAACGTTACGTGGAGCCGACGGAATTAACCTCACGGTGTCCACAACAATATGTAATAAAATATTCAAGAATTTTTAATTTATTTAAAATGTACAATAAAAGTTATATAATAATTAATTACTTAATAAAAAAAATGTAGGGAATTTTCTGAACTTGATTTATTCTTAAAATTTTATTTATTATTAAAATGAATAATCATATGCATTTCAAGTTACCGACCTGTTTTTATGTGTTGATGTACCTGAGACTTTCTCTCACAAACAATAGATTTTCCCGTCATTAGTGAAAACCTCGGTGTCTGCGTTTGCTGTGGAAATCCGTTCGCGAATTTACGGACAACGACAAGCGACGAAACTCAGTTGTAATGTTGTATACTGGTATGTCAATAACCGACTGATACAACAAGAGCGTCGTAATCGATTATTTATCTTATAAAGTTATAAATAAATATATATAGAAATAAATTATTATTTAGTGACAATGAAATTTAGTTTTAATTTCTCTACCGGAAAAAATATTATTTTATACATTTTTTTTAAATTTTCGTTTCAATATGCATTTACCTTTGAATATGCAAAAAAAATGTCACCGTTAGCTTCAAATTATGACGATTCGTGGAGATTACTGACGAAAATCCGAAAATATTAAAAGGAAAAAAGTGTGCAATTGCATAGAAATCCGCGCTCTTAATTAATAATCAACGTTTAAAACTTATTCGTACATTTACCCGTTACTTACACCGCCGCAAACGCGCCACAGTCATACGAAATCCTAATATCGATTTACGAGTATTTGTCCATGTGTACTGCATATTATCCGGATATTGTCACGAGTCGGCTTAGGTATACATGTACGTATTTCCAAGGCGGGATCTTAACTTTTTAACACCCGGGGAAAATTAAAAATATACGCCCTTTTCAGGAAATTCCTGGAATGCACCGCAGTCCACAGTAAACACTGACATACAGTCGCGGACGGGTATTTCCACTGCAATACGTACCTATTTGTCCATTTTAAAATAATATTGTTATTACTTGTTAAAATTAAAAATAAAATAATATTATTTTATTCACATACCCATTATTACACATTTCTATTAAAATATTATTTTGTAGTTATGACTTTTGTTTGGTTGTTTCAAAGTCCATTTTAAATTTAAAACCTTTACAATACGCCCACGAAAATTATACGCCAGGGGATAAATCCCCGACTTCCCCCCCCCCCCTATAGATCCGGCCCTGCGTATTTCATAGCGTGGTGTGCTCACATCGGTATCGCCGGTGATTGATGTTTAAAAAGGGCTCGTTTAAGGTTGAAACATTTACACAAAAACGACTTGTGCAACTCGAGCGCCGATGCGTGATCACGCTCGCAGGTCATAATGATATTTTACTATCCGGCACGGGATCTATGTACATCCCGGACGGCGTGCGTGCGCGTCCAAGAAACATCGTTTCCCCCTTCGGTGTGCATATTTATTTCGCGTTAACACACCCGTACCTGCGAAACGTGTACGCGCAGAATTCCCCGGTTATGTCCCCACGCAATTTCGCCCGTTCCTACCACCCTCACCCGCTGCATGGACGACGGTATGTTTTGGACCTTCGCGTTAGTGATGTGAGGAAGAAATGTCAATTAGAAAATTTCTTAACAAAATAAATAAATATATATAATTTTTACGTCCAACTATTTTGTTTTAATAAATTAGCAACACTTTTATTGTGATATCTCTAATCACTTACTCATAATCGTACTATATTAGCGGGAAAATGTTAAATGTTTGTGCTTACTGATAAGATAATTCACTAAATAATAAATCATTATAGTGTTAGTGTTAAACAGCGTCATAACAATAAGTATTGATATTTAACACTTCGTAATATAATATGACAATTTTAGTAAATTTTACTCTAAAAGTCTAAAATATTATTTAATCTTGTATTCTTGTTGAACTGAATTAATTAAAAATGCCATTGGTTTCTACAAGTAAAAAGCCGAGAGGTGAAATATGGGTGTATTACTCTCCTACAAATGATAATGTCAATCAGTTTGTTTGCAACTTTTGTAAAAGTGCTACATTTTATCGAAATGCCACTAGAAACTAGAATAATTTAAAATTTTTTAAAGCTAATTAACAAAAAATCTAAGTTTAATAAGTTAAATTAAAATTAAATTTTTAAAAAACATATATTTTAGAAATTTGTGGACATTTCATCTAGGAAATTTCTTCAGAATTAAATTTCTGAAATTTAACACCTCTACTTCGCGTCGATAGAAATTTATTCGAGCCCCTGCACGTCTGTAAATAACATCGTGTGTACACCGGTAAAGGAGCACAGTTTACGGTTTATACCTATGTACTGTATACGTATTGTACGGCAGAGTGTTATATTATTATGTTTGCACAATATATTATGCAGCTGGTCCAGATGTAAATAGATGCGTGTAAGCGAGCTATCAAAGTTGAAATCTTTTCATCGGGGATTGTTATACGGTATACCCACTCTAGTGACTTGTTTGTATAGCTTGTTACGTACTGATATATTAAATCCAGGGCGCCTGCCTCGCGTCCGAGGGCAAAATATTTATATTCTTCCCGATGACAACATTTAATTAATAAATCCTGTACGTCGAACGGAACGCGCCTTTATTAAAAAAAAATATTTACACTGATATTGATTTTATTTTATACACATTTAAGAACTAACGAACGCGTTTCCTTATTGTTTCACTATATATCTACGTTTTATTTTCTCTTGCATAACTTACTGTACTATTATAATGCTATATAGAAATATTTTCACTTGCTATAATAAACAACAGATCAATATCGACTAAGTAATTTTTCTTTATTTTCGACGTTGGTTTTATATCTTTGCGTCGTAATCAGTGGGCAACACAAGACCAAAGAGTTTTACATAAAATATACAAGTTGTAAAAACAAAGCCTAGGAAAACTTTCATTATCGTTTATACAAAAAAAATTTACATAAAAAAGAAACAATATATTTTTTAAATAAACCTAACTGGCTTTATCAGTTTGAATACATTGGTCAATTTATCAAAATATAAATAAATTAATGTACCAACAAAAGAGGTCAGATAAAGCCACATTAACTACCATAATATTTATAGTACCAGCACACAGCTGTTGGAGTCCTTTTAGATATCAATATCAATATGCTGCTGATCACTCTCCACTTGCCTTCCGTACATTTTTTAATTTGAAAAAAGCTCATTATGTCGTATTTAATATTTTAAAACAAATACCGTTTCATACATGGAATAAAATTTAAATACCCGATTTGTCCAGTTTTAAAATACTTGGACTGCAATAGTATATTTATTTTCAACCGTTCTAGTAGAAACGTACATCATTCATGATTCGCTATACTAAACAGTACAGGACATAAAGACCGAGGTGTCGAACATTGTACGTTAGGCAACCAAACATTCATCACAACAGACACATTGCGTTCATATTTATACATGCCTACGTGATATTATAGATGAAGTGCGCATTTGCTACATGTATACATTTGCTGACTTAGTATGTTTCTGCTCCTTTACACTAGAAATAAAAATGTGTTTGCTTGAATGTACTTGATTTGCAAATATTCAAAGCGTTTCGCATAGCATATATTTTTAATTGAGAAAATACTGCGGCGAAAAAAGTAAAGTCTGGAACGTAATTGCCTACTTTGTCTCAACCTCAACACCGGTTCTAATGCCCCGTACGTAATTAAATTATATGTTATAATTAATTGTATACCTATCGGCATCAAGTATAAGTAGAGTAATACATCTATCTACAATGTAGACAAGACAGAAAAAGGTCATCGACTTTTTTTTTAATTTTAATTAATTGGTCGAGAGGGGCTGAGACTCTTGAAAATCTACAAGAGAAGCGTGGAATAAAAGAGGTTTTGAAACATATATATTTACGTGATATTTTATTACTGGTGAATTTTTTTTGTTCCCAGTTCGGCAATTGTTACAAAAATAAATAAAATAATATTTTTACTATCGTAGGTAGCGAGTTTTGTATTGAAAACGTGTTTATTATTTTTACTAAAATAATAAAAGGACAATAACGAAATATTATATTTCCAAACGAATGATTTTTAAATTCAGTTTATTTACGATGAGCGATGTATCAAAAGAAAACAAGGCGACTGGATAAATGTCGAATACAAACATCACTTATTTCATAGTTCGTCTCTCGTTTTTAAATATTTAAATATATTTCGGGTCGTTTAAAATTGAATAAAAAAATAAAAGGGTCGGCAAGTATCTCTACAAAAATGTCATTGTTATAGATGAGTTGGAAGGAAAAAAAAGATCACTCAAACATGTCCACTGACTGACGGTGTAATTCGAAAAAAAACGAGGAATTTAAATATTACAAAGTAATCCCTTGAGCGTATACTATATATATATATATAAATATTAAACATCGAAACATTTACACGAACACCCGCCAGACATTTGTGAAAAATATACAGGCACCATTTGATTTAAGTAAGCTATTTAATCTGGTTACTTAAATGTGCCTATAATGCCGCAGGAGTGTAATTTAAACCGAGTTTCCGGTGAAATTGAAAGTAATGTACCGTTTTTTTTTATAAATATAATAATATTTATTTATATCTGCGGTCACATCGGAGTTATATCAATGCTTATAATATAAATAAATACCCTTATATCACACGCCACTGTCACTGTGTATATAATATTATCCACAGCAAAAAGCGTTGGTGCAGTGTTTATTGCTAGTTCCCTGCGGTTAGGTAAAATGTAAAAAAAAAATGCTATTACAGTATAATATAATATACAGGTAACGTAATATATTTTATCAATTACCAAATAATTAATTTAGTTCGAAGCGAATAATCAGTCTGTGATTAGGTAACGCGATTTGAAGTCAAACTGCAAAAGGCTGTAAATTATTTCAGAGTTAAATTTTACCACACAATTGTTTGAACTATGGCGTTACCGTGAAGGTTATCAATTCTTATTTTCCTCTAAAAATGTGTACGTCTATTATACGAAATTTAGAATTAACGTCTACGATCAGCACATGCATTTCAACAAGGAATAGATTTAATCTGTCCGACGATTTAAATAACAATTGTTTCTGCACATCACGACAATTATACGATACAAGTTTTTTTTTCACATTTATCACGAATAGTGATCCGCACACCTTTAAGCACACGCAATACGATATACGAGCGTAGTTACGCTACAGCCGGAAAGTCTATTGAAATACACGTTTTGAATTATTCATCGGAGTGCGGTTAAAATCTATTTAAAGCTTTTCGGTTTTATTTTCGTCATAAATTGTTAAATAGAAAAAATAATTGAATTACTATTTACTTTATGAACATTTTAGCCGCACGCGCAGCAAGACCGTGACGCGGAGCGGAAACAATTACGTAAGTAAATAACGAAACAACTCGTAAAAACGTACATTTTTCTTTACACGCGTTTTGGCTAAAAACCACTTAATTTCGATGATAAATAATGTAAATATTATGATAAAGTGGAGAGTAAAATCCATACTACGATAGGCAATCAAACATTCACCGCCGCCACCACACATAAAACTAATTAATAGTTTCGTACCGTATTGTGGAAGGTTGCCTAATGCCTATAGTAACATTTTTGCTGACTAATATTAATATTTCTGCACCGTACTGTGTAATTTTGATTAATTATTAATGTATATGATCATAAACTACTGCAGTAGAAATGAATAAATAACAAGCTTGCGCTCAATGACGAAATAATAATATGATGTTTATATTATATTGTGCAAATTTACGGAAATACTAATGCCTATTCGTCTTTTTTATTTCTTTTCGATTAATAAAAACGCCTTTTTACTCGCCCTTAAATGTTCAGAGAATAAATCAGTGCTACTCGGAAGATCGGTCTCGTGTGCTAATTTTCTGTACAGACAAATAAAACCAAACAACACGATTTTTCGATCGTTAATTTCAGAAAATAAGATTACTCTATAGTTCACTTGCCCATTGTAGTCACTGATATCGATCATAATGTTTAAGAAACAACACTCACAGTATTAAATTCGTTTCCGATACACATCGATTTATTATTTACGAAGTAGGCATTAAAACGTCAGGCTCTTATATAAATTTAAGTTTTCGTAAAAAGTAATTCGAAATTGTGATTGGCTCGGCTCTCCCTAGGGCTGCGTGATGGTCGCTCTCCTCGACACTATATATATATACGAGGGTGCGGGACCAATAAAATCTTTTATCGGTTCCACGAGCGTTATGTGTACAACTTTTTCACGTTTTTAGAAATGAAATATACTGTCGCACTTTTTCTATTGAAGCATAACGAACAAATATATTTTTATAACCCGAAAAATCACTGTAATTCAAATACCATCACGCACATAATATGTAGATAACACGTATATGTTTTTTCTTTTTTTTGGCTTCTTGATTTTTATTCCATTATCACGTCCACGTATGTAATAGTCGTAAGACGTTTGTTTGGTATTCGAGGGGGAAAAACAACCGATAATGATACCAACAACAAAACGAAAACATTGAGATATACTTAACGTGACAAACGTCAATAATAAAATCACATGAGTTGTATTTACACTGCAGTAAAACAAAACCTCTTTATAACAGATCTCCTAGAAGAACCGTTCAAGTTGTCAACTGGTGTTTCAAAATCTAACTGGATCATTGAATACAAACGAATTTCAAAAACAATATAATCTTAACTATAAAATATGTAATAGCTAATGTGGTGATACGTAATGAAATAAAAAATATGTATATTAAAATAAAAATGTACTTAGTATGTTATTTGTACCTGAGAATGATTAAGGTTTTGAGATTATACGTATACTCATTTTTGAGGAACTTTTCAAAACATTTTCTTATCATAAAGGAAACTCCTTTACAAGTTACACAGGAAAAATTAGCGGATCCCGAGCTATCCCATTATAAGGAGGTTTTATTGTTTTATAATTGTTCTCACTAAATATTGTAGCCATTTTTCAGTGAATCGAGTTCGGTGCACAAATATTTATTTTTAATTTCCCCGTTCAAGCCGACATAGTGACATCGTTATCCGGAGCTAATAAAGCAAGATTAAATATTCTACGGAACACACGAAATTTATAATACACTGTTTTTAATTAGTTGTTACGCTCACTTAAAATGAAATATTTATATTACTAAAATGCCAGCACTCGTTTTGATCATTAGCTTACACAGTTATGCCGGGTCTTCAAAAATTAGCTTCATACTCCATTGTTTAATTACTTACCACGCGTTCCTATACGGATTCTATGCGTAGGTTAGCGGGTGCCAGATGGATACCATATGTTACGCGATTATGATTTTTCTTTACTGTTCTTCTGATATTTTTGGACGGATATACGTGCCTGAGCCGAGGTAGGCAGTAAACATTCACGTTATAATGGGCATGCGTTGTTTTAATTAAAAATTTAACGAGCGAAATATAAAATAACACGCGTGTACAGTGGTCCCCAGGAAGATTACAAGATTACGAATTAAAATCGAAATTAAACATTCTATATTGCCTGTTATGTTCCTGGAATCCTGCGCGTAGCTGCGTTGCACGATTTATACATTTTCTAATCATATGCGCGTTCCACGGGATATCATTGAAGTTCTAAGCCTGATAGGTACTAATCCGCGGGGATATTTAAAACGATAGCCTCAACGATATTATGCCTAAGAACAAACATCCGCGAATTCAACGCTGCAAGGTATACAAATGAACCGTGTTTCAGTGGAAAACACAAACAGTTCAAACAAACAAACGTTACTATTTATCAGCATTGTAGCACACAGCGAATATTCCGAATGTTTATCGTAGTATTGTGTTTGTGCACGACCAATAAGTGTGATATGCTAATGAGTAACAGTAAGTATATGAGCATAAGCGCAAATAGGGAATCGTATTGATGGGGTCCAAGCCCTTTTATCTTTAAAAAAAAAAATCCTCCACACTCCTTCCACCTTAAAACAAAATATTACCACTATTGACAAATAATATTTGTGTACGATATTAATACATATTATATTTTTATTATTAACTAATAAGGTAACTATAATATTAAATTGATTCTCCCGTCGGAGTTCGCAAAATTATTAAATACTGATAAAGTGATAACGTGTCAATATTATCATCCTTTTCAAGATAAATTAACCTTAAACTTGAGTTAAGCTACTAGATCGTTCTTGGAACATTATTGATCTCATCCATATTTTAAATCTTTAGTTCGCATGGCGTAAAATGATAATTCACAAGTAGCAGAGCTCATTGGCAAAGTTATTTCTACATTAAAAAATGTATGATAATTTGGAAAGATTTGTATTGAGGGGGGTGGGGGGCTAAGCACCATTAAGCACCACCCTCTTTGCGCCAATGTATATATGAGATTTTTAAGCTGGTAACTGTGCTGACATGTATTTAACATTATAACGAGTAAACCTAAGAATATATAATTGATCGTTCGTTAAAGCGAATAATAGATATAGTATTAATATGTATATGTTGCTTATATTGTGGAAAATGAAACGAAAATCGTTTTTCTGCTATTATATTATGTTTTCGAATAAAATACCATCTCTTTTAGGAACAGTCCGAAATACGTAGTGCGCAAATATCACGTCGTCTTATACGTGTACACGCGTAGAATTTTGATCGAGGATTACGCGGCCCGAAGCGGTTTTGATTTGCATAGTCAATATACGACCTTCTTATAGAGTTTTCGCATCCGAACCCGCGCGGTCAGTGAAACCGAATTATTATTTACCGCCGTTCTACCACAGGCATAAACGTGCAACAGGGTGTTAGGGCGAAAAGGTCTTACCGTTGTATCTGACCGAGACACCCTGCCCTAGGCTTGTTGGGTTAGGTCGATTTGTTCTTGAGCCGCTGTAGTCGGTCACTATAAATCCTGAATGTCATTAATATCGGGTAAATAATTCAGTCGACTCCTTATTTAATTAATTAATTACTTGTAATTCGCATTGCTTCTACTTTTAAGCGCCGCCGGCGATGTTTGAATGTTATTAGACTATGGATCAGTGTTCATCGCTTTACGTGGAAAATTATATAGCACTGATCTGGGGGCCGGGGCAACAGGACCGGTTAAAACTTTGCGTCTGATCTGAAACGCTGCGCATGCCTTTGACCGTAAGCTACTATATAAGACTGCCAAAACGTCGTGCGTACTCGCGTAACTTTGTATACAGTCGTCAGTTCGTGTAGAAAACTTAAAAGGGATGATCGATAAAACTATAATGTTACGATCGTATACGATAAATAATTCGTGTAGGGTAGCCGCCACGCGTAAAAAGTCAAGGGCGGATACAAGGGAGGGGCAATAGGGGCAATTGCCCCCTCCGTAAACAAAAAAAATATCAAATATTCTATTTGATATTAATTGTGAAAACAATTTTGTTCATGCAAGTTCAATATTTTCTTTATAATTTATACAAATATACAACTGTACCGATATTCAATAACACTTTTCGACTTTTTTGTATCAAAATGCTTTTTTTTTTAAGGTTTAGTAGGTACTGAGTTTGTTTAAGTATATTAAGCTGATTTTAATTAAGTTACATACTCAAAATTAAAAGTTTTTGCGTTCTAAAACGATAAGATCCATCACCTGTATATCTGTTGAGAGTATGACAGATTTCTGTACACAACCAATTTTATGTCGATTAATAATAAGACGATTCCTATTAATTTATTTTCTTCATTTATAAATATGTATATTGCCCCCTCCGTTTAGGACCTCCGTATCCGCCCTTGTAAAAAGTCAATACAATTTGGCCATTATTTATTCCAATGCGTATTGTACACAAGTATATTCTATGCGATGACGTCAAAGTAATTGGCCATGCCAAATAAAATATTATGTACTTGTCGTTATTATGGACGGTAATAAAAGGAAACACTTGAATGGTTTATTCGATGATTTTACTTAAAATTATTTAAGAGGTACGTCAAAGTGGCCAATATTTAAAATTAATTGATCAAAAATCTTTTTGATATTTTACTTGTGTTTCACACGTCCACCTATAACTACCTACATAACTGTGATTTGTATTGGTTTTAGAGTATAAAAGAAAGCATGGCTGATTATTTATTTAGACCAATGCTGGCAACGATTACTTTTTAATACAATGATACGAATACCATCGTAGGACAAACTTTTAGGCCTGGCGTCTTGTCAGCTATATTTTTTTTTGTTTGTAAGTTTTAATACAGTTTCGATCACATTTTCAATTTTTTTATTGGACAAAGGATTAATTTTTAAAGTGCACACCGATCTCACAAATAAAAATGTTCATTATCTTGTCAAACAATATTAGAAAATTGTAATTCTTCACTTTTCATTATATTATATAGTTAAGCTTAAAATTGGAAAAAATATGAGATTGTAGCGCTCAAAGACATTTTCAAGGAAAATAATAAATTAAAAAAATGTTCAGAATTTAAATCACGAGAGTTTTTCCTTTCAGATAACTAATTTAGCACGAAATGGTTGCGTTTATCCCTGGTTATTTTTTTTAATGATAATGCATTATTATACTGTACTGTTATCGAGTATTATACCGTGAGGCACCTTCACACGTAGCTTTATAGTGTAATTTGGATCGTTCGAGGTACCGGTGCACTTTACGCACTTAAAACTCCTGTAGGATTATTTCGTAATTACAAATTTCACTTTATGTGATATGAATATATTTTATGTCTGAGCATACCTTTATGCATTATATTTCACTTAACAAAATTATCATGTTTCCTTTCATGTCGCATATATGGTTATTCACGTCTTGTAATTCGGCATATTTGGTGAAATCGATCCATCGAAATTATGTAATTGAATTTATAAGTATAGAGTTGTGTATTTATCGAACCATACAAGTTTTGGAATACCAACGGTATTTAATATTAATTGCACTCGACCAATACGTATTACAATATACATGCGGTGCTTTAGAACTCCGATTTGGTAATTGCGATAACTTTTGCAATGACTTTTTGTCAAACAGTTCTGAAACACTCTGTGTAATGACGTGCTAACGTCTATACATTAATGTTATAAGTGCACCTTCATACTTTGAATACTTGGATGTCTCGAAATGACGACGACAACTATTAAAACATAATACTACGCGTAATAGTTATTTTAATATAATTTTATCTCCTATAGTCAGCGGCGCGTTTCTTTTTTTATGAAGAGGTTGAGGGGAGGGAGGGTAAAACAATTTTTTTCAATTTCAACATGATAGGCATCTATATAAGAAAACAGTTATCTATAGATATATTTATAGATAACCATCATCTACACGCATCGGCCTACATATGAGTATCTTTAGTTGTTCTCATTTTGTTTTTGTTTCGATTGACGCCCAGTACGAATATGCGATCGGGTAAGGTTGGAATATGTTTAAACGCACGTTGATACGACCTGTGCAAAACAACGAACACAAAATACATATTTTGCCGTACAGTAAAAGTACCATTATAAACTATACGTCATAACACGTTCACGACGCACAATGCGGTGCCCATCCAACGGCAAACGGTTTCGCGGAATAGTAACAGGGAACGGATTTTTAATTGTTATACGTCGTTTGAATCACGTGAACATCAACATGTAGTGGGCGTATCGTCAAACAGCTGCGACTTGTGAGTGAGTTATACGTTTTTTTTTCTTTTAAAGTTTTTTATCGTCGTACACTCATCGCGTAGCGGTGCAAAATGACGATTCATCGTCCTGATCGCTAAAATTGGTAAATTGGCTAAGACTGACGGGAAAATATCTTTGCACGTATCGTCTATCATTTCTACCCGTAACATACGGCGGAGACCGAGCGAAACGCGACGTACGTGGACCTGAATTGCCTATACTCGGCGCCGCGCTGTCCAAAACGCGTTTCATACATTTATACACGATTATCGGCTTACGTGTAACAACGGTTAAAACTATAGGTATCCTCCGGCACAAGCCACGGATGTAGATAGACTGAAACATGAAGGGCGGGGGGCATGGGTCTGCTCATATTGACGAACAAGTCCGTCCCTGTCGACAACCGTAAATCGGTGAACATTCAAAAGTTTTCAGACGTAAATGTGTAAAAGTGTCGAGGAAAGCATCATTTTTCCACGAGCACTTCTGACTTCGTTAATAATAATAATTTGAGCGATTTACCGAGCAATTTACCATTGCATTCGTATTTAATATTCGGACAAATTAAATAAATAAATTCTACACGTCGAACGGCTTAAGTATATCCATAGATATAATATTGTGAAACGGTATTTTGATTGCCACGGCACACGACCCGATCTTCGAATCTTCTCTATGCGTATAGAGTATAAGGAAATCTAAGAAAAAAAAGTATGAACACAAACAGATAATCGCGTGTACAAAAAGGTACAGTATAAGCTGTAAAAAAGACTAACTACACTAAATCTTTTGTTTCTGAAAAGCGAAGATTTTGCCGTTAATGAGTTTTGGGATCATGCCAATGATACGTCCAATCGTGGATTGTAAAGTATAAAATGGCCGGCCACACAATATATTATCGATTTACTAAAAACGTTTAACTGAGTTTCGTTGCAGACTACAGTTTATTATCACGAAAACATTTTTTTTTTTTTTAGAAAAGCTATTTTCTGTTACTGCTAAGATAAAAGGTTACAACAATGGCGACATGATTCACGCCGATCGTACCGCAGGTACCAAAGGATCTAAGGTCAGTGATGCTTACTTGTTTACAATTTCAGTTCACATTAGATAAAGTATATAAGATTTAGCGCCGACAAAATGAAATATCTAGATTGACGAAAACGTTGGTCTCTTATTCAATTAAGTTAACTATATAATATGAAGTCTTCAAATGAATTTTCTTCTACGTTTTGATATTTCTTGATATAATATTGGTTTTTAATGATTAATTAGTTATTAAAAAGTTAGTTTGACGTCTTTTTATGAATTTATCATACTTGAATGACTCGAAGGACACGGAAATCAACTCGATGAGTTTTTTAAAAGACATAGAAATATTAAATAGAATAATTTTTTAGAAACATATCCGACTGTAATCAATATCGGCAAAGGAATTTACTTACAAACTTAAAACTGAAACGGCAACATAGCTGCTTCAGTAGCAGCCGGTGCGTAGCTGTATATGTGAAATCGGTGCACTGAAATTATATCACAAATCACAGTCAAAATTATGCGAATTAAAATTTATATTGAATTTTTTCAGCCTTTTATCAATCTAAGCAAATAGAAAACGCAACCCAAGTACCTATTAATATAAATATGTATCAATGAAATAATTTCAGTAAAAACTAAAACATGAACTTAAACATGTTTTAAGTAGGTAATTATCGAATTTTTCAAGCCGACGAGGATAACTTCACGGTTAAAATGTATTGATATTTTAGTAAATTTATTTCCTATCTTATCCGTGTTATAAACATTATCGTATACGTTTTTTGTTTTCAATCTCGCGGCGTAATGTCTGTATCGATTATGAAACTATTGTTACGAGTAAAATCTACAAAGCGTATAGTGAGCGACGAGCGTTGTTCGCGAGTCTTCACAGTCGATTTTTCAACAGACGTTTCGGCTACATTTACTGCAATCTACAAAGTGAACGCGGTCCACGAGACAACGAGTAACAATAGGGGTCGTATCGCACGAGAAAACGTACGGCTCTTCCTGGAAAAACGCTACGAGTGAATCAACATGGGGAGAAAAAAAAATAATTATAAATAAAACTCGCGCGAGATACGTGATTTTGAAAAGCAAACATTTCCCGGAAACCACCAGCTGCGAATCCGGGCGATTCGGAAACGACGACCTGTGTAAAATATTGATTTTTAAAAAAAATTGTAAAACCTTAAGTCTTACCATTTTATTTGAATCCATTTGGTCGCAATCAACGCGAACATAATACATCAACAGCTCACGCGTAGTTGGCGACATAATGACATCGGTGATAAATCGTTATCATTATTGTTTATTCTATCGATCAGTCGACGACAGTTCTGTCGACGGTCTAGGATATTATCATGAAAACCAACTGTCCCGAATAAACACGGAGAGTAAACCGTATACACGAATATTTCGCACCCTCTATCAATCGGACGGAGCAGATTATGAAAATGTACAAAAATCCAAGTAATTTACTAAGTATAACATATAAATGTCGAAAGCATGCAGTGGCGTATCTAGGGGGGGGGCTTAGAGGTCTTCAGCCCCTCCTACCTCAAAATTTCATGAAATCTTAAATAACTATTTAGATAATTCAAAATAATATAAAATAAAATATTACATCTGATTTAAATTAACTGCAGTTTATGATTTTAAAATGAAGTTATTTTTTATTTAAAAATGCAATCATGGGTTTTTTTTTAATGTGATAATTGTGATACGTAAATGATCAGCCACTCCCAAAAATAATTCCTGGATACGCTACTGCAGTACGATGGGTCACGAAAATACATGCACCTGTACACCACGACTCGAAGTTGTGCTCACGTCGAACAAATATTGCAAGTTAATTTTTTTAATTAAATTACTATATCCGTCTTTCGATCCGACGAGTGCTTTCCATTATTATTATTACAATATTATTAAATTTTTTTCCCCCACCGTTACTACAAAACCTACTGCGATTGCACGTTGTCATCCTTTCCTACGATATCATATGCGGATGATAATCAGTCGACGACCGAACACCGTTAAAGTTCACGCTGTACAGAATCTACTTATCTTCGCGTGATCGGACCTACCGATTATAGTAAAATAATGCCCACGTAATCGGTAATTATAAATCGTGAAAAAAATCGATTTTTTTTTTGTTTTCTGTTCAGCATCGTGCAGCCGTTTACGAATCGTAAGTCATTATTCGCTATTGCGCGACGGATTAATAATTGCAATCACAGAGCCAACGCAGCATAATAATGGTTAATATAAATATATACGTTTAGATACGGCCGGACGTGTTGTAAAGCTGTAACCACGCTGAAGGACGCGTCCGGCCGGAGACGGAAAAATAATAAGACTGCATCATGTATTGTACTAATATTGAGTTAACATTATGATGATAAGTAAATCGCATTGAACGGTTTTCCGAAGCGTAAAACCTCGCAGGTTGCTCGAAACATTTTAAAACGTTAAGTGACATTACCATTTTTCTTCAAATCATCGGTCACAATTAACACGAATACACAATATACGGTTACAGCAACAGCCCGCGCGTAGTTGTCGGAACGTCCGTTTTATCGTCGATGTCATTATTGCTTATTGCCGAACCGATTTCACCGTTCAGCCGACGGTTTAGGTCCTAGGACATTATCGTAAAAACATACTGTCCCAAGTGAACGATTCACGACACAAACGCGAACAATAAACCGTAAACGAATCGTCATCGTTATGAAACGTATTTTTTCACCCTCTCAACTCAACGAGCGATATGACGGAGGGTACAATATGCAAATGTACACAAATTCAAGTCGTTTAGTGAAGAACATAACAACTAGTAGCATGCAATAACATAACCGGTGTTTGGCTTTTTTTTGTTGTTTTATATTTATGTGTCATGAACACCTACCCCTTTCATTGATTACTTTTTATTCCAGCTACCTCTGTGCGGTGTATAAGCCATATTTGACTGTAGGTAAAACAATATAAATGCAACTCATCGTTTTTAAACAATCATTTTTTCGTCAAAAATACAAAATTAATTCCATTATATTTTGTCAGTAGGCACGAACACATTTTTTCCAGCTACTCGAAACGAAAGTTAAGATCGTGCTTGCAAACGTCCATATTCATATAAATCCGCATAACGAATAATCTCGTCGTTTAGTGGAAATCGAAACACATTTTTAATTTCATTACATAATGAAATCGCACGAAAAATTACCTAAGCAGATACTGCTATACATATGTTATAAGCCCGCCGCAGTAATTTATAGCGTACTACATAATAGTAATACCCGCAAAACTAAAACAAAAAAAATAATAACGCGGGTAGATCTATTTGGCGCTTCGCGCCCCCGAGGTAAATACATCACTGCGATGTAAGTTCCACATAGCGTTTTAGAGAGGGTGTGGGCGAGGGCGGGGGCGCAAAGCTGTTACAGCACCACCATTCATCTTGCGCGGTATTTACTCCAGAGAAGAGGTCACACGACAAAGCAACGAAATCGTTTTATAAATTGCATTGTCCCGTCTTAAACCTTTCGTTCGGTTCCACTGGTCTTATACTTTGTGTATAGCCGTACGCGGTTATCGTCGTAGTGCTGAGGTACACTAGCACTTTTAGACTCATATATTTACCAAGCGCTCCGGTTTCAATTGCTTGGTGATTCGTATGTATTTTTTTTCCCCCATCAGGTAGGTACTTGTTCCGTTGCTGAGTCTAACTTGGCTTATTTTATCGCGTTATTCAGAAAGATTAGGACGTGTAGGATATTTTATATTTACGACACTGCACCACGAGACCGTTTCCTCACAAAGAAGCGCTTAAATATCATACCATCGTGTCCCTTTAGAGTTTAGAGTATAGGTATACGTTTTTATATCACATTACAGGAACATGGATTTTCACGTCGAGTCCCTGCTTCAAGGATACTGAATTATATCATGATCCTTTCTACTTGTCATTTTTTTTTTTTGCTCACCGGTATCTTAGCCGATTTTCAGCGCGTAGTAATGTTTCGGTTTCCCGTCCCGTGGAATACTGTAAACTCGATTGACGGAAAACGAATAACATCCAAACGGCGTCAAACAAATAATATACGAAAAACGGTCGATCGAATCTTGAGTTTACGAGTATCCTCGAGTACACAACTACGTTTTTCAGTGGCGGTCCGTAGAAAAATATTCAAGGAGAGTTGATAAACAAACCCGGTTGGATTCCGTCTATAATACGCTTATCCTCCCAGACTTGCTCCTGAACCGAATCCATCGAAAACATTATGTGTCAGCTGTGGACCGTTTCACTAAACTTTCGACCATCCTAATGGCTAAAGTAATAGTTAAATAATAAGCCCATTAAAATAACTGTTTGTGGATGGTGTTTAAAATAAAAACACGAATATCGAACAGTCGAACGTATCGGATATACATTGCGATTCGGATTAAAATGTCCATACTATTTCTATTGGCAGCTTAAGATTTTTTTCAACGGGAGACTCTGCAGTTTCAACGTGTCCCTTGACGTCGGGCTGCCACTGATATTTTCATATTTCCAATTTAGAGATGTTGACGGCTTTTGGCTTTCCATCCCATGCGCGAGTTTTGACCGTGGCCACTCCGGTAGGTTAATAACATTACGTTTCAACAGTATTCCGTCGGGTCATAGATATACATATAATATTACATAAGCGAGGCGAATATGCAAACAAGCCGAACACCGGTGCGGCGAACCTCGCTCCTAACCATTTTTATAACAATATTCGTTTAGCGTAAACGTGTACAGGTACGCCGTACGCGTATTATACAAAGTTTATACTGCATAAACGTGCTTGTACAGTTTATAACGGTGTAACCTACTCGTCTGGTTCCGTTTTTCCGAGCGCGGAAACGACTCGGGAGCAGATAGAGTTCGTGAAGTGGACGGCGACCTTTTTCGGGAAAAAATAAAAATTCATCCCATTATGTTTTGGCTCGAGTTTGGGTATTTTTTCCACGTGCGCGCAGGTTTTTATGTACGCGCGTATACGCTCGCTTAAGTGTGACCGATAACAGTTGTCATTCCCAGGACGTATTTATCACGAGCAGCGCAGTAGGTAGGTAATAGTTTGAAATAAATATGAAGAACACCGCCGGGCCGGCGCAAAAGGAGTTTCATTCATTTTTTTTTCTTTTTTTTTAGCCGTCTCGTATACACCGAGCGCCACCCGGGCGGTGGAATCACACGTTATTTATGCTACGGATTTGCGCACTTCGGGTTGCCGCCGGGCTTAATCGGTCATGTCTGTCGCTGTTAACGACGACGCGACAATAAAATAATTACAGAGGTACGCGTTGTATTTTTTTTTTCCCCCCCCGCGTTCGCCCCACGGTCGATCCATCATCAGCGCATATATTATTACTAATCGTTATGCTCGTGTGTTTAAGGGACGGGGGGAGCACGTATATAGGTCGTTCGCTCGTCCCTCCCCTACGCGGGTAAAGTTATTGTGGACAAAAAATCTCAACGAAGTCGTGCGCGTTAGGTACACGGGGTAGATTGATATGACCTGCGCTACTATGGCCAGCATAAAAATACGTTCAAACGGTGGGAGATATACCGCGTATACGGAGTGTCGCAACACTTAAGTCTTTACACAGAGCAATATCTTCCGTTTTTAGCGATATCCCGAGATTATCAAATTCTGTTTTTTTTTCATAAGAATCCCTGGGCAAAGGCAATTATGATGACAATAGTTTGGTAAATCTAAGCATATTAAAATAATAATAACAATAATATTATAATAATATTAACTTTTTACTTTATACTTTTTGTGACATTCGTAGATATCGATTTTAAAGGGCTTCTTTTTCTAAAAATGTCTACGATTCATCTTTCAGTTTTCATTGGACTCATGATCTTAAATATTTTTTTTAGTTTACAAAGAAATAATGTAAATTTTTGTCACCACCTCATTTTTCCGATAAGGTGTGCTGATAATGTTATTATAATTTAAAATTGTGTAAATAGTATACTATTTTCTTGTAAGCTAGAAAAATTATTAAAAATCAAGAAGTTAATGAACATTGAGAGTTTAACTGTAAAATATAAAATATAATAAATAAAATGGTTCTCTTCGAAATTTATAAAATTTCGACGATGAGTGTATGATGTATTATATTATCATAAGAGGTGGTTTTTTAACCGTGATCACCACATTTTTTAACCCCTGAAATGCTTGGATCTTTTTTAATGTTCAAGTTACCATAGGACCTATGTTTTACAAAACTTATTTTTTCATGCCAACTTAAGAGTATCCAGTGGATATATAAACTTTGTTTTTTTTTCAAACAGGAACACCATATTTTTTACGCGAAATATTATTTAGTTAATTTTTCTGACACTTTTGATGTAATACGTAGAGAAAACTTGCATTAGTTTTCGGAATGATTTAAATTTAAAATTGCGTAAGAAAAGTTTAAAATTCGCGTTATCTCGAATCGGTAGAAATTAACGATTAAATGTAATAACAAATTATATCATAATATTAAGTATTATAAGACGGTTTTCGTTAATACTTAAATTAGAATAATTCAAAAACTCTTCGTTTGAATTTTGATTTCGATACATCAAAATTCACAGAAAAATTACCTCAACGAAAAACCGCAGTAAAAAAGTGTTTCCATTTGAAAAAAAAAGTTTGTATCTCCACGGGACACCCTAAAGTTGACACAGTAAAAAATAGATATGGAAACATAGCTTTTATGGTAACTTGAACATTTTACGGCCTAAAAAGGGAATGGAAATGGTTAAAAAATCACCCTGTACAATAATATATTATATATGTATATTGTATGTATGAAAACGTACATTCTTGTTCGAGTGGTTCGATGGTGTCGATGAGAGGACGATAGGGTTGAGGTTTTCTAGAACATTGAACTCTTGTCACGAATAAACATGCACGCGCACTTACTCATCATCATGGGCGTAGAGGTATACTCGACACAGGTCAAGATAACAATGCATATTATGACTACGTCACGTGTGCTAAATAAATGTGATGATTCAATTCGTAAAGAGAATACTGTTTTTTCTCAAAACAAAAACTTGAATAATCGTTCGTAGTGCACAACTTACGCTTGGTGTTATCATTTGTAAACCCCGAAATGTACCGTTTCCGTAGTTATACAAATCTCAGATGTGCAGGCGGTGACGTGGAGCGTACTATTTTTTGACGGTTGCGAACGCCAAAGAAAATGCTGAGAAATCGCTAAATCGAACGTGAAACTTTCTACCGTGTTGTGCTCATTTTTAAATCGTCTTAAAATATTCCCGCTTGAAAATATATTGTGTTCGAGAGATTCCCAGTTTTTGATGAACAACCGTAGCCGGTGTGGACGGAGATTATGAAAAAAAAAAAAAAGAGCCCTGTGTTTATGCGTTTGTTTTACCTACTTAAAGATCAATTCACGCTTAAACTTTGTCATGAACTCGAAGAGATTAACCCATTAGTCCCCAACGTTGCGTAAACGAAATATTTAAAAAAAAATTTTTTTTGTATTTCGTTATTGAACGAAATTACTTTTAAGCTGTTACAATTTATTCTCAACAAAATAATAATTACATTTTTTGTGAAACAATTAATTTTATTTAAACGATTTAGTTTTTACATATTTATAAACTTTGACGAAATTTCAAATTCTCAATACTATATTTTCGTCGATTTATTTTCTCGACTCAGAATACAATGGGATTTTCCAAATTATGAATTTATATCTAAAATGTCATTAGTAAAGAAGAGATAATATCATATTTAACTCACTATTTATAGTTTTTACGTAACTAATCGTTTCTATTCTGATGTAAATAGTCGTCAATGTGTCACACCATTATTTCTGACGCACGTGTAGTAAAATTATATCAGTTTCGTGCGATACAGATAAAGAAATAGTACGTTTTGCGAACATTCAGGAAAACAAATTGTATTCCGTCGGTTAAGGAAAATCGTAGGCACGATTAAATGGAAACGCAGCACGACGCTTACTTGGGCTCAAAGTATTAAAAAAATTCATGGTTTCACGCGTATGCGTGGAGAAAATACGTTTTCCCGAGGCAGTCGTGTACAATTCGGGAAAAATCAGCTTAACGGATTTTCCGTTCTTCCATTCCTTCACACCCCTCCGTATGTGTAATATACCGTAAACGTCAAAATACAATACGCGCGGCGAAGCACAGCAAGCGGCTGCTGTCGACGGAAAAAAAACCGTCAGTAAAGCGTTTATTTGTACGCGACTGTGCGGGGCGATTCGAATGTACGAAAAACACTAATTGTATTCGTAATCGAAACAGACGACACACACCACCCGATGGAATTATTCTCGGAAAAGCAATTGTTACGGTCGCCTTAAATCGGCGAATACCCCCGGTTCGCTCGCTTACGACGGGGATACTGCGTGTGTATCGATCGTCGTGCTCGGAACAACGAAAAGCTTATCGTGGCCATAATGTTGACAGAGCCCGACGTTTTCATTGGTTTTTTTTTTTGTTTTTTTCGCCTCGCAATTAGTGTTTGGGCGATAAAAACCCTTGCCGTCACGAACGAACGGGTTAGGTCTGTATTGTCGTCGCGAGTCGATTATTTTTTCTTACCGCGCCATCGTATTATTTTCTCGTTTACCGTGCGCCGTCGAGTGATTTCACGAAAATAAACACTGTTGGTACGAACGTGTGTGTCAAAATCGTTTCGCCCGAAAATGACCTTTGCCACACTCTTCTCGCTCGGATAATACGATAAACAGTAGTTTCCTCTTATCGCTCGCGGTCTCGCGTTTCGGGGAATCATTTCGGCAGAGCACCGTGATAAGGCGGCTCTATCTTGATCCTGTTACTCCCGAAAAAGTTATTGTGTCTGGCGCACATTAAAACAGCAAGTTACATAGATAAGTACTCGTCATTAGTTGTTATGAAGTCGTTAAAAGATGCACTTAAAAATGTACCGATAAAATGTAACCGTCACAATTCGTACTAACGTATAACATCAATCGTTGATAACGGAACCGTGAGCCGAAGGAACGCAACTGCTGTTGGCCGAGAAGAGGAAGAAACTACTTTATCGTGTTTGGACGAAAGCAGCACCGCCCTAAAAATGTCGAAAAAACAGGAGTAGTAGAGGTTTTTCGTACACCGTCGAAGGGATCCGCATGGTGGATTAAATGAAAAAAAGAAAAAAAAACCAATTAACACAATAAAACGATTTTTTTTTTTTTAATATACATTAAATTATTAAAAGGGGATTTGCTAGGGGTATTAAAAACAATGATAAATGGGCAAATTCCGTTGCACGTCAATACAATGATATACTATGTAGGTATGTACGAGAAAATGTTAAACGTAACTTCTTACACACTTACGGGTAAGTACAACACTTAAAAAAAAACACTCGTCTCGACACTCAACGTTATAGTTTTGTCAACGCATAGGTGTACGTATTTAACAATACTATAAAATCGAGTTCGATTATTATAATTTAAACACACCAAACGAGAAACATTTCACGGTTTTATATGAATATTATATTTATACAAGACTAGTTCAATCGCGTTAAGAGGTCGTCCACGGGCAACATTTAAGTATACGCTACGCATATGATATACGAGTATGTGTTGAGAACTACAACTGTTGAACTTGCGGCGTAAACACGAAAACGATTACTTAGAAGGGAAAACGAAATATTTCTGCGTATTATAAAATCAATGACATGTTATAGGTGTTCCTGGACAGCCAGTGGCGCGCGAAAGGGTGTATTTAATTTTTGAGTTTTTTTTACAAGCGAAAATGTCATTTGCATTGTTGTACGCGACACACGCGTTATCGACAGAACATGAAAAATCGTTTAATTGCACGTGTTCACGGGTTTCTTAATACGAGTGAAAAGTTGTGAGTAATGTCTGAACCGAGGACACGCTAAAAACTTTATGGAAATTCACTACAATTATAACATGGGTCCGTTGTTACTCGCAAGTGAGCGGGAGACGGGTGGACGTGTTCTCTCGATGATCGCGATTGACGGGCCAACGAAAATGTTCAAATCGTATATAAAAAATAATGCGTTGAAAAACTGAAATGTAAACAACACAACAGATTACGAACATCATAAATTGGATTGAATGAAACTCTTATACACGTATAGTAGTATTATATATCGTATTAATATTAATGATGTTTAGGGAATACTTAATATTAAATAAAAACAAATCATAAACACGAATTGATTATTAGTATAACATTTTAAAGTAAAAAAAAAAAAGACATCGATAACAAAGTTTTGTGTAACTAAACATATCTACTGATAGGATATTGTTAAGACGTTAAAACGTAAACGGTTATCATATAAATAGTATTACAATAGGTAAATATATAGTAATAATAAATAAATAAAACACATATTAGTACATATTATTTAACGAATAAATTTGAAATAGATCCGAAAACAGATGTTGAAAAATTAACGTCAAAACGTTACAACATGACGATGGCGTTGATATAAGAGCCGTTGGCTACCACAACGAGTCGACTAAACACGAGCTAAAGTATTTATTTTAACACTTCCTTACACGTATAATATAAAGGTATTGAAAAAAAATAATAAAAAACTACGAGTATATTATAATTGTTAAATTGTTTAATACCATAAGAATATAATGAGATAAAAGAGAAAAAGAGAGATTGAGAGAGACAAAGAGATAAATTTTAAAAATAGTTAATACTAAATATTGAGCTTTAATTGGAAAAACTATACGGCGAAAGGAACGGAAAAAAATCATAATTTGAAAAAAAAAAAAACAAGAACTGATACAAAAAAAAATGTACAACATTTAATTCAATTTTAATAAAAAATGCGCCGTTATCACAACATTTAACAAAGATTGTTACGTTACTTCTTGTGCAGCAGTGCCGGTATAATATAAGCACTCGACTATTGTTACCCGAATCCATCGACGACGACAATTACGAATATATACGAATACGATCGGTCGTCGACACTTATATATTAAATAAATAAATATATATATATATATATATATATATATATATATATATATATATATATATATAATATAATATATATATATATAAATGATAATAAAATATTAATCATTATTATTATTATAACATTATTTATCAACATATTATAGTATATTAAAACAACCCTGATCCTAACCCAAAAAAAAAGATTGTTCTCAATCAATCAACAAGTGTGCATTCGTGACTTCGTGTTCATGTTCTATAAGTGTGAGTGTAGTTGTATGTGTATGTGTGCATGCGTGCGTGTGCGTGTATGTGTGTGTGTGTGTGTGTGTGTGTGTGTGTGTGTGTGTGTGTGTTTGTGTGTGGTGTCTGTATAAGTATGTGTGTGTCTGTAAAAGTATATGTGTGGGTCTGTATAAGAGTGTGTGTAAGTGAGTGCGCGTGTCTGTGTATGCCTGTGTGACGAGAGAGGAGTTAATATAAGAGCAATGTGACTGGCGGTGGCGGTATGAGATTTTCGTCCTCGTTCGATACAATAATACGATAATAACAGTAATAATAATAAAATTTACATAATAATTTAATAAATATAAACGATTAAAAAAAAATAATAATAATGAAACAACGTACGAAATAGTTGAAGCGTTTATTTCCTTATTTCAAATATTTTTACGTATTAAAAAGTCTTAAAAAGCGTATTATATATAATATATATATATATTATATTTATATACTGTTGTAATAGCAGAGATATCATACCTTTCATATCCTAAGTATATGCATATTGTTATATATTATATTATGTAGAACGGTAGTTTACGTGCGCGCAATGTTAATACTCTAACCCTGTGTCGAGATTAAGTCGCCTAAGAAATATAATAATATATTAATTAAATATACGAATGAACAAAATAAAATTAATGAAATCGACGAGAAGAAAACCGGCATCAAATGTTTAGCACCAACTTACATGTATACACGAAATACGACTAAAATTAATTAAAAACGTAAAAGAAAAAAAATAAATGAATAACAATAACAACAAAATACGATGATGTCGCATACTATATATATTGTTATTAATACTGCGCGTCGTGTTGCGGCCGTGGGCGCCTCAAATCCTGTTGGCCGTGGTCTTCTTACCGCCGCCGCCGCCGCTGCCTCTGACGTCGTCCCGGAAGGACTTGAGCCGAGCCAACAGATCGGACCAAAGTCCCTGGGGTTCGGCTCCCGACGGACCGGAGCCGGCCAGGGGATCGAACAGCACCTGGGCCCTGTGCGGCGGGATGAGCGGGTCCTTGAGTCGTGCCAGGTCGGTCTGCACGCCGGACATCTGGTCCTTGAGCTGGTTGTACGTGTGCAGGTCCAGACCGGACTTCCGGGCCTTCTTGTGCACCGTGATCAAATACTGGCGGTCGCGAACGTCCGGCATCAGGTACTCCTGCGAAACAGATGTGCGATGTAAAATACGATATACACATAATACATGCGCGTAAAACGCAAATGTCAGACTACATACTCACGGGGGGATGGGGGGAGGGGGACGTTAATTTAAGGCGTGGAAAGTATAACATACGTTTATAATGCACACATCGCATCAGGGCCGTATTTAGATATTCGATGCCAACAACAACAACAACAACAAAAAAGGCCAATAACAAAAATGTAACTAAATTATAAGGTTAAAAAACTATTATACCTACTAAAACTATTAGAAAAACTATGAATATGTTAACAAATTATTTATAGGTACTAGAGAGCAGGAAATAAATGAACAAATATATGTTAGAATAAAAAATTTTAATTTAAAAACCCGCCGCCCCTTTAAATCTGCTGCTCATGCGGCAAGGTAGGTTGCTTCCCCTAAAGACGACCCTGCATCGCATATAATATAATATACTATTAGGTACCTATAAAGAACATTTCGTATTAGACCGAAGAAGGTGTAATACGAACTAATAGCGGTTTATTTCTCTTTTTTTTTGTCATCATGAACACGCGTTTGACCGCAAACAATGCTCAACGCCGAGCGAGATATATCGCCGAAAAAAATAAAAAAATACTTCGTTCATTATTTTTATAATTATTATCGTCCGTGCACAACAGCTATATATTATATTCTTGCATGCACAGCGACGATGGCTTCACGTTGACATTTTTTTTCGCTCTCACTCGAAATTAATTTAACGGTACTGACTACTGCTAGGCGTCATTTGTCGGCCCCTCACCCCGGTTATATTAAATAACGTGCTTTGAATTTCCGTTGCGATACGTGCAGTGAGCCTATGAGTACTATGCAATTATGTAAGTGCATCGAGTGCGTTTTCAATACATTTGACGGGACGCATTAAAACGGTTATGACGCGAGCGTGATGTACAACTTCTTCTGACGTTCAATTAGGAACAACAATAACATTTTAGCTGATATGTATGGATTATAGTTGAGGAGGACTATAACGATACTGTTGTTCAAAACAATATAATATACAACAACAATGGCGTTTCGTCACAAAGCTTTTTGTACCTATCACAATATGTATAGTATGTGTATATTATATACGACGTGCGTGAACTATCAACATTTAATCACTAAATGATCGTAATAATTGTACGCTGAATAGCAATATACAATATATTATAATGCGCTGATATCGAACGCTGCACGAGGGAGGAGCGAGTGTGATCGTACGATTAGCGAAGACACCATACGGTCCTTATAACGGTCCTAAATCCTGCGAACACGCGGCGTACCACGCGCGTTTCCATTCGATCATTAGTCATTAGATGCCGAGGATAGCGCGTCCCGTTCGTTTGTGGGCTCGAAAATTGTTTTCAATTTTTGTTAACATTTTTTTTCTTTCCAAAATCATTTTTTCGGACCCAAAAAGAAACCCCCGGTTGCAAAATGTTTATCGATAGCGATTAGTTTGGTATTCGGCGAAAAATATCCTACGTGCGCGCGTCCGTCTCGCAGCGGCTACCCCCGAAGTTTAGAGGCACGTACGTAGGCGTACGACTGCAAATAAAACCGTGAACAGGCTCGAAATAAACTGCGGGTATTACCATAGCGGAAATCAACACGCGCGATCCACAACGGCAAACCTACCGGACTTTCTGCCTCGAATTATTATCGCGTTTCGTCACACACCGGCCCCGGGGTGAGGTGACCCGTTTCAAACGCACCACCACGTTTCGCCTTCCGCCGGGAGTACCTATACCCTAGGTGTGTAATTATCGTTCGATTTTTCATAAATTCCGCGCGTTTCGCCTCTTGTGTCGTGTACAGAGTACAACGGCCGGGGTCGAAAGGCGCACGATCCCGACAATCGCGGTAACTTTACGGCGTACCCGAATCCCCGCGGGCTGACTCTGAATCTGAAAACACGCTGCTTCGGCACCAGAGGTCTCCAAACTACGGCACACAGCTGTTAGGTCACGGATTACTAGTTTAGTGATCACATATAAATATTACACTCGTAAATAATTTTTGAAAAAAAACTGCCTTTTTGCGATGGTTTTATACAACACAGCGCGGAAAAACTATATATTTTTTTTTTACTTCATTATTTATTCCTATCTGTTACGTAAGAAACGACCTATCAGTAATTATCGTTGTAAACAGGATGAGATATATGGGTGTCTGTCAGAATTTAAGAATTCTTCCGACGAGGAAACTTCAACGCGGTTCGGTCGTTTGTATGCAACTAATAGCTTATTCTTTTACTAGATCACAAAGTCACCATATTTTTAACATTTTTCTCCCCTGGATTTTCAGGAGTACGAATAAACGTAATTTCTTTGATCAAAGGATTCGTACATATGCTTTTGGATGCGCGTGCTAAAGCGTTTGCAATGTTCTTTGGCTGTACACACATAACGGACCAGAAGAATATTAAGGTTTTTTTGGATGCTATATGATGATTGGATACATCAAATAATACTTTGGTTATGATACGGAGGGTTGAACACGATTATTCAAATGAGGGTTTGTGGTTATTGGGAGACTAAAAACTCTTTATATAAATAAATGGTATCCGTGATAGCTTTTTATTAAATTGTATTTGTAGTGGGTGCGGGTACAAATCGGTATTTTCAATATTATATATATATGCTGTATAATATATTTCACGTGTCCAGGGAAGGGAGGTTATATCAGGGGAAGGGATTTGATCCTCCCTCAAGTATATATATTATATATATATTATGATTACACGGTTTACATCTTTGATTTATTATTTATTTTCGTTCATGAATATACATAAAGTTCGGTGCTTACGTATACAAATGCATTATATCCTCCAAAAACACTTAAACAGTATGAATGTAAAATGAATATATTTTCGTTGCAAAATAAGTACAGAAAAAGACGATACATATAGTATACCGTCGAATGAAAAGTGGCCTGGACGTGCGTCTGCATTACTCGCGAGGACAATGCAATATAAGGCTAAACATTTTCATAAATTGCACGAACTACGACGTCGGGCTCCTAGCATCGTAAAGCCCTATAACGTTCAAAAGTTTGGTAGCCCGTGGAAACCCGCGGTATTATTGTGTACACATAATAGTACAATACACCATAACGATTGTGCTGGCCGGGAGGCGCAGCCGAAAACCAGACGACGATTGTTCCGGTCTAATAAATTTCGGACCGTGAAATTATTGCGGCTGAGCACTCGTTTCCAGAAACGCGATTTGAATTACGCGAACGCGTACCCGAGGTTTCGGCCCGGCGATAAATCAAACGCCGGCGACGCGCGGTGACAGGAGCGAAAATTTAATCGGCAGCTACTACATATCCGCGAACGGTTTCTGCGCAGGGTTAGGTTAGGTCAGGCTATAGGTTAGGTTTCGCCGTGAATATTTTTGTGGCATACACTTCAGCGGCGCAAACGCGACCTGCACGGTGTCCTTGGTCTTTCTTCTTCTTCAAGTACACGTTAAGTTATCATAATCACCGTCCGCTTATTAACGACAACCTTTTATTGCTGTTAATTTGTTTCATAATGCCAATTAGTAAAATGTATTTCTCCCCCATGTGTCAACAGATGATTATAAATGGTTCTACAGCTGAATTGAAATATTATAGAAAAAAACAATTCGGCGTTATTTCGGAAATAATAATACAGGTCTAAATTGACACGTTGAAAATAAAAATTAGAATATTAATACTATGAAAGCTTATTAAAAATATGGAGAGTACTCGTATATATCAGTTTTTGTGTCTGCAATATGCCCTAAAGCAGTGGTGGGCAAACTTTTTTAATGGGGGGCCACAAAGTTTAAGAAATTCTTGAGGAGGGCCAGAGTTATAGAAAAAATACATTTTATGTTAAATTTTTTAATCATAATACTATAAAAACACTACAAAATTACACTAAAATGTTACAAATTACTTGTTACCTTAAATAATAATTAATTTAACTTTTATTCGAAGGCCCAACCATGGTAGACGTGTGAGACATATGGAATTGTTTTCCTAAATTAAAATTATAATGTAAAAAAATTAAATTTATAAATTGTAAGAAATGCTGGAAAACCTCTGCGACCATAATTTGGGGGCCATATACTATACATGTCGATGGACCCTTGGCGGGCCGGATTAAATTCTTTCGCGGGCCGGAGTTGGCCCGCGGGCCGTACTTTGCCCATCACTGCCCTAAAGCATGCAGTGACAACGATCTCGGGGTAAATTAGCACCATAATTCTTATTTTACGTTTTAACTTTTAGACAAAATAAGGTTAGACGTTATGACGAAATGTAATGACTATTTTCTAACTTACACATATTTATGAAGTGATACGATCAAAATTGATTGTCGGTACAACAAAACTATTCTAATCGAGGAAAAAAAATAAATATATTAAGTGCGTTACACCTGTTCAAGACGACGGGACACTCGAGGTGAAACAATAATTGCGCTGTACATATTTTGTTTTTCTTAAGACAAAAAATGTAAACCCCGCCCCACATCATAGCCCTAATTAAGTCGCTGGTGCACGTGGAGATGTGTTATTGCGATTTTGATTGTTCCCCGTACGGATCGAGAGTGCATATTACTTTTTAAATTACTATACACGTGACGGCGGCCACTGCCTCTGGCGTGCAATCCGTCTGTGTAACGTATACGGTCTGGACAATAAATTGCGAATTTAATATAAAATAAAAAGCAGCAGCTGTTATTACGATTTTTTTTTTCTCTACGGTATCCGCTCCGCAACTATACACTCTCTAGCTGCTGCTACTGCTGCTGCTGCTGTTGCCGAGTACTTCACGGCACCAATTTTACGGCGTTATTAAAGCATTTTTAATTAAGTCGCAACTTGAAACTGTTTCAGACGAGCGTCGCACTAAAAGCACCAAAGCTAAATATTTACAGGCGAGATAAAAAATTCGTATCGGAGTTTGCCTTATTATTTAGATAATAGGTATATGTGAACAATACAGGTGGATGCGCGATATTTCGTAAAAAAATTATTTAAATGTTTGCGAAGAAATTATTATCAATGTTTCTCGAGGGTCCTCGAAACGAACTAATTACGACGAAACGCCACTGGAGGAAAAATACGGATTTTCGTCACGAAACACCCGCAATAATTCGATCATGATTATTATAAATTAAATTTCCTTTGAAAACGCAATAAATATATATAGCGGTGACAAATTCATATTAAAAGTTGAATAAATACGTTTAAAATGAATGCGCTGAAGTGAAAAAAAAAATGATAAAATTATTAAAAAGTAATATAACTCGTACTGTTGCTAACAGTATCAATGCAATTTAAATTATAATTTTAAAACAGACGTTTGAATCGATTACTGTCATATAGCATTGTTGCAAATATTATATACGCCTGAATGACCTACAAGTCTGAATCCGACTAATCTAAAATATGTAGACGATTAAGTGCACACGGCGCTGCAGAGTTATTAAATTAATGAAAAATATACACATGCGTTAAAAAATAATCGTATGTTTTTAATTAAAAAAGTATGGAGATTAAAAGTTTTTTTTAGAAAATTCAATTGGACATTAAACATGATTGTTATAAACTAAATTTCACAACGTCGAAAATCGTTTGAAGCAGAAATAAAGATAGCGGAATAGAGCGGGTTTATCTCATTTGAAGTATGAAATGAACAATTGTAGCGCATAATAAAACAGATGTTTCACTTTAATGTTAACAATAGTTGTACCGTAAAATATTCTAGATAACAAAAGCTGAAATGCGTACAGTTTAATAACATAATAGGTATACTATTTGTTCGGGGAGTATGCCGATAAGAACTTTAGAAATTTGATTTTAGCTTAAAATGAACGTGCCCCCCCGCAATATTACAATAATATCAAGGTAAATGCAATACAATAATATCAAGGTGATTTCCTCAAATATAAGTAGGACGGTTGATATCAATATGGATATGAAATTATAGTGACCAAGGTAGAAACACGATTAATGAATAATTTATCGCTGTACAGGCGTAGTAATACTACCGGGTACGCTTGGCAAATTTTGATTGAAAAATAAAATTTATTAACAAAAATGTTAATTTTCATTTAATTAATTATGCATTTAAGTAACAATAATTTGAATTTCAATAAAAAAAATCGAGTTATCAAGATAATGTGAATATAAAATATGTTATTAAAAGGACTAAACACGTAATCATATGAGTTGTAGACGATTTCTAGTTACTGTGGCCGAAATGTGTACAAATCACAACATAATAACACATCAAATTAGTATTCAATTAAATAACCATTTTACTGATCATTTGTCAAGGTATACTTATTGCTATTTCAATTCGCATCCAAAGGGGTAAATTAATTATTTCGATAACTATTATAACTACATTTATCTTATTCTTAATGGTATTTAAAAATATCTTATGGTCTTTGTAAAGTTAATTTACTTTTTGTGAAGGAAGGCATACACCTATTTATAAAATTGAGCAATAAAACTGTAGTTACAATTGTGTTATACGTAGTCGATTTATTTAATAGCAATTTTAAAACGACAACAGTAAAGTAGGAAAATTTTATTTTTCTTTGGGAAAATATTCGCGACGAATGCCACCGAACTAAAATACGTTTAAAGTGCTTCCATTCCATTCCATTCCATTCGTTCGACAAATACTCACGAATGAAAAACACGAAATAAAACTCGAGTTCGAACTTTTCCCAAGAACCTTCGAATAACAAAAGTCGGTAACTATCTAAACATAACTCAAATTGTCACGCGCCCTACTCGGTTAACCATTTGTCTTTTCCCAGGAATCTCTGACGCACAAATGTACAGCTACAATCGTCAACATAACCTACATTATGCACCAATTATCCAAAGAAACATAATGTAGCGATTCCGAACATTTACCAAATAACTCTTGCCATTGTTAATGCCATATATATGTACTTCTGAAATTCCTCCGTGAGGGTGCAACCGTTCTATCACCTATATATTATTCATACGCATATATAATTTACAATATATAAGTCAATGTAACTCTTTGGTATGATAATCCGAGTAACCATCAATAATTTACGGTAAATAATATTACACTGTTCTCAGTCTATGTATATTGTCTCTTGCACAAGCTTGCAATAATGTATTTTTACCGGAAATATCTATTGAATATCGTTGAATGATAACGTAAAACTGGCACTAATAATGTTTTCGATAATTTTTCGATTAACAATAGACGCGTTTAACCGGGATAACAAATAATAATATTATAATCACTAGCAAACACGACCGCAGAAAAATTAGACAATAAACACTCGCAAATAACATTCGTAAAAGATTTCAGATATAGACTTCAATAGTACGCGTAGAGTATGTTATTATCTTTATAAAATTAAAGCCTAAAACGTCTTTAGCGAGCAGATTTATTGAGCGGATCGAACATTATACAATAATATTGTACTCCGCGCGTATCGTACCTGTTTGGTGAGTACATAGTAAGCGTAGACCGCCATGGCTGTGCCGTAGGTGACGAAGTATGTAACCGGCTCCATTATGTCCCACGAATATTCCCACCAAGTGAGCCGAGCCAAAATGCCAAACTGCACCGACATAAGTCCCAAGCCGACCCAAGTGAGTACCGATGTCTGTCTGCTGGCCACCAAGTCGATGGATTGTCGTTTCTGGAAAAAAAAAAAGCAGCACCATATAACATATGCACCGTTAAAACGCGAAACAAGCAATTCGTGAAATAAGCCAACCGTAAAATGTAAATATATGTATGATATTATTATATTACATTTTTTATGAAATGTAAAACTGTGCAAAAAAAGCAAATAAAAAATCTTCCTAGATTTTAATTGCGTTCATTTTGGTTGAAATCGTTATTTACACGTTATTAAACCGAATGTTACGTATTAAAAATAACCCATCAAACCGCATGCGCGGTGCGCGTAATCGTATGAAAAAAATGTATGACGTGGATTATTATTATAATTATTATAGTTATTATTATTATTAATTTAAAGGGATTTTGACAATAATAAAATTAATGTTCCGTTCAAAAATTAAACTATTTGCGCGTACAACGATAAATAATTATTTTTCAAAACGTGTTCCACGAACGAATGTATTATTATGAACTCGAAAGGACTGCGCAAATTAGTTATATAATAATACGTACAGTAGGTAAAATGTTTTTAAAAATTGAGTCTACCGCAGTTCGACACTTTTGTTTTGAACAACGTCGAATCGTCATTGTCTTACTATACATATCGGTGTTCTGTGTACGAGTAAACGTATGCACTATGTAAAACCTTGTCGTGTTCGCTCAAAAGTTAATATAACAATGCATACGAATTAAAGTTTTTTTTATATATATTCATATTTTCATTCCTACGATCCCCGAGGAAAGTTTTCGGTCTTCGAAAAAGGTTTCGTTGAAAAAACATTTTTTTGTGCGCGCACAAAGCAGAACTCGCAGATGTATTGGATGAAATGGTGGGGGGAAAAAAATGTTTAGCATTGATAAACACACTATTGTGCACGCAAGTCTCCCATGTATTCATTGTATGCATGGACATCTTGATACGATGGGACGGTTTGTTGGCATGCGTCGCGCAGCAGAGAATAAACGATTGAGGAGGTTCTTATGCGTTCGAATGGTTCACTTATATATTTTAAATCGAACCGAAATATCATAACACTGTGCGTTCACACATTACTTGAAACACTATTATTCTACGTGCTACGCGTCTCTGTAATGGGTTAGTAAAAAAAAAAAAATCCACTCGAATTTGCATTATTCACGACTGCGTGGGGTCGCCGATAAATTACGCGCGCAAAGGTTACACACGCGGCCACTGCAGACGAGGTAATATAAATTACATTTGTGTCGCATCGTTGGATTGCACGTACAATATTTGTTCACATGCGCACCCGCGGTAGTGGTGCGACATTTCTAAGACATGGACTTGGGCAAAAGTCGTTTTCAACCGTAATGACGCGCCGCCGTGCCGCACTATATCAACTGTTGTTGTTCATTAACTGTTTAAAAGTTTTATTTACTTTGTTATGATTCGATTAGGTATCATTTTAAAGGTAACTCATAACATTTGGTTACATAGGGCAGGGGCGGCCAACTTTAATAGACTTAAGATCGACTTCTTAGTTTTTTCAGGCTATCGCGATCGACAAAAAAAAAAAGGTAGTCAATAAACAAAAATGTATATGCGTGTTACACTTAATTTATTACTTTTATTTAGAATATATATAAGTATTAATAACGTAGATACATAAGATAACATAAGATACACAAATTTACAAAAAAAAAAACATTTTGTTTGTTTTCTGAAAAAATTTAAAAATTCAAGAAAATGCGAAAGGGAGTCGCGATCGACTTGTTGGCCACCCCTGATATAGGGTACTTATCATAATCATTATAATTCGATTTATAATCATACCACATGATTGGTTTTTACCATTTTCTAAATGTTGGATATTGTTATTTTTTGTGAGTTTCATTTTGTTTTTACCGTGCAACTGTGCGAGATAACGTATGTGTCTTATTTTTTAACATCGTTTTTTTCAGAAAAAACTGTTATCTCTACGTTTTCTCTATGTTTTGAACGACACAAAATATTGAATTATAGCACGGACGAACGCGTACCTTCGCTCGTCTATATTAGAAAGGTTTTTAAGTTTTCTCATTGTTGACGAAAATAATTATTTTGTTGACTATCATCGTGTGAGCACAACAGCCGCGTTTAAAACGTTCCGCGGATACCTCACCTACTCGAAGACTTTTAAGCAATATACCCTAAGTTTTTTTTCCAACAACAATCCCTTGTCGGGAGAGTCAACTCGTAAAAACATAAAACGACCGATGTGTATACCATGCACTGGGACACTGCAGCGTTATTAAAACACTTATCAATTGTTTTATTACGGAATAAAAAAAAAAACCTTTTAGCAATAACTTTGAACGCGCAGTGATAAAAGATATATTTATACATACTGCAGTATTAGCCACGTTAATATTTGTACGAATGCACGTATATACGTGTAAAATCGCGTCCCAGTGTTTCAATATTTTGTAAGGAAGTGTCCGAATAATTGCAAAACCATACATAGAAGATTCAGAATAACATTGTGAATTTTGATTCAGTACCATTGCCGTACACTATCGTTCAACACGTTTTCGCACTGTTAATTATACTAAATATTCCGGAAAACAGCCAAGTCTGTGATTTGTTGCAATAAATAAATAGGAAAAATAAATATGCTCATCAATTATATGATATACAGTGGTATATACATCATTTTTGTCCGGAGGGGAAGGGGGTAGATAAAAAAAATCATAACTATGTACAGAATATTTGTTTTAAGGTTTTTTTTAATGTCCTAAAAAATCTAGGACACTTAAAGCGTTAACCTAGTTACACTTATGTTTATTCAGTTACGTAGATAGACATGTAGTTGGTAATAATCATAACTTATACATAATGCTATACATTTTAACCAAAACACTTCAATAATAAATAATAAAATGTGTCCTCCTTTATTTACACTTTATTTAAAAAAATAATGTATTTAAGTCAATTACATAACTCACACAAGTACAATTTGTAGCAAGGCAACAATTATTTTTTCCAGGAAATATTCGATGACGACAAAAATTGTGCTTTATCACATAGTAAGCTTATATCAGTGTACCTACATCATATAGATACAATACTATATTATGCATGCATAATATGTAAGTACAGGCTACACAGGCAACGCACACAAATTTATTGCACTGAGACACTTTAAATATAATATAATAATTAATAGGTGTACACGAATATTGGAATACACGTTAGTATACCAGAGCTAACCGTTACATAAACGCTCGCTTTATATAAGTATAGTTATCAGTAAAAGTTCCCACGTATCCACCGCAGTCTATCTATACCATTATTATTTTCACTGAAATCTCAAAATGAATCGTTCGTTTGGCGGATGATATCGAAAACTTCATTTTTTTTCATGAATATTAACAACAATAACATTCAAAAATTTCCAACAAAAAAAAGGCAACGGGATAGGATCCGACCCCCCCCCTTGTATACGCACCAGATAATATAAAGTTAGTTATATCAGAAAGATGGCACACAATAATTAGTATTATGACATATATTTACTAAGCCATTAAGTATTTAAAACTGCACATACACATTCATTAATTAACTATTACAATGAAATGCAGCATTTCATTACAGTCATGAACTCATGAACCATTGTTATGGTATTGTTAGTAATAGTTGAAAACGCCATTCACATACAAATTATAAACTGCGAATAAACAATAAAATGTATATAGAGAATAATACTATAATCGTATAATATAAATTAAGATTTTATAACGCAGATAAAACGGTCGCCTAACGTTTTAATTCGCCGTAATTAATTATGGCACAGATTATTTAAATTCAAATTCGAATATAATAATAGTATATTTTGTCTTTTACCGTAATGTTTTTATCTTTCTTCCAGAGCAAACACCTTCTACATCATGATAGAAATAAATGTAGGTGAACAATTCAAAACTCCGAGTTCACGTTTATTTACATAAACATTTTACCAAAGAAGTAATTTTCCATTTGAATAAAACTACATTTTTCATCTTGCAGATTATAATTATTTACAAACAAATTATTTAGTTTATAAATACGGACTGCAAATAGGAAATGTGTTTAGTACACGATATTTTTTCAACGCTGTAAACATCACGTGTCGTTTATACAATATTAGCACCTGTATACGATACACAACAAACCGTAGGCAAAATAAAAACTTTCGTTACATTTTATTTTTATTTTATAACATCGTGTAAAAAAAGAACGTATATGAAATAATCACTGTACGTATGTAATATGTATTATATTGATCATTATAAAGGGGAAAACATTTTTACACCGCGATAACCATAATATTAGAGATTTTAATTTTACCTGCAGAATTTCAAAGATTAACAACTGCTTTGACCAAAATAACATCGTGTTTTGCTCTCTTTCTCTCTCCATCTGTCTGTCCATCTCTCTTTCTCTCTCTGTCTCTCTGTCTTTACTACTCGCAGTAAATACGCTAAAGAAAGAGCATGCATCAATTAATTTGTTCGTCGAATTAGCGGACTTGCCAAACTCGTTCGAAACAATTATTCTGTGCAAAGTTGCATGAAAATACAGATGCGATAAATATGACGACTGTATAATATATATTATGTATTGTACGAACTATAAATATATTATAAACGGTAATAAGAAAGAAAAAAAAATAAAACGTCAAAAGCATACTAGTCGAAAGTTTACCGCATTATTGTTATTATTATTCTGTAATTGATAAAAATATCGAATTAAAATGTTATTCGAAGCAGAAAGTAAGAGTGATGATGTTAAATAACACGAAAATGATATGAGTTTTTCATACAGGCTAAAAAATGCACTCCACAATTATTTTGAGCAGTTTTTAACTCCCGCTGTACTATTACAGTAATTTAAAATATAAATGTATACATACACGAACCTCAATAAAACGATGATGGTTGTAACCGTAATAGGTAATAATAACAGTTCTAACTCGGTGTTTAAAAACAACTAAAAAAAAAATTAGACAATCCGAACCGTCATTGGCGTACGACAAAATATTACCAGCAAGTTGCAGTGTATTATTATAATAGTGCATGACGATTAAGTTGCTATAAATTCGTAACAGTATGTACATTCTATTTTGACGGGCTTCAAATGTACATGTATATATAAAACTTATTATGAACGTCTTAGCTCACGAAATGTCATTTATTACTCACCCCATCACCGAAATTACTGACAGACGACAGCAGTGGGTTTGTTGGGTATTATTTTTATTATTAATATTATTATCAACCTACCTGTATTGGGACGTTTAATTTCGACCGATCGCGGTCCACCAAAGACGGACGGGGTGGTCGTTCGATGATCCTATCGGGTACGCCGCAAACCTCACTGCAGGGATATTAAAGAAGGAAATATTCAACAGGGACATTACACACGCACCGCACGCAGGGATATATCATTGTACTCTGCGTCGTCGACATTTTCTAATAAAATATCTCCACGATTTTTCGTTCCGGCAAATCTTTGGGTCATAGGACGTGCAGGAGTCGCGGGACGAGGGATGATTTGCACGCCGAAAAGCATCGCGGAGAGAGGGTGATGGGGCGTGCACAGCGTTGTACGCACAGCTCGGAGATAATAGTACGTATATACGAGGAATGATTGAATGAGAGTTGGTTCAGAAAAAGAAACCGTATTATACGGTTTAAACTGCTCCGGACGAAATGTATTATTATGGTAGGCCCGGAGGGGGAGGAGGGGATCGCGCCCGTATAATAGAGTAGCTAATATTGTGTACCCTATATAAGGCGAAAATGAAAGGGCAAACTTTGAACAAGACGAAGATGTATATACCTATACTAGCGTGCGGAAGCCGGAGTAGTGGGTACGAGTGGGACGAGGATGAAATGATATGTGAGAAAATGTTTCCCGTGTGTTTATGCACGTGTTCCTCCGAGTTTCGCGTTATTACGCGCCTTCGCTCGGCAACATAAATTATACTCGTGCGCCTACGGCTTGGATTCGGAAGTTTACAATACTATGTATTGTAATACTATATAATACTATGTACGCGCACGTCGTTCGCGAAAAGAATAATAACTGTTTGATTTTTGTGGTTGTAAATTTATGATAAAACGATGAGTAATTTCACACCCCCAGCCACCACAAATCATAAATAAAAAATGAACTTTGACTTTTGGTAAATGGTGCAAATCAATTAAACAAATTAGAATATTATCTTGTATTTTATTTTTTGTTGATAATAATTGAAATCGACTGTTTTCATCGTTTTAGGAATACAAGTAAGCAAGTAAGTAAGTAAGACAAATTACAAGACATGAGAAGATTTAATATAAGTAATATTATATGGTTTGTAAAACAGGGTTTTTAATGAGAAGTTTTTTTTTCTCACCAAGTCCATAATCTGTGGAGATAACTTTTGGGAACTATTTATCAGTCACCTGAACCTATCAGTATAAGGATGAGTACCTGCGAATAGGTCGATCATTATAATTGATATCGACGTGCGACTGACCATTATCGATGTCCCATAATGCACGTCTGTCAATATACGAGTAGGTACTTCTTATAAATGTAAGCACTTGTCGTTTTTAATTTTACAGGTTTAAAATCGGTATTGGATTATTTTAATAAAAAATTGTTGTCCAAATTTCATCATCACTATATCCTCTCCTGCCCAGTAACTAAAATCCCCCACGGAGTGTGTTTGGGTGGGGGTAGGGATTTTCCCCGATTGGGAACCACTGCGTTATACTGAATGCGGAATATCCACCGCGACGTGACGTCTCGGACGGATCTTCAGATCTTCTGCATAACGTTATAATTGCTGCGTTTCCATAATTACTCGTAGGCGCATCTACGATCTAAACGGTACGATAATATGCAGTCGGCCGAACCGAAGTCATCAGATACACGCGGTTACGCTATATACGGTATTTAGTAGTAAGCGCACGGCTCGTCGATTACCATATACATACATATATATTATATACGGACGCGAGCAAAACCATACGCACTACGTAAACGATAACGGTAAACGAGAGGATTTAACATAATATTGTTTTTCTTGTACACGACTTCCAACAAAGTTAATAGTATAATACAGCTTAAACCGTAACAATAATAATAATTAACTCGCGTCTTCGATACTATCTCCGGCGGTAGTGTTCTTATCACTATACTAAATTATATTATATCTCATACATTTTGATACGGCTTAATAAGCAATAACGATCCCATTACTTTGTTCCAATACACCACCGTCCGCTGGCTTTAATTAAAAACGCTGTTATGCTCGAACCCGAATAACTTTCACAAAAGCTCCGAATTAATTACTCCTCGACGGTTTTTTCGGCATAATAAAACACGTAAAAACGTTTAATCAATATTTCACTTCCTTTTTTTTTTTGTTTTTCAACACAGCTGCCAATTAATTACAAAAATTATTTCTAATTATTATTATTATTATAACTATTATTATTTCGCTATATATTCTTTAATACATTTTTTGTCCTCATTGCTTTTAGTACACGTTCATGTTTTATCGTCAATTTAAAATAAAAGTTTAACACGTTTTTTTTTAATATGCACTTGTTTCAACGATGTGCGGTTTATTTTCGTACGTGGTTTTTCAGATGGTAAAAAAAGAATCGAAAAGTTTTACTCGACACCATTATAAAATACATGAACTAGGTGTGGTGCCTCGAACAAATGATTGTGTTTTATATATACGAGTACATATACACGTGCATAGAGCTCGTTTATTGATTTGCCTAGCAATTTTCGAGAAAGAATGCGAGAATACCGATGAACAAGGCGACCGCTCATCGCCCACCCGCAACGAAAACGCACATTTTGCATAAACCATATGTGCACACACGTTCTATCCGGAATATTTTTTCGCGCGTGATAACTGTAGTCGGTTGTCACGGTCGACTTTAGTATTATAATAATATACGTATACAACACTATCCGCTGTTATTATATTACGAGTATATTATTTCGTATATACTCTATGCCGAAGCATCGTAATACCTAACCGAATGTGTACGTAATATTATTTATACGCTTTCACAACCGCAATACGTGTACTTTTCGGGGAACACAAGTATTTTCGATTCGCGAAATAAAACATGAACGTTCGGAAAGGCAATGGATTTGAACTTTCCGAATAACAATGAAATTTAGTAAAACTAACAATGTTCAAAATACTGTTTCAGATTCTGAAAGAAGCGAGTATTTAATGTTTGTTATTGGTTTTACCCCGATGTGTTTTATTTTAATTTATTTTGGTGCGTTCCGTCAACAATATTTCCACTGGACGGACTCATAAATCTAATATTTCCGACGCCTCTTTATATTGGTGCATTTGTGAGGTCATTTTTTGATTTGCTCATTAGTTTCCCAAATAATAGAGAAAAACTGACGAAAAATTATAACAATAAAATAAAAAGAACTGCTACATTTACGGAATACCGGCCGTGTATTCGACTAGATCGATTTTTTCTGTTTTCGTTATAACTCAAAAAATAATAGCCGTATAGGGACTTGACATTTTCTCAGAATGCTAATATCACCGTTTTCCAGAGATATTTGAAATGTTTATGTTTCTTAGATTTTTTTCGGAATATGTCGATAAAATAATCATGGTTCGACAGAATATCATGAAAATTAAATACAATAGTTTCCTCACAATATTTACTTTGTATACCTATAGTCGACGAAAAATAAAAACGTTACCGTAACACGTAAACATTGTACGAGCATTAGAATGTTAAGCTTTGACGAAATCGGATCCAAAAATATTTACCTAAGGTCTCGAACCATGAACTGGATACTTATACTACCGTTATATATACAAATAATAATTATTATAACAACTGTTATCATATTGAACTAATATCAATGTCCAAAAGTAACATGTACTTTTATTTTTTTTTTGTAAAAGTTGTTTCCAACATAATTACGAAATTATAAGATACTAAAATGATAAAATACTAATATATTTTTATATAGTTCTATAAACTATCTTTAGATATATGTACAATGTACATATATACTGATCTTTCCACCTTTACAAATGGAACATAGATTTAAAATGTATAAGAACAAAAAATTCACTGATATCAGTAACCCGCCTCGGTACCTCACCCGAACGCTGTTACTATCCCACTTTTTTAATATGAAATACGTCATGATGTACATATAAACCGAGTGGAACAATTATTTTTACTATAAATAACGAAATTAATGATAGTATATGTAATTTTTTCTTTTGTGTTAAAACTTTTTTGATGTGATACTTTGAGCTTTAATTACTTTAAATAATAAGTAGGTATAGGTACCAAAGAAGAATTATTCCGAGGCGCCATTTTCTTAAAACTTTAAATTTACAAAGTTTTTACGTGAATAATCACAAAGGAACAATAAGATGAAAGATATTTAAATACTTAAGTAATTTGTTTTTTTTATTTTTTTTATTCAAAGACATTTAAGTAGTGAGGATTAAACTTATGATTCCTCTGAAATATATTTTACAATTATTCATTATACGTTTAAAACTTTTAAAAATAAAAGAAAATTTCATAAAATAGATTTTTTGAAGTAAACTTAAACTTTAATAATCAACATTTATAATTAAAAGTATTAAAGTTTAATTTTTTTAATTTTTTTTTTTGACAAAATAATTTTTGATATTCATTATACCTACAGGCGAATAACCAGTGAAAAACATGTACCATATGTTAAATGAAAAATAAATTTATAGATTAAATCCATTTTGCGGTTTAAACATTTTATTTGATAAAATATATATTTTTTTATATAATTCTAAATACAAACATAATACTATACAGATGACAGGATCTTCACAAAAAAGAAAAGGAATAAAAAAAAAAAAAAATACGAAATTGCTCATGTTTACGAAATGCAGACATTTTTCATATGTCACTAGTTGTGTCAACTCTTTTTTAGAGGGCTTTCATATCTTTTAATTTCAGAATAATATTTTTAGTTTTACAACTTCTAGTACACAATCTGCAACTATTTTGCGGTAAAAAAAACTTGCTTTATATAAGTTACCTTTGATACCCAACAAATGCGTTTCGAAAAAATCACACGGTAAAAGATTATTACAATATATTTATCTTTATACTCTTGGAATATTATTATTTATACGATGCGGAAAATCAATGGACCAAAACGACCAAATTCATTTTCGTTTGTGGTTCCATTAATAAACAAATTTAAGTAGTTAATGTCTTCTAGGGGGATAATTAAAACTTTATACCACTAATGTTCTCTTGATAATATAAATGGGTTTGCATTAAAGTTTACTAGTAGTATATATTATATTTATGATAATAAACACGAAAAAAGTATTTCATAAAACGGCCTGGTTGTAATGAAGATATTTCAGTAATTTACACTTAATTTTTGTACGTAGAATGAAAATATATTTGGACGTAATTTACTATGGATTTTTATTTAAATATAATATACTTGCGTGCAAGAATTACGTCAGTCCCTTGTGATTTTTTTTTTAATCATAAATTTTAACTAAGTGACAAGAATTTAATATTTTTAAATATAAGACAAGTACATGTACAATATAAGAAGTATTATTTCATTTTAAATTTGACTTACTTATTACAAGCATAAATTTTGATAATATACGTTCACGTTATAGTAATGGCTTATGCGTTACTATATTTGATTTAGTTTTGATGGTTGTTTTTTTTTCGGTGGGGGAGATATTTTAAACATAAATAACAATTTTAGATTTAATGTATTTTCATTAATCATGTAAAAAATTAAACGTATTTTTATATCAGTTTTAAAAACAATAAATCACTCAGTTTTATATTTTTCATAAATAATGTTTGTTTTAGATATTTTGAATATAAATAAAAAATTATACAGTTTAAAGAAGAAAAGCAATATGAAAACGTATCGATTTATAGTATAAAAAATAATTTATTTTTAATAAATAAATTTAAGTTAGTTAATATTATAAAATAGATAGTATTATAAATATTATAATAAATACGATATTGATAGATCTCTATAATATTTGACAGTCAAGTCGAGTATGAGTTATTAAATATTATGCATGTCGACTTCAGGACAGGTCTTTTATAGTCGGACAGATTGTAAACAACTTATGCTGGTAGAGATTCTTTTAAAATGTCAATTGAGACAAATGAGGCTTAAAGATAAAATGAAAAATATTCTATGCTATAATATTGGTAAGAGGTTAGTAGCGGTTTACAACACAGTCAGACGAACTTGTATTGTTTTTGACCGAAAATCGATTTCGTACGCAGATGGGAAAAGCACTTCCGAAGGAAATAAAACGTTCATTTTTAATGATATCTATCTATCTATATGTCTATATAATATATATATATATAGATTACGCATACTTGCGCGGAGGAAAAATAAATGATAAATGTTTCATTGAATAATTAGATTTTGTCTTCGACATTTCTAAGCGAGAGAGGGAGAGAGAGAGAGGGGAAATAGATTGTCAATTATCGTTTTCCAATTTGACTCCGGCATGAAATGCATTAAACATTAATTATCATTGTCTATACGCTCGAGATACAAATTAAAGAAGAAAAAAACAACCCTGTCGTTAACAATAATTATAATTTAGATCAAATTAACATTAATAAGATGTACGTCTTACACTAAGGCGCGTAGTGATTTAAACAGTTCTCCCGGAGACTTAAAAGGATTACATTGCGTGCAGTAATTGAAATAATTTGCTTAATTATTACTGGATTAGTATAATATATATGTAACATATTTATCTCCGAGACGTACGAGCATATGCGATGATGACAATCGACTTATCTGTGACATGAAAGCGCATTGCAAACTTAATTACAGCTCATTAGACCAATCAACGACATCAGTCGCGGTATTCGTACACTAAACATTTTTTTACGTAATAATTGTAAACAAATAAACATTACTCTGGTATATGCGGATAAAATATGCAAATGGCAAATAGCATGAAATCTACAGTGTGGCTTTCGAAATTGCACATACACGCATATTTAGACGGTAATAAGATTCAGCAATCCCCCGAAAACATTGTCATTGTTTGAACACTCGTAGCCACTTTCTGTAATTATTTTTTAACCATGATGCTTATTTAAATATTATTACTTTTTTAAAACGGAAATAATTTAAAACACGAATTAAGTTAATAATAAAGTATAACGTACGTATATACACACTATGCAGCTATAAGGTTCTAAAATTCAAAATAATTATTAATCATTTTATGACTTTGTATTTAATCATCGACGCGCAGTATCCTGCAGCGATTCAGACAAAATTATTCACATTGTTCGCATAACCGTGTTATAAATTCGACATGTGGGTATAATAAATTATCGATGTTTAATCTAAAGCCAAATATCTATCATCAAAACTACATCGAGAGCATTTGCAGTCGGGCTGTACGCATCACACAGTATAATATGTCTACTGTAGACATATATATATATATATATATATTATATATTTCCATTAAACTTTGATTACATTTTAATGTATTTACGTCAAACAAAATTTGGTGGGTAGCCAAATCCTTAATATGGCTGTTGCCTTTTCTGATTATCTAATTCTTAATTTAATATGCGCAGCTATCAAACCCTAAAGTTTATTATTATTATAGTAAACCAAGTTCATCCGATTCGATTTAATACTGAATACCACGAATTTCGCTTTAATTATCGGAAGTGTTACACTTCGTGTTGACGTTAATAAAATATCCTCCCAAGGCGTTTCGGCACGTTTTAATTTCAAAATCGTAAGCTGACAGGTTCATCGTGGTTCCCAGTTTATCAGTAAGCCAATTTATATGGTGCACTTCCAGAGGATCGATAATAATAATAAATAATTGTACGGACGGATTGATTACACTTAAAAGGCACCCAGAAAATTATTATTACTATTATGGTTAATAAAAAGCATCGTCATACCTTTTCAAGGGGTTCCAATTTGACCTTGAGGCCTTCCAATTTAGCCAGAAGCTCTCTTTCTTGTTTTAATTGATGTTCTTCAACGTTCAGCGATTCGTACAGCTGACTAACTAGAGTCCTGACACCAGAAAGCCGTTCCATATCTTCCTATACAAAAAATAAACAACAAACGCTAAATTAAATTACAATATCGGTAATTATAATTGTACCGTAAAAGTGCGTAAATAAATAGGAACACTGCAACGAATGCAAACGCACTTTCACGCTGTTTGTTGTTAATTAACAATATTGACGAACCATACGAATGCCGCGATAGTATTAAGCGATTAGATTTCAATCAACACCTGGTATTTTATTTATTAAAATCAACAAGGTTTTTTCTTTTAAATCGTGTTAATGTTAAAAAAAAAAACTCTCTTTACAGATAATAAATGTACCCCATAAATTTAATACTATTGAGTAATTCGATTGCGGGTTTACAACCTATTTTTTATTCGATTGTACGTTAACATCGGTAAAGGTATCGCATTTAATCGAATTATCTGAAAAGAAGTACTTCATCCAGTACATAATTTAGGTTTAAGTAAATTTTGTCTTGCAGCTTAAACCTAATCAGTTACTTTTATTAGCTGATCAAAGACACATCGACGTAAAATGATTATTATGTTAAAAAGAGAGGAATACTTGAGTATTATATGTATATACCGTTTCGTTCGTCGCAGAAAAAAACTCCTTTGAGACGTTTTCACTAGGCGGTTTCGTTTTATTCATCGGCAAGTATATCACTTTGAACAGAGTAGGTATAGATGTTACACGTTAGACGTTTGCATGCGTACTTGAAGTAGAAATATAAATGTTTTATATCTAAGCAATATTTTGTACGAAAAGGAATGATTCAATTTTATGGGGAACGTATTATTATTATTAGTTAAGTACAGTTCATATTCACGGAAATTCAAATATATTCTTCGACATAGGGATGGAAATTGAAAATAATATAAAAGACGCAAGACTACGAGGTATAATTGCATGCACTAAAAGAACCGTCATGGTCCTACCGGTCCTAGGCTATACGTACCTTAGTGAGTTTCTTGTGCGGCGGCACTTTGACCGTGAAGATTCGGTCGTTGATGGTTAACCGGAAGTCTTCTTCCATGAGCGATTCAATTGTATTGGAAGACGCGATACGCACACCGTCGGAGGTGGATATGACCACGCGGTCGACACCCTGGTCCTCGGCCTTCAGCATATTGGTCAAGTCACCGACCGTGTTCGTCACTGGCCGCAAGGTGAACTGGCAGAGTTCGCGCCTGGACGGCAAAGGAACTGTGACCGTGGGCAATCCTCGTCTTAGCTCAATGTGAATCTCTGAAAATAAGTCAAATCGAAAATGCTATAGAAACACGCGGTGTTCAAATAATATTTGTAATAAAAACGAGTTTTGGGATAAGGTTAATTTTTTCCGTTTTCACAGCAAAGGCCTCTCGTACCGAACACGCCATTCGGCCATTCGAACGTAGTTTATATCGTATATAAATGCTAATATTAGATGGGATCTTAAATAGATTTGAGCTCCCATAATTATTATATTGAACGCGCACAGTCGGAATATTAAAAGCTTTGTGATAATCTAATGTTTCGTCTTTTAATCTAGCCTATAAAATTACCGTGACGGTAGGTCATAATTACTTTTTCATATTATAACTCGTGCGCACATTTATAATATACCGGACATAATAATAAAGGCTATTCGCGGAGTAAATATACATTATATAATATGTACGTGTGTACGTTATTTATTACACCGGCCAGAGCCAACACCAAAGGATATTATAATATATTTTTTTTTTTTGAAGGAATTCGCAGCCATCGATTTTTTTGTTTTTTTTTCACAAACATTTTATCATCATTAAAAGGCCCGGATTCTAATGCCCCAAAAACTATCGAAAAATGGTCTTAAAAATAACCAAAAATTCCTTAAAAAAATGACTACAATTTTTTTTCACGATGTAGGTGTATAATAATTTATAGTTTACAAGGGAAATTAAACATTTATTACAAAAAAAAACTGAAAATTCGATTTGAAACTAAATTACAAGCATCAAGGAAACAATAGTTAATAAATTGTTGTTAGCTAATATTATGAATTTGTTAAATTAAAACTATTAAGCCGTATAAAGTACAAATATGCATAGAACAAATAAAATGTTCTAAAAATGAAAAACATCGAAAAAATGAAAAGGCAAATGCAAAAATGCTAATTATAAGTTTCATCTTTTTAGTATCTGTTACTAGAAACGAATGATGTACTTGGAAAGCATAGTATATTCATCCAAGATAACCCAAGAAAACACACGCTTTACATTGAAATCCGGGCACTAATCAATAATCATCATCATCTGCCGAGTATCTGGTGGTATTAATGATAATAACAACAACGGTGGTGTTTTGCCGGGGAACAGAAATTTTCCCCCACGCCCGTACCACGACGCACCTACTATAATCGTAGATAAACGAAATCTTACGACTAGATTACCACGGAACAGTGATCATTTTCACTTCGTAGCGAATTTCATTATTATCGTTGGAACATCTCGGCTGCTGTTGTATAAAGTGGTGTGATCATTAAATGCAAGATAGTGTAACAAGCGCATACACACGCACACACACACGAGCACACATAAGTACACACACACAAGCGTATGGTTTACACGGTTTACGGAAAACCTGCGCACTGCGCGCGATGCGTTATTAGTAAACGCGAAAAGAAAGTAACACGTATGTACGTGCGCGTCGTTCCAGTAGGTCTATCAAGTGGGCGAGCGAGAAGAATTATACGCGCACGGTGTTTTTTTTTTTTCTTAATAATTAAGACCGAAAATCGCGGTTTTGATTAGACGGTTGCGGCGGTGTGTGCACGGCACATCTCGTCCAGTGCATTCGTTCCGCGGAAGTCCAGTAGTTCGGTCCTCGCAGCATTCCACGCGGCCAAGTTAGCCCGGCCGTCGTATCATTACCGTCGCCGCGCTGCTCAGGTGAGTTTTCTTTATTCTTTTTCGTTTATTTTATTCTTTGCCGTCGCCCTTCGTGTTACTGTTATCATAAGTTTTTCCTTCGCCATCCACCGCGGGGCTGATGTTTGTTCGCGGTACACGCGTTTGTCGACCGTGCACAATAATAATACGTGGCCGCAGCTACTTCGTATGTACATAATACCTTCCCCTATATTATGCGTATAAACACCGTAAACTATATGAAGCAGACTTCGCGCGCTCGTTTTCTCGGATTCCCATTAAAACGCGACTATAAAACCACCCGCAAAGAGCACACGGCGATAGTGTTACGGGGCGAGGCCGAGGGGGTTGCGATGTGGCCTAGAAAGAAATACGGGTGTTGTTAAATGCCAACGCGGGAAATCCATCCCGATCGTAAATCGGGCAGCGTCGCGCGCTATACGGGTAGTAACTATATACATGGTAAACGCGCATAAATCGTGCACAATATGTATTTATTTATCTATCCGACCGAATGTGTACGCGTGGTAATCAACGAGCATTAGCCTTGATGTGTGTTGATGTACGAAAAAATAAATATACCTAATAATAATATCAAGCTCGGAAAACATAATAAAATAATAAGAATAAAAAAAAAAAAACAACGCTTTTTCCCCGGCGGTAATTAGCGTGCCGGACGAACCGTGCAAGGTCGCGGCCGACTTATATCGATTGTGCGCTCGAAACACGCGGGTCGACACATGGCGCGCGCGTTCGAAGGGTTTGACGGGGCTCGACGTGATCGGAATCCTAATCGCACATCAGTTCGGCTGTTTTCGAGGTAGAAAATAATAAAAAAAATGTAAATAAATAAGTGCACTTACTGGCGGGGAAACGAGCGTATACCGATATGTACAGTGCGTACCGCCGCCGCCGTCGATGTACAATAATGTACGACGTACGGAGTCTTAGAAGAGACAAATAATAATATGTTACACCTAGCCCTAGCGTTTGTGAAAATCACCTACTCCGGCGCGGCGGGCGGCGTCCCGAGTTGATGCGCAACTGATGTAGAAAGTGACGCGCGTGATGTGTGTTCCATGAATTTTAATGGTTTCGGTGTAAATTCCTTCGTAGGATATGCAATTTACGCGAGTAAAATTAGTGACACACAAGCGAGTAACTAACGTGCAAATTAAAAAAGAAACGCGTGTTCAATTATTCGCATGAATATGATGATGATGATGATGATACATCCGTAAATAAATAATAACGTAACGTCCGAGGACCGAAAATATTTTCCTTAACAATTTATGAACATTTCGATTTTCCATCAACAACAATGATGAAATCTCAACACGCCACGCCGGTAACTGAGTAAACTCAACAAATGTCTTATGGAACGGTTATTATATAAACACACCGATAAAGTGCGCTGTTATTTGTATTTTTTATCGCTTTTTTGAACCAACTGTGAATCACGAACTGTACAGCAATACAGCAGTATTATGTATATTACGAAAAGAAGCGCATTAATGTTCACGAGTCGTTGTAGATAAAACGCACGGAATATCTCTAGTCAGATGTCAAACACATTTCCGAGGGAATGAAAAATTCATTCCGACCAGAAGTAATTCACTTGCGGTTATCACCGAAATCAAGGTCGAAAAGAATTCCACGTTTAGATTTGCCGCGCAGACATCCTTAAAACATTTATTCGGTCCCTACGCTCGGAGGCTTAGAGGATTTCTCAAACATATACGATTCATTTCCAGAATACAAAATTTATAAGCCATGCGGGAATATGGCTTTATGAACAGTTTCCTCGCGCCGCGTCATTTTGCTTGATGTATATTGTATACACACCGGGCACAGTACGTGTACACTGTAAAGTTGTATAAATATACTGTACACAGTTAGCGTTCGAAACTGAACACTGTAAAGTTGTATAAATATACTGTACACAGTTAGCGTTAGAAACCACTACGTGAAGGGTGTAAAGCATTTGCTAGCAGCACTCACACGCATATACACACACACACACACACACACATACACACACACACATGTGGAGCAGTAAGATCAGATCGTTATTAACCGAGCAAATGCTTCATTGTCCCACGTAAGTGTGTTAGTTGTACCTATGTATAGTGCGTATACATATGGCGCGTGTTATATGTGTATAATACATAAATATATTTATTCATGTGCGCAAGGAGTGTGAGAAAAAAAAACAGTAAACTCTAAAACCGTGAATATTGCATGATGCAAAGGTCCACGGGGAAAACGGTGTATATATTATATACAAGCAGAAAATGTACACTTTTTTTCATTTTAGTTTTCCCTAAGACGGCGCACTATGTACATATATACGTATACAGCACTCGATCCGCGAAAACAAAATAAGATATATTTTTAAAAGGATAAAATAAATATACTTGCAATTAAAAACAAGAGACGTGCTAAAGCCGTAACCATAATTTTTATGCTTTGCGAAATAAACAACGGCGAATTAGTTACAAGAATTGTTATGATGCAACGTGAAACCACTATATATATATATAAGAAGATTGTTCGAATTTATACTGTCTAATACGCGACGTGCATTTTAAATATACACTCTATACATATATATTACAGCCGTCTCAAAAGTAAAACGGCTAAATTTCCTTTCAAACTTTATTAATGACCGTAAAAACTCGAGAAAATAAAAAGTGTCCCGTCTCACTTTATAAAAACCATGCGATTCACGTATATATAGGGCAAAAACACAGACAATTTGCTGTTGTTGTATAATACTTTGGAACTTTTTTTTTCCCTGGGCGTGACCTTATTGTTTTTTAGTACGACGGATGTGTTAGCAAATATATATTAAATTTAAAAGCATCGATTTAAAATTAAATTGCTTAAGTTCATCGAATGTATATTGCGTGGAGGAGACATTTTTAATAATCCCGATATTTATTAGCATCGCGTGACGAATTTACTATTTACGAAAATTCTAGCTTTTATATTTTTCGCTGTAGTTTTTCTCGTGAACTTTTTCAGCGACCACAAACAAACCCTAAATACCGTAGTCTGAGTAAAGGTGTCTAATCGATAAGACAGACCATGCAACATGCAACTTTTAGAGCTTTTTTTACCGTTTCTCGGAGCGAGTTTTTCGAAACAAAACCGTTAAATTAATATTTAATTCGTCTCAGTTGGATTTATCGTTTTAAAATAGCCGAAATCGTTTATCAATAAAAATGCATGTTCAAAAAAAAGCAGGCACAACAACAAGTCGTGTTACGTATATAAGTAGGATAATATTCGATATTAGTCATCGACGCGGAAAATCTCCAACATCAAAAGTGCCCTGTGTTTTCAAAAGTTAAACATTATGTAATGCTGGATAATCGTAGTCCAGAAATTCTAGAACGAAAATAGTGAAAAGAATCGTTCGAAGACAAAGTAAAACCGGGAAAGTTTTTATTATCCATTAAATGTGCGCGGAGCGAGGAAAGCTGAATTTATTTCACGTATTAATCCGACGGAATATTGTTTAACTGATGATTTACTACGTCCATTAATGTTGTTTATATCGTTATAAGCCGGTCGCCTGCAGATTCCCGGTCGTACAACACGCGTCCCATAAACGTCATTCAACAAAATAATAATAATAATAACAAATTAATATAATACCGGGGTATACCAATCGGTTAAAAAGTTCGTGGTCATCGGGGGTTCAGTACGATATCGATCCGGAAACGTCATCGTGATGTGCGCATATTATATAGAAAAGGTGTTAAATTAATAATTCCGCGAATCGGATAAATCTCGCCGCGGTCCGTGCGGGTCGTGAACGGTCGCCGCGCCGCCGCAGTCGTGGAATAGTACAATATTCAATTACATCACATTACACGTCATGTTCTATACACACCGGTTTGTTTGTTTTCCAGAAATGGGCGGCACGTACTCGACGGGAGGTGTGTTCGTGGTGAAGGAAAAGGAGAAGGGATCGAACAAGCGACATCGCCGCAAGGATAATGCCAAAAAACCTACCTACGACGATCGGTTCGAGTGAGTGCCTTTTATTCGTACAAATTTATACTTCTTCTAGCCATATGTGCGCGCATCTATTTTTTATTTATTATTTAATATCATGTATAATAATAATACGTATACAGGGCGGTTACCGATTTGGGGCGTCGCGGAGAAGAACACCACGAAGGTTCGTCCTGTATACACGTACATACTATATATATATTATACGAGTAATATACTATTTAAGCCCCCTCGACCGTGTACAGGTATACTCGAAAGTCATTAGATTTTATGTGGACTTTTATGATATTCTCCTCGGCGTGTATCGTAAACACTTGGAATGACCCTTGGCGGTAAAACGCCCGTCTGCACATGGGCACGCAGTGCGCACACGAGCACAACGGGGAAGCAAAAGAAATTGGCTTTTTCCCCCCGAACTGCCAAACTTCAGCGATAACGGTTGACGGCACCGGCTTATGCTTGCATTCAGAAACGTCGCATATACGACGATTGTGCGCGTGTAAAAGTAATATGTTTTCCGCGCATTAACGGTAAAAACAAACAACTGCGTAAGTTTAGTTTCGGGAACTATTACACCGCTAACCGGCGGGGCGGGATCGCGAAATTCGAACGCGAATGATTTCGTTCCTGTACATACGCTTGTATACCTGTACGTTAGCGGAGCACACAACTCGGCCGTAATGTTATCCTACGTGTGTACATCGTCGTCTGCTAACGTTTTCATAACGACGACAACAACAATATATTATATTATACCGGTTTAATTTCAACTAAATCGTGTTTAAACATTTGCATACGCACGGGGTGCGTGTATCGATCGAAACGCGGGAATGCTTATTAGAACGCGATAAGAATATTGTTGTAGTCTAATATTAGTATGTTTTTATTTGCTCGTTTCGTACAATATACCACGTATAGAACACACGCCGTTCAAATGCACATCGATTCGAAAAATAAACAAGAAAAATGAATTTTTTATACTCCGCTGTGTAAACCGCCGTGATATATAGTATATTATATAAAATACGGTTGTGCACAGCAGGTACATTACGTGCATGTGTGTACACAGCTGACGCAAACCAAAAGCGTTCAAAGATCTCGCAAACTAAACTCAACATTTCGACGCGTTCAACTCAAAAGTAATTAATAATTATTATTAATAATATATATAATATATACGGTCTGCGCACTATTATTATTTCACCGCGGGCTCCGACAAGGGGTTTTTTAAACATAACGTTTTGAAAACATGAGAGGTTTTTTTCCTTTCTCTCGGATGGGTTTTCAAAGCAAATCGTAAAACGCACATATATTTATGTATGCGCACATTTTTTTTTTTTTTATACTAAATATTCAGTATCGCGAATGAGACGTCTCGAAACTGTGTTCCTTTTTGTTATTTAAATGCGGGGTTTTCTATAAAACTCGGTACACACGAGTGCAATAACGCGCAGACATCTTCGTAATATTATCGTGCATATTATACGGTCCGTATAATACATGGAATAATATTGTACACGAATTTGCTCGAATAATCAAAAACATTTGTGGTTTTGGGCTTAAATTTAAATTCTTTTCAATGCTACGTATTATTATACCATACAATATGATGCCGCGCTTTATTTGCTCGGCGTAACAACTAACAAACGGTGCATTGTTATTGCTTCGGAATACGTATTATAATATGATAAAAGAAAGGGAAAAAAACTTATTTGACCTGTGCCGCCGGCACGGGGCGATTGTATGCATCCTCGAAAAAGGCACGGTACGCGCGCGGTGTACAAGCGTTTTGTTGTAGTCTTACACGTTAAACATTGTGTCCACTTTTAAACTGCGTATAAAACGTATAACAACATAATTAGATGGTATTACATTTTATAGTATAAAACTAAATGGTGATGATTTGCGAGACGATTTTCCGGCTGAATTTACATAATTTTCAAATTTATTTTACACGTCCCATTTCCTGGTTTTTTTTTCACTTAAAACATTTTACTCGATAGATATTAAAGCTCATACCCGAACCCGGTGATGTACGATGCAAAACTCGGTGAAATGTTAACATTTGTTATTTTTTGGCAATTTATTCGTAAAGCTAGGTATATTGCCAATTTAACTCATCTAATATTATACAAGTGATTACTGAGAAATAAATAAAATTGAATAAAACTAATTGGTAATAGCATTAAAATGTAAATTCTTTGTAAAATCATGTTCATAAATCGCTGCTTCCTTGGAGAGACAGGACGAATTGATTGATCGCCGCATTACTCTTCGATAAAAATCGGGTGCGTTGCAAAAATGTCATTTCAAAAATATATTACAAACCCGAATTTCAACAGTCACAACACACACAAAAATAATAAACTATACAAAAACTACAAACTAACTTACCGAATGAAAATCAATAATTCCGCAAATATCCAACCATTAATAATAGTATGGCGAGCTTTTACGCGAGATTGTATCTATACACCAATAGTGATGTCTGCAGTTTAGGGAATTACTGGCACTGCGCTTTCATATTCATAATTATTGTACAGCAAATGTTTATCAATCAAATTACACATTCGTAAGCCAACCATTTATCTCCACGGACGGATTACGAAGTATATACTATGTGCATACGTGCATCGAAATTAAGCGAAGGATTTTTTTTATTCGAGACAAAAAACATTTTGCAATCATGGGTATTTTTCATCGATTTATTTTATTTATTTATCATGATTTTATTAACTGTGAATTTAAAATAATTGCTCAGTAGACCACGGGTAACGCCGATACCAACATGCACACTATAGTAAAATTGTCCATTGACGCACGCATATTCAATCAACTAATGCGGTTTATGCAATTGTATTACCTGCAAAATATTATAATAAACACAAATTTAACTATCTAAATACCAAGAAGAGTTGAAAAGACCAAAATCAAAACAAATAAATAAACACATGCGTATAGACTATAGAGTTATCAATCATATAAAATATACACGTGTCACACCTACATAATATTATATTGTTTAGAATGCGCACACGGTTTTTCCGAGAAATTGTCCGTACGGTAACAAACTACACAGTATAATATATTCCCGGGGCAATGTTATAACAAACGGAAATACGCAGCGAGAGGGACCCTTAGTTCTACGCGATACGTTTCCTAGGTGCAAATACTGCTGTTGTCGAATAAAAAATATTATTACGTCGAGAACGAAAGTATTTTTAACAACGAAATACACCGTATAATTTCGCTAACGATAGCGTTTTATTTTTACATTATAAACTATAGCACGAGTGGTACTAAAAAGGGCTTACGTAGAGGTTAATTTGGTAGGCAGAAATAAAAATAATAATCAGGCCATCAGTGTATTAATTACACCACCGAGTTCGTGGACGTTGCACAAAGTTTATTCCGGAACGAACGCTTTCCGTCGAGATTTAACGTGTTCTCCGATACGCCGCCGCCGCCGTCGCAGGATGCAGTGTACCTGGATACAGGATCGTCGGAGGACACGTATAGGAATACACACAATACATATGCCTATTCTCTGCCGTACGCGATCGTATTTGATGATCTAGGCTTATCGAATGATACAAATCGTCTCATGCGTGATGAATTCACGACCGAACGAATATGGGACACGACCGAAACCGTGTTATAGTGCACTTCCTACATTTGCACGCGCGCGCTCACGCCTATAGTAATATGTCATCCGAATGGTCAATACACGCGAAAAAAAAAATCGAAACCGAAACAACGCGCAGATGCGGATTCCGTACAACATAACGCGCGCGTGGAACAATATATATTAACAATAATAATAATAATATAGGCTGCGGCAGATTATTTCGACCGTGACCGGGTCGCGCTGTTTGGTGGTCCGATAACGACGGGGCCGACGCAGACTCGGCGAAAGCACACCGCGGGAAGGGCGTGTACGCGGAGTAGGTATTACCATGGTACAATAAACATTTTACGGCCGTTGCCCACAAGAGCTGCAGCACACTTTTCGGAAAACAAGCCGAAGACATTAAACGTGTACAGATCTGGTATACGACAAAAAAAGACCGCCACAGAAAACAACTCTTGGACCGATAACGTAGCATGTGCTAAAAAATAATATTCTAAAAGAGCACACCGATGAATCCGCTGATTACTGTATCTCTATGGACATTTATTTTCCCAGATTCTCATGTCATTGATTTTACATTGATACATCATCTATACATATACAGTAAAACCTCTGAATAGCGGACACTCACAGGACCGACCATATTGTCCGCTATTGAGAGGTGTCCGCTATTGGGAAAAATTGATAAAATAATATATAATAAATTATATACATATAATATATGTATATAATATGAGAAGTATCGGCTATTATATCTGCGGCTTACTCGTCAACTATGATTACTTTCTCCAGCTAGAGAATATGCCGTAACGATGTACACAACGGTTCGGGTGCTTCGGCAGTACGTATTAGTGTTAGAACTCGGGAGTGCAACAGTATACATTGCAGTATTGCGATTTTTTTTGAACGAAAATTAATTTTAAACTATTTTCATCGGATAAATTAAGTTGGGTTCTTGGTGAACAAAGTGACAATAATTATTGTATCAATTCGGTACACAATGCTTTACCGTATTTTTTTTCTCTATTAGTTGGCGGTATTCCGGGTAGAAAATAAAAGTGCGCTATCCTATACTCGACCGATCAAAGTCAAACGCGGCTGCCGAAAGATTTCTTCGTCATAAACACATCCACGCATTGATTATAGACCACGAGGCAGGGTTGCGAATTTCGGGAACAATACTATACTAGCTCCATATTATTCGCAGTCTTGGTGTTGGGGAGAAACGAGATCCGATAATCCCGTAAATCCCACTACGTTTAAGCTCTGTTCGCGCGCTTAAAGTAATCCGGACGGTCGCGATATTCGCGTTTCCTACGAGCCGCGAAATTCCCGAGAACAATACGTCTGTATATAAACGTGTACGGACAAACGGACGTCTCAACGGCCGCCGTACAATGCGCACGACGAGGAGCATATCTAATGCCGTTTCGAGAACAATAATAATAATAACAATACGATGATATTATTGCAACGGGCGGCGGCGGCGGTGCATCTAATATCATAATGCCTTTCACGATGCGCTTACTGCTGCAGTTATCGCGCGCGCGCGTATTGTATACGAATTACAGTACGGTATAATTATTCTGCGTACGCGACGACGACGGGGTGGAAAACCTGCGACGGGAAAAAACAGACGAGCTCTGCAGCCGTAAACCGTAATCGAATCACATGCAAATCGTGTACACACGGTTGATGACAAAAGAATAATGTATTATGCAATCGAGTGCAACGCGTACACTAATTGAAATAGTTATCAGGTGCAAGATGTGTGTGTGGCGGGTGGCGGGTTGTCACGAGGCGGAAGGAAATGAAAATTTTTTAATCGACAGCCGCGAAATTATCTGCATTAATATGATTTTACACTCAAACATTTTATTATTATGTCACTGCCGTTATAATATCGCAGTCGTATCTAAAATTCTATACGAATCCGCGTGATACATATTGCCGAGTGTCGACTGTATGAAAAGAAATACAAATTATTTTTACGAAATAATTAAACATTTTTTTTTTTTTTTATATTTATATCATGACTAATGCGGCGTGTATCTGTCTAATAAACATTTTCACTGAAAAAGTGAAACACATTCATATTCGTCGTGTTTCTCGCGGCCCAAAACTAACTATACTGTTAACGCTAAACATTAATAATGTTTTTTAATAACGTTAAATTAAACAATGTTTCTCGGCATTATACACGGTAAATTTTCATTTAAAACAGGTTCTGAAATATTTACATTTGTTTCCCTTTTAATGTGAGATAATTTATTATATTCGTAACAAACTACTACAACGTCGACAATTATTACAGACCTTATATATTATTTTAAATAATGGTTTGACAACGGAGCATAATTATTATCATCCAAGGTACAGAATATTATTATTTCAACTACATAATATTTTGATAACGTTTTCGCGGGGAAAATAATTTCTCACCGTTAACTACCGAATCCAAATCGTATAAACCAAAAAAAAAAAAACATAGTCCGCAAATCCGTGACCAATACGCACCTATGATAGGTATCTGAAAACCGCGTTTTTATTCGCACCATCGACGTTCGAACGCGTTACAGATGAAATCGCCCAAAACGATTTCGATACAAAAAGGAATACAATCTGCACGTACCTACACACGCGGCAAAGTTTATTTTTTCCCCCCTCACATAGGTGTACGCATAACATAAATCACATTTCAGGACGGATAAATGTTGCCTAAAGTAAAAAAAACAGAGAGAAAAAATCCATCGGAAAAAGTATACAATTTATTCCGATCCCTGCAGATAATCCCGCGAATGAAAAGTTTATATTATCTCGCCCGTGGTGGCACCCAAAAGTTTTATAGGTCATCGGTCGCGAAATCTGCAGTGAGATTGTATATTTAAACAGAAATTAAAAATCTATCGATGTATTATGTTAATGTATGCGCGGCGGTTATATCAGTATCGTTAAAATTGTTATTACAATATAACCCGCCCGACGTCGATTTATCGGGAGTTTGACACCGCAGCGTGTACATAATGTATTGTACGCGCGGTATTATATGCTGCACAGAACTGCCGATGATTATATCGTTACGCCACTATAATATTGCTATACCGTAGACGTGTAACCTTCGCTCTCGGGCGAACGGGAAAGTGTAATAATTTAATATATAGTACGTTACACGAGTACGCGTACGACGAACCGAATTTCCACTCGGATCCCAGCGAACGTGAACGCGATTGTGTTACTATGTGGATCAATCGGAAACGACGAAGGCGAGGTTTACCGCGAAAAAAAAGTCGACGAGTCGTGCATTGAAACACCGCCGCCGACGCCTCGTTTCTCTAAATTAACGAAAGTTCGGAAGTGAAAACGGGAACGGCCGGTAGTCGCGTACAAGGGAAACGGAAAGAGTTGTCCGGCGAGATGCGTACAGCGATTGCGGACTTGACCGTTGTAGGGAATGTTTTTGAAAATTTGATAGGTGGAAACCTGTACGTACGCATCAGCGAAAACAGTGCTCGTGTTTCGTTACCGCAAAAGCCGTCGTGCAGCATCGTGGTAAAATTAATTATTCGGAAGCACATTCAAGATACTGCGGCGGCAATGGCGGATTTGGGGTGTACCTACACCTTTCATGAATGTTAAACGACGGAAGTAAATGTAGTTATTTACCCTTATTTTATTTATCTTGATTCAACTAAGTTAAAAATAAATACATATACCCCCACATCCTTAGGAAAAATCTTAAACACGCCACACAGGGGAAATAATCTCTCTGTAGAACACATCAAGCGGCTTGTTAACGAAAATAAGCATCGTTACCGGCGAAACTTAACACTGCAGTTTTTCCCCTATACGCTCTCGGCGAAACTGCCAAAGGAAAAATACCTGTCTAAAGCATCGCGCGTCTGCGTGTCAAGTTTCGCTTTACGTTTTCTACACGTACATACTCGAATTAAGAACGTCTCGGCGAATCAATAGACGGTGAAACTCTACGGTTACGTGGGATGCCGTCGCGAGACCGGCTCGCGAGTTTATAACACTTAAATTTTTCCACCCGCGAGACTTACGGACGGGGTAGACGGGTAGTAGACATAATATGGCGGTAGGTACTTGTACAATAATACCGAGTTTATGGTGGATAACAAGGTACCTCACCTATGTATAGTTCGTCGTCGTGCAGTAGAGTTGTATACTATTTACGGGGAAACAAGCGAGCGGAGGGGCGCCAGACAGCCGTTAATTATTAAACATATTGAACGGCTCCGGTGCACCACAAATGCACTCGCACGTACACACAACCGGTACGAAAAGTAAACGCAGCTGGTGCACGCGGTCATCCGACCGGAACAAACATAGTGGCGCGGACGGGGTGAGGGGCCGGCCCTTCTGTGAGCGGCACGGTAACAACACGGCGGCTGGAAAAGCTGTTGTAAATCGTTATTGCGTTCCACGTTTATTACACACATTCCGTGAAAACGAACACGTGCGCGGCGAGTAGGTAGCGTGTACGTCGTGCGATATTAACAACGGAAACGACACCGGTGGTGACACGGCGACGTACAACATAATATAACATACAATACGTCATCGGGGTGAACGGGGTAGCTGTAGCTGGGTAGCCTGCGTTTCCCGGGGTGATTTTTTCCATTTTCCCGTGTTGTGCGGCACGGACGAGCGTCCCGGTTTTTTTTTCGAGCCTTGCAGTGCTTGTACACACACACACACACACACACACATCCGAGTCGTAGGGTACGTAAATATACGAGTGCAGGGGTGGCAAATCAAATCAAAGGAAAAGTTCCGGCTCTACTAGACATATATATTTTTATCAGTATAACGCTGGGAGGGTTTGACATGAGCAGTTGTTATTTTTAAACGTGCGTGGAAATCACGTTTTAATTTATAAATTAATAAAATTGCGTTGTTTATTATATTATACATGTACATACGAATGGTATAACATACGTTTCACCCGCAGTTCGAGCACATTTGAAATCGTTTAATCACATTTGATTTTCTCTAACACTTTGTATATCGTTACAAAATGTTCAAAATCGTCGACATTTCGTAGATTTTACGTAGCGTTTTATCTCCACGCCCATGTACACCAGTACAGAGCACAGCGGTACACACGCTAGCGCAGTTTAGACACCCAAGAATGTCCACGTAAGATTTCCGCAAGGTTTCGGAAATTAATGAAATCCTCCGTACTTTTTTGTCTCGGAATTAATCCGCATCCGTTTTCCCTTTGTCTGTAATGCCCCGCTATTACGAAAAACTCCTCGTCGGAAAAAATTGGTTCTCGGTGAAATTCTAATAGATTGAAATAACAAAATTAACTACGAAAACCATGGCGAAATACGAGCACGCGGCTACAGGAAATAATTTCAAAACGTAGAGGGATGATTCGCTGCAACATCAACGAGATGGAAAGAAACTCATCTGTATAATAGTGTGCGACGTTTCCAACCGTATTCGAGCCGCGCGTAAAGACGTGATGACTACGTATTCAGTGAATATTAGGTTGGGTTTTTCCTTACGTCCCTGCAGTTGGGGCCCGTCCTCGAGTTCATCCCACAATATATTCAACCCCGTGAGCCGCAGAATAGTAAGTCTAAGTTTTCCTCGCGGCTACTGCATGGTGGTTCTTCTTACTCCTACTCCTGCCCGCGCAGACCTTGGAACCACGGCGGCGGTGGTGGTGACGTTCCGGTGGACGACGACAACCGTGGTATACGTACTACGCGCGGGCGGCGACGGCCGAACAACGCGTTGTTGTTGCACTCGCACACACGCACTCGTCACTTCACCTGGCGTGTTCGCGTGCAGTCCTATCGCGTCGTCCGCACGCCATACGCGCCGTAATACATGACACACTCGCTCTGCCGCCGTCGGCCCATCACGTATACCCGAAAACCCGTCCGTTCGCAATAATTATCGTAGACGTACCGAGCGTGCCGGTCTGCGTGTCTACTGCCAAATACCGAGACCGAGTGAATAAAGTAGTAAATACAATATCGACGATACCGCGGTTCGGATGAACAATATATATACCTACACACTTGGTCGGGTGAGTCTTTTTCATTTATATTTTGTTTTATTTTATTTTGTTTTTTGCAATTTGTCTTTCACATCTAAATATCTTAGTAAGATGACGTTACCCAACTCGCTCACCGACAACTTACGTCCCTTACCAGCCCGACAGGGAGAAAACGTGTATTTAAACCCAAGATTGTGTATGCATGCACCGGACGATGTTAAATATTCGTTGTCGATTCGAAGCTATTGAACGTTATACGTCAAATTCTCATCGATATCGCAACGTAACAATAAATGCACTAACGATTACATAGGGACTGATATAAATTTTAAAACCAAAAGCGATTCATTTTATATACACTTGAATGCCGTTTGAAAACCATTTGCATTTATTCGTTTTTTAATTTAATGTGCAGTAAACTGTTCAGATGAACTTGCCGATGAATTTACACAGCACTGAATACGATTTTTTTAGTTAATCTACCTTTTTTCTGCAGTCAATCGTCGCTAAAGCATTTTACTTGGGCGTGATCCGAACAGTACTCTTCCTCTTTCTCTCTTTGTCTCATTTCCATTTATTCAGTTTGATCATGTATTGTACTTGTATCCACTGACTTTTTATAATATACAGTTCCATACGGAATTACGATTGGATGAAACTGTTTTATCCAACTGTATGTGAAACGCTACAAAACGAATATTCTCTACAGCTCGTATCTATAATGTCACGGTTCTTACGTAAGAACTGTTATGCGCGGGCTAGCGTAAGAATACTTAAAAAATAGAAATTAGATTAATCGTAAGATAAGTACAATAGCTACTTTACGGACGAAAAGGCAAATTATAATTTACAAATTTTTTATTTTGCTGCATCGCGTTCTATACACCGTATATATAATAGCCGACAATCGTTTGAACTTTATTAACCGTGCGATTCCTGAAGATTTCACAAGATGTGTACATCTGTGCATTTGTAAACGATTTTCATAAATTATATGCTGTGATATAACACACCTACTTATGTGTTAACAAAGTTACTTTCAAAGATCGGATACATACGAGTATTCAAGTCAATTTTAAAATGTAAACACTTTGTGTCTTACAAGTGGGCTGCACCGTTGACAGTTGAGGATACAGGATTTTCTATACATACACTATATATATTATATTTATATATGATGTTTCACAGCGTGACTAACGAGAAACTACAAATAAATATATGGCGTAGTTTTCTCGAGAGACTAAGATTGATATGCTTATGGCCAACAAAATCTCAACTGCAAAATAGATGACCGTCTCCACGTTTCGTTGTGCGTTCCGTGTAGTATTAGAAGACAATCACACGATATTACTCGATTAAACTAATTGCTCGTTTTTTTTTTTGTTCGTTAATCTTATTCAAATCATTACGGATAAAAACTCAAGTCCTGGATTAAAAAGGTTCTGAGATTAAAAAAAAACAAAACAATAATAATAATGGACGACGATTGAAATGAAAACAAAATTAAAATCCCGACACGAGTAATGCGTACATAGAGACAGTTAAAATGAATAAAAACAACAACTTTTCAGTGAGTATATTGTATTCGGCTACAGCAGTTTGACCACGTGAGTTCTCTGAACCCAACCATCGTATATACATATATATATATATATATATGTAATATGTATTGAATAATGATAATATGTTTTACAATTACGTAAAACAAAGCCAGAAATTCCGAACGGCCGATTCGCGAAAAGCCGGATCTACGTTTGTCGGAAGTGACGTCACGCTCATGAGTGGCCCCCCCCCTGGAGTGCGTATGTCCATTAGAACTGTCTGACAGACCGTAACATCCACCTGCGGAATGGATATGTAGAACGCACCGTACTATACACATGTGTACACCGACGAATTTATTTGATATGGCATCAACACGGTACATACATATTGTATAGTAAATATAATATAGTGCAGGTAGAACGCACCAGGAGGAAATCGAATATCCCGCATACTGTGAATGACCGGATCTGCCGGCCGGAGAGTCGTCCGATGTAGGCTTCGGCGTGAAAAACGGGCAGAAAGCATGGAGAGTGAAATCATCAACGTCGCGCTGTGCGTCGTATATGTTTAGCCATCTCTCGCGAATATCATATTGTAATATACTACCTACTAATTCTACATTATATCGTCCGTGACGCAACAGGGCGTTAATTAACCGTAATTGTTGATAGCTGAAAAGGCATATTTATATTGTAATGCTCTTTTCGTCACTCTAACGAATGCGTATTGTCTTTACTCTCTCATTGTTATCGCTGACCTAATCGATTATGCACATTTACCGTACTCATTAGTCATTATGCACTACGTAAATTCTCCTCGCATATATACAGCAACATAAGGTTCGCAATCGTCTCCGGCACCTCGGGGGCAGACGGGAAGCTTTCGCAACAACCGACCTGTTGTTTTAATGGCACGGTCATTATGAATAATTATCGGACGAGTCTGCAGAATACTCGTGTGCTGTGTCACAGAAATCACCGTACGAACGAAAACGTAAGACGAACGCCGAGGAAATATTAGCGTGATGAAAACCATGCAACGAATAATCATAATAATATGATGGTCATATCGTGCACAAACTCTAATGCGAACGACGAAGACTATATATTGTAATATTACTACTGCTTTGCCACACGTGTTACATAAATTCGCAGGGAAACCGACTAGGCCCGCATGAACCTACTGGGATCAGATAACCAGCTACTCGTGAAATGTCATTTCTTCGGGTTCGCAACAATTTTAGATGTCATTTCTCTGTTTGAATGCACATGAATTGAATAAATACTTTTTTTCATAAACGTGATCAAAATAAAAAAATATGACAAAAATGGAAATATTGATCGAGGAAATGTGGATGTGCTTACGTTTAGAAGTTGTGAAAACTCTGTGTAACTAAGACTGAAAACATTAAATATGATCATGATAAAAAAAAAATGGCAGCGTGTTTGAATAAATAATCATAACACATATTTCTTTTAGTTCGAAGAAACGTATATGTTTGAATTGCAATTTAAAAAAACAAAATCCATTGACTACATTATATATACACAATATAGAGCAATATTTGTTTAACGCAACGAGACACTTTTTGTAATGAACCGTACATAATATTTTATACATTTTAAATAAACTTAAAAATATAATAAAGCAAAATACTTATGCCAAAACTTACATATGTTTTCATAGAAAGTTTTGGTAATATATTGTTCACATATACACAGCCAAAGTTTTGTATATTTTAAATCAGTACGGAAATTATACGCTCTGTATTGAAGCCGAAACAAAATTAAATATGGTTTCGTTAATTACAACGTACTTGAACGTATAACCAATCACATTGAGTTGTGGAATATAAAATTTAATTGTTATTCAAATTACCGTCCATCCGTAAATTACAGTATGGTTCAAAAAATCGAGGTGAAATTAAAATAAATATATAATAAAGATTTCCGTATAATTTCGTTGTTTTATTCCGCTTGGGAAATGATAAACTGAACAGTTGCCGAACACTAATAGCACGCATAATCGTTGAATAACTACAACGTAACGTCGAAATTGTATTACATTACTTTTACTCGTACATATACTAATGAAAAGCCCAAGGACCCGACCTTCATGTGCACGTAAACATCATAATAGGTTAAAGGCTTAATAATCTCAATTCGGCTTCCTTGTAAAAACCGACGTCGATAGGCACAACTGCATGGATAATGTATATTATATAAAACGATAACGTATTCAAACAATTAATCATCGCGTACTGCAAGCATGTATATACGAGCAGGATACGTTGCAAGTAACAGACGGGCGTTGTTAAATACGTAATATTACACACGTTATATTATCGGCATTGGATCGCGACGTGCGTTCGATGTCTTGCGAAAATAATAAAAATAATAATGGGTACAAATAAGCCAATTACAGAAGAAGGAAAATAAAACGCAACATTTTAATGATAACATTTGGAAACATGAAAAATGGAATATATTACTGCAGTGATGGGTAACAATAAAAAAAAACACGCAACGGACACGGTCAAAAGAAAACGTATTGGGTTATAACCTGTGTATACATGTACATACGACGATGTAAATTTATGGATGTCACATCCTGGCATCCTGCGCATGTTATAAAATTATCGTCGTGCGATTGTGCCGCGCGAAGGATAATACTAATTCGAAAGATCGGTATCGCGACTTTCGGAAACGCGTTATTATATTGTATTTCAAGTACACAGTAACAGGCGCGTATTATCTATATTCCACGCGATCTACGTCGCAACTATCAAGAATAATCCCCGCGTTCTGTAGCCATGTCATCGTTTCGAAACCGGCCACCCATCGGTACTGCGCGGATAAAATAAAACTCTGTCCGACCCTGTCACACCTAACAGCGTGGTCACGGTGAGCAACTTTTAATTTTTAATATTATAAATATTAATTTTAATATAACGTTTATCCTGCGCCGTCAAAACGGAGATTCGTTTAACCGCATATCCCGGCTGCCAGTGTTTTCACGAATGGGCCACGCTAAAAAAAGTATGTAACGCTGTCTTACAAGTATTTCTGCAGCACCGTATAAACACCGACTTCGGTAAAACGTTTAGGTGGTTGTCGTGTTTACCAACGCGGTGGAAGTATGTGAACATTGTGAATCGAATATTTGTATACATGTGGAGGGGTGAGTGCCGCGGGTGGAGCGAGAGAATTAATTTTTCTCCACGTTAGGTTTTTCACGCCACTGCCGAATGATAACGCATCGACGAAAATATACGCGATTCGTGCGACGTATATAAAAAGCTCGAGATGGATATGACGGTATTTAAATTTTTTACGTCTTTATTTTTTTTTCAATTCGACGTCGCGCGTCGCGGACAATTGCATTTATTGTGTACGTGTGCCGATCGCACGAACACGACGTCATTATATTTTACGCGGATTAGTATACGTGTTCAACTGCAGCAGACGTGCGGACGGACTAAACACTGGCGCGGCTACTGCGGTCACGCGTTGCCGGATATCGATTATTTCGCGAGAGAAAAAAAAATCCGCACGGCACGGATGCCCGGCGGTGGCGTTTAACCGATCGAATCGCCAATTAAAACGCGTATTAAAAAACGGAATAGCCACAAAACGTGCGTAAAAAAACCCCCCCCCGGGCACGGTCCCATTCAATCCGAGATGTAACGAAAACGAGGCGGAGATCTGCACGGTGCAGCAAGACGCTGACGAGTGCACCGCGGCGTTGCTTCCGGTTGGACGCGGTATTATCAAATGCACCGGACGTTATCATGCGTTTGTGCAACGCACGTATACTGCAGTACGCGCGACAACACCTATAACATTACGTTCCGATGTATTATTATCGGCTGTACGTCGCTTTCACTCGCGCGCGTATAATACATGTATATTCGATCCGAAGGAGAAGAAAAAATATCATTTTACGTATGATTTTTATTATTATTATTATTATATCGGGCAAGGTCGCGCGCGCCCACGGATATTATTATTTTTCTTGTTGACGAGTCCGAACTTTAGTCACGGTGATCACGTAACGAATATATAATATACACGAGGGGGCTCCATTACACGGTCGCTCATATACACATCGCGGCGTCACGAACGATGATATTCTTCTGTTTTTTTTTTCTACTTTTTTTCCCCTTCGATTCTGCTCTTAAAAATATTTTAATTTTTTTATTCGCCTCCGGTTTTCCTCGGTGGTTTTTTACCACTACCTACCGCCGTTTTCCCGTCTGCTGCAGCTCGACCGGCCCGTCGTCGCACGGACGACGCTTATATTATTGCGGGTAAATCGACTGGAATTCCATTATATTTCCATTTGAAACGAGCGCGCGCGCCCGGAGTAAAAGTAAAATTCAGCACACCGAATACCGGTACGACCCGGGTCGTCATATTTTACGATCCAATTACGCGGAAAACGCACCGTCGGCCGCTCGGAGGAATATTTTTGACGGCTCTCACCGTGAACACAAATACGGTGTACAGTACGGGAATCGCTGTAGTCGGAAATAAATCGCGAACTGTAGCGCACCGGGGAAATGTAATAATTATTATTCTACTTCTTCGGACCAACGTCGTTTCGGTTATGGTGATACGCGTCGCGAACATTACGATAGTTTACGGCGGACAAATAATTTTTAATCGGTTCTAAACGAGTGGCTCTTAAACGTTTTTTCACTAATTTTTATGCTGTACACAACGATTAACCAATTACCGTATACCTGTCCGGCACGTACGTACTTTTCACTCGTCGATTAAGTTTATGACGAGTGTTTTTGTCAAACCGCCTTTCGGAGGAGCGGCGAAAAATGCGCGATAAAACAAAACAAAAATCACCCGAGTAATGATTGAGACAATATTTTATCGCTGCGAAAATAATGTAAACCTTATTAATATATTTTAAAATTGTATATCTTATGGAAACAACGAGTACCTACTGACGACCATCGGACTCAACGTCGTGCGCGTTTCCCATAGTATATTTATGTTGTGTTCATTGCACACGATTTACACAACGATACACGTTCCAATATCGTAACGAGTGCAATTTTAACAATTCATATCGTACCAAATGGGACACACAATTTATAATAATAAATAATTATCTTACGATTATTGTTGTGCACTCGGGTACGTAACGATTTATCATTGATAATGATTTTTCTTTTGTGTTATATGCGAAGGACGTATTATTATTTTTAATGATTCCTTTAACAATGTAATTACGAGCTACAATATTCACGTTCAAGTTCAAAGAACATATACTTACGGGCGTATTTTATATTGATGAGGTGCATTACTTTTGAAGAGATTCTCGTTTGTTTATTGCTTGGGCACGCGTATATAGGCTGTTAATTTTTGTGTTTTAATTTTAAAGGAAAAAAATAATAATTTATAAAACCAAATGGAAAGAGTTTTGAATAACAAATTCTGCTTACGTGTAATTTTCAATGACATTTCGAAAAGGAAATAAATGTATTTATAAATTGTATAATGCAATTGCCATTTTCAAACGAATACAAGTTTTGTATATATTTATATAATATATTAACAACAATAAGACAATAAATGAAAAAGGTACGCACGTCATAAGTCATAACACATACAGAATTCTACGTACGCAAATAAAAAATAGAAAAAACCATTACTTACAACTGTTTAACAAAATATGTTAATATAAAATATTAGAAATTCCATTATACAAAAATAATATCTTTGCTTATTGTTTTTTTTTTCTTTTTAGGATATCGAAAAATAATATTTATAATAATAATTAATATGGCGATTGGCAATTAAATTTACACGTATTTTCAGAACGCTTTCGTGTCATGACAAAATCGATACTTAATTAATTTTACGTTGAAATATATTTATAAGAAAATAAGGAAAAAATACTTGTTGAAAACGGCATGTAAGTAAATTATAGAAACGAGTACCTTATAATACATTTTGGAAATAATTTCTTAATCTAATTTATCTACTATTACTCTCTATTTCTACTCTAATGTATATTAACAAAATATTTGAAAGTATTATTCAAATATTATCACTTGGGTGATCACGTAGGTAGTGTCCAAAACATAATTTATTGCAACTAGGGAATAATATTTATATATACGAGTATTATGTCTAAAAGTGGTAGAATTCATTCAAATTTTTCAAACACAATAAAAATGAATTTACTTAGAAGTATATGTTTACCAGTTACATACAAATTGAGAACTAAAACATGTTGTGTTAATTTTTGGAAATTAAAAGTAATAATATATCATAACAATATAATATCGCATACCAAAAACCATCCTGAACGGAGCTCGGCTTACTACAGTGTCGTTTTTCAAATGTTTAATGTTTAAAAAATATAAGCAAAGAATTCGGCCGAGATTTTTCAAATATTTCAACTTGAATATTATGCCGAAAAGAAGCTTATTAAAACATAGTCGTGATGAACCTCAAACTCTGTAACATATTCTTGTATATTATTACGGCAGTGTCTACAGCGTTGTGTTAGAAATTCAATATAATACCTCGAAACTTCTATACATTCATGTATTATAATTACATTAACCATTCATTCGATAGAATGCGATTACTGATGAACTACACGCATGAAACTTTTTACCGAAAACCAAAGTACTGGTGAAACTAAATAAACTACATAATCACACCTTGTCCGTAATTCACTACTTGGAAATTATTATTTATAAGTAAATTGTTACATTGTACGAAATTTAATTCTTAAAAATATACCACAATAGTACATTGTGTCATTTAATTTTTACCATCAAAACGTTTTTCCGCAAGAATTCACACGTAGACGTTTTATCATAATAATACAATTACCTCGTTGGTATAATTACCGTGGTTTATTTGAACAATGCTATTGCTGACATCTAGCTATTATTAATAATGAAATATGGGAAAAATATTAATTGTTCTTAATGAATTTCGGGTTTAATTTCAGTTGACGTTAAAGAACTTGGTCGTCTAATGTTCTGGTTATGTAAATTGAGTTCTGCAACTACGAATTTCAGAAAACTCGCATTACACAACGCGTGGTATACATACCGCCGCAGTAGTAAGCTCATTTTAAATTCCAAAAGCTGACTTTTGTTATTACGATTTCACCCGAAAACCGCACTAGAAACAAATTTAAAACACTAATCTAACCAGAAACCATGTATATATGTATAAATTGTCAAATCTCATTACAACAATGAGAAACAGACGCGCATCTCAAGTGTATAACTTTTCGAACCATCTCGGGTCGCATATTATACAACATATATTTGTTGACCTATTGCTAAGGAGGAAATTCAGGACCGAACCCGGGGGACGAGAATACAGTTTTGTTTACGGCCAGCGACAAAAAGTTCCATCGATTTTCCCGGTAACAACAATGCAATCTATAACATAATGTAGTAGTAATTTTGGTATTTTTTCGTATACATCCACTGGAGCTTTCTATATATATCCAATTAAATCGCCATCCTAAAACTCGCTGCAGGTGCTGTTGGAAAACATATATATATATATATAACATTAAAACTCTCTAATGATAGCGCAGCGGCGGTATCATCGCAGACCGTGTGCAAGTATGTACATAGATAACCTGCAGGATCGATATCATATGCCGCCTCGCCAACGCGAATACGTTTTTAACCACAAATGCGCGGTCGTCCTCACATGGTCGTCCGTGACCTTTTCGGATTGCGCTAGTGTAATGGCGAAAAATAACACACACACACGCATACGACAAAGTTTCAACGGTATACGGCGGTTACGGTATCATTAACTTAAACCGCTGCAGGATCTCCGAAACGAATCGCAGGTACCGATTTCGAAAAACCGTACGACAATGAAAACTATCTGCAGCCTTTATCGACCATCGTGATACTCTTTTTTCCTCGTGTATGCGTGTTTCAACTTTGTGTTTGTTAAAAGCGATAATTTACTTTTCGCATCGAAGGGTTTAAATCTGCGTCGGTTACGAAAATCGCGATTAAAATAAAGTAAAAGAAAAAACAATGAAAAGGAAACTCGTTAAAAAATAAAATCCTCGACGGTTTTTTATTGTTGTTTGAAACAGAATGATAGCTGCAGCACAATAATTTATTCTCGTTAAAAGAAATTAAACTTTTGATGAACGCGATTACCTGCGCAGTACAGCGCGCAATAAACTTTGTGCGTTATACCAAGTAAACGCGTGCGCAAGACATATGGATTAAACCAAAGCATACTCGTCGAAACTGACTCTCGTACAAATATAAGCTAGTCTACAATATCTAATTTAAAATAAATTTTTTACACTCGTACGAAATGACTGCTGAAAATGATTGATTATACTGTACGTAATGAAGTTAGAATATTAACACGAGCTAATAATTACAAAGAGGAAAATACATCACCCACGTCAGACTTGACACATTGTATTCTAGCCCTCTCCCCTCTCTCTCTCTCTTTTCCCTCCATCTCTATACGACATTGTACATCTTTTAAAACAGAAATCGGCCAAAAGTTAGTCGTACGCAACAACAACATAATATTGTGACACGCAAACAACGTACTTTTGGTCAAAGTTTCCAAACGCGTGTAGGAAAAGCACACAAGTTCGATACATAAAAATATTACAAGTATTATATCATTAAGCCGCGTAATGTCGCACCGAAATAATCCAATAAACCCGTAACGTATTTAATATCGTAAATCGCAATTTCGCCGGACGTTGTGGCATATATATATATATAGCTATACATTTTTGGCTATAAAAACGAAACTAATATTTTTGAAATAACGTCCTTTTCGACCGGTGGGTTGGGGGGAGGGGCAATCCTTTCTAGTCGGCCACTGTTTTATTTCACTCCGAGTCACTTCTGCAGATGGGCTGTGTGATGAAAACGCTCGGAGAAAAACATTACCAGAGTATGTTTTCAAATTCGATCGGCGTACACGCGCAATTTATGGAATACGTTCGCTCTCGAGATTGCGAAAATAAAACACGTAGGCATCGATGTCGTCACCGCCGAAATATTTACGCTGAAAGTATACCGTGCATGTTACATACGTGCGCGGATCAGCCGTACTCAACTTTTATTTTATTCGGACCACATACAAATTTTTGAAATGTTACGCGGGCCGCAAGTCGGAACTCCGTAACTCGGTTACTTTTATCTACGGGAAGGATTAAGAGTTAGGAGTAAGGGTCGATTTGGAAAATAAATAAATTAATGTAATGTAACATTTCACGATTTTTTATGAGTAGTAATTAAGTATTCTTTTTGAATAAACATGATTTTTTTATGATGAGACATTTTTTTCACCATTTTAGACAAATCAGGCTTATAATTGCTGTATCATGCATCATGCTATACTCACAATAGGTCATCAAGATTTGAATCAGTATGCTGATATTTTTTATACACATTCATTGCATATTTCATATTTGAATATGAAGTTTCACAATGATATCATTTTGATGTGAATACGTGTAAAGCGTTAGCTATATACTCGTATCATTAACTATAGAATAAAAACTAAAATAAACTTATTTATTTGTTTATTCTATTATCAATGACTATACTCCTATTACCACTAAAAGGTGTCCCATGAAGATATCTCCTGCAGAGATAATGAAAATAATCGAATTCTGGTTTTTTTGAAGACTTACGAGGATAAGAACTACAAATATTTATATTCCAATAACATTTTCATGTTTTGATAAAAAAAAATTTAAGATAAAGAAAATTAATATGATGAGGTTTGAACTTTTTATTTTCATTTACCTCACGATTTTTTTAATTACTTTTTTTAGCTTACATAAAAATAGTTTATTATTTAATAATGTTTTGAAATTATCAGAAAACGAGATAAAATAGATAACATAGAAATAAAAATTTTGTTGCAAACTAAAAAAAACATATTGAAAAAAAAATCAAGAGATTAATGAAAATAAAAAGTTAAACGTCAAATTTTTCAAAAATAATAAACTAAAACGTTATTTCTTTCGAATTTTCACCAAAACATAAAAATGTTATCAAAATATGTATACTTGTGGTCCTTATCCCCATGATTCATACAAAAAAACAAAATTATCTTCATTATCTCCGGATATATCGAGATGGATATATCGGGATGGGACAACCCTATAGGAATCCGGGTCTACAGGCTATGTTATTTAAAAATGTTCAACCTTCAAGGGATACTTCAAAGTTCAAAGAGCAACTTTTTGTACATAACGTCCAAGTTGGCAAAATATTAAATTAATAAATATTTTCCGTACATAAAAGTTTTTCCAGTCACAGTGATAAAATCTAATGAGAGTAAAAAAAAATGTGACAAACGCGCGTGGCATAAAATAAAATTTCGTCGTTCCAGCACATTTAAAAGTTTTCAGTAAAGCTGATCATGTCCTCGTGAAATTATATTATCTCCAATATAACACGTATGCGCGGCGATTCTTTTAGGAATTTGAATTTTATTCGTTTTATTTTTCGAAAAAATGTATCGTGAAATCGGAATCTAATTTGTTCGGCTACTTATTTGAGCAATCTCTCGTGGGACCAGACGGGTCATACTCGTATACCTTATAATAAGATAACCAAAGTTTTATTATTTTAGAGATAAAAAAAATATTACCTCGTTCCTAAAAAGTTTTAAAGACTTTAACGAGACTAAAGGGGCAAACTTCCAAGTTAATAGCGTGATGAGGACGGTGGAAAAAATGAGCAAAAACTTTTCGCAGTCGGTAGGATTCGAACCTACGCTCCCAGAGGGAATCTGATTTCTAGTCAGACGCCTTAACCGCTCGGCCACGACTGCTCGGGTGCGGAAGAATTGAAAAATTGATGTATTTAACGGAAATACACATGACATAGTATTGAATGATAATAATCTGAACTAATCAATATTTTAATTTAAAAATTATTCCGTAACTATGTTAAGAACTATGTTTCCAAAAGAAATAAGAAATAAATTAAAATACTTTTCTACAGAAGGTTACGGTTTACAGTTCACATATACCTAAGACATTACAAATAACGTAAGTAGGTAATATACCTAATCTGAATAAGCAGCTAATAGGGACAAATATGCATTTTTTCTCTAGCCACAAAAAAGGTGAAGTATTAAAAAATCTGTTTATCATCAACGCTGTGCTTCAGTTATAGCCTATTGATTTAAATAATATTAACATTATAAAAATTTGAACGAATTGGTAAGCAGGTAGCCGTATTATACCTAGAGTAATTTGTAATTTGTTTAATACAGGCTAGAATTTACTAAATTCTCAGTAAATGTAGGTACGCATGAGTTAATTATAATGTTATTAGTTTCGAACGGATGATCATTGCGTAAGGAGAGTAACAGGAATAATGCGCTTACCTGCCTATACACATATGTGGGTATCGTTTTAATCTTTATAATGGTTTGAACAATAATCATTCAAAATATCAACCATGCGTAAGTTAGTAGCAGTAGTAGGTAGGTAGGTACGCTTAATGGCTTAATCGTGTAATAAACGGCTCAGGTCGAGAAGAAAAAACCGTTTGCGCGACGTAAATAATTATAACTTCACTATGGTTCATGATTTATGGACACTGAACGGATTAAGAGGCGCTGTAGGTATTTTTAATTTCGCAAATTGTAATCTCCCTAATACAACATCGTCAGCGCGCTAATTTTGTTTCGTGTACCCACAGCACATCCGACCTCGTTGAAAATGTATAGATACTAATTATAACAATTATTGTTATTACATATTTATCCGTAGACATAGTTTATTCGAAACGTTTTTCGCCTACAGGCCTGTTTAACACTTGTATTAAAAATAATTGAATCATTTTCCATTTCAAACAAATCGTTGTATCAGTAAATCTCATTTAATTATATTCAGATGACGGGACAGTTCTCGTCATGTTTTATTCACGAAACACTCGGATATTATCCAGTTATTTACTAAAACATTTAAAACAATATTAACCTAAGCGACATAGATATTATAAACTGACTTGCTTTGTCCGTGAACAAATATATGTTGACGTAGGCATATTAAAAGTGTTTTAAATATAAAAAAAAAAAAAACAAGTAACCGTGCCCCACTGCCTCGGCGCCTAGCGGAAACAAACCATTACACAGTGCTAGTTTAAACAATAATAAAAACTGTTAAAACAAATCCATTGATATCATTTTTTACTACAGTTGTCAACTCAAAATGTAATCCGATTAAACACAAAAAGAAAACTAGAATCGTGTAAAACATAATACGAGTCATTTCACAATTATATATAGTCATATGAATACGTCCAGTTTCGTGGGTTTAGGTCCTTTCGAATAGGGACACTTTATAGTAATATATGTTATCCGTCATATCTTCATGCCTCTGCAGTGCTTCTATACAGTTCTACTGACCCGCAGCGCGTTCGGAATAACACATTTTACCGTCAAGTTAAAACGAATAATATTAAAGTTGTAATAAAACAATAGAGAGATACCATGTGTAATATTATTTACATACGTGGAAATGATTATAAAAGTATAAATTTAGTGGCCAGTGCGCCACTTAGAATGTTTAGAAATACCTACAAATATTTGTTTTACGAGTTCGATAGGCACACTCATGGATAAAATAATAGTGATTTTTTTTAACTTTATTTTTCTAGGTATTTTATTCGGGTCATAAGAAAACTCACGAATAATAAAATCAGTTTTTTTTTTTACTGAAAATAATATATTTGTTGTTATCTACAGGAATAACTTAAGATATAATTAGAGTGATATGTACAATATGTACTGGTAAACACATTTTAGAGCATTTTACGTTTCTTTAGATTTTAGCATTTAGTGTTAAAAAATAAAGATAAATTGGATCGTTTCCAATGGGATAAAATAAATAAGACGGAAATTCAAACGACGCAAAAAACAACTTTGGCACTAATTTGCAATTATAAATGTTATTATGAATTGTACAAAAAAAAATACTTCCAATCACGAGACCATAAAAGACATTCGTTTGCTATAGTATAAAATTCGACTACCTCTATCCTGCCAATACATTTTTATAATTTTAATTAATAATATTCGGTGATTGATTATCTTAGAAAAGAGCAATAAACAATACGAATATATACTGAGATTTCGAATGAAATAATTCGTTAAAAAGCATGTGAATTCTTTTCACACTGATTTCCCGTACAACTTTAAAACCAACATAACTATCATACGTATACCTACTTGTACAACAACTTGAAATAACGTCAACAATTTTTATGCTCAAAATGATATCTACATATTATATCTTTTTAATATTATAAAACCCGGTTGGAGAGGAGTTCACATGTCAAGGATATCGTTAAGATTACGCTCTATGCCGTTACATGCATATAAATTATACCACTATACAGTACATATCATGATCGGATAAAAGCAATTTATACTAAACCCATCGGATCCCTTTCCCAAATAACCCCTCCCATTGGAACAGGTTAAATATAATTATATATATATATATTGATCCGTTTTTAAATTTATACCAAATACCCTCTTTGATATTAATATAATCCAATATACCTAGGTAAGTTAAATATATATATATACCATACATGTTTAATAAATGGAGTATTTCCGTGAAAATTCTACTTCCACGATATTTAATGGTAGACATTTGATAAATTCTGAAAACCGAAAGAAAAATAAGAATCTCCATCGTACGGAAAATATGGAATTGACATATACTACTTGTAAAGTAAAATTAACATGGGAAATTGTAATCGATTGCAATTCAAAAATGGTAAATTCTAACTCTAAGAGAGCCTATGTCTATACTGGACGTACAACATGAAAATAAAATAAGAAAACCTCCATTAATTCCTAACTTTTCGTTTTAGAGAAGTTTAAGGGAAACCTTTATTCGATTTTCACACGTGATCAATTTATACGCATTGGAATGGTAGAAATAGAATATCGTTCCAGTACCGTGTCCGTAGCTCAATAAATCTTACCTGCCTTATTGCATTAATGATTTTAAACAGCTTCAAACGAGGTCGATGCTGAACCATTGTTAGGCTTAATATTCCAAGTTCTCTATAAGTACAATTATTAATGATAAAGTCTAGTATAGTTTATGTAGTAATAAATATTTAACGAACGTACAAAAATATACGAAAAATAAAAGTATTAAATGAGATTCTATCGTTGTAACTTGTGAATAAACAATCTACGCGTTGAAAAAGCTTTTAACGATATTACATACCTATCAGCGTACTAAATTATATTAAACAATATGTAGGTACCTACACGTGATGCCTGAAAACACAAAACTGTGTTTATTATTTTAAATCATTAGACGACAATAAAATATGAAGTAGGTTAAGTGTATAATTGTTATTCTATTTTCCAAACATTTATTAATTCGCAAAAGTAACGATTTTCATACTTTAAGCTTCATAGTTATTCAGAGAAAATTAATAAAATAATTACATTTTTAAAAGAGTCTGAATTGTACAAATTTATTTAGAATGTAAGAAAATTAAAAAAAAAAAATTTAGTAAATAACATGTAATTGAAAAATGTAAAAAAATTTATATAGCTAATAATCTTTGTTGTTGAAGATGAAAAAGAACAATAAAAAAAAATTCACTGTCAATTTCAAGCAAAACAAAAATAATAACATTTATAGGATTGAAGACACACAGAAAGCTTTTAAAAAATTACAAATAGTTTACATCCATTTTAACTGTAGGCATACAATATTAACGGTTTTATAATTTTTTTTCTTACATAATCCCATTCTCATAGGTGATTTGGTTACATAACAAATATAAGAAAACAATTCTTTCATCGGTATGAAAATCACAAAGCTTACCACAGAATTATTTGGTGTTTGAATTAGTTAACATTTTACCAACACGTAATCTATTTTCAGAAATTAAATTTCAGACTTTACGAAAAATATTCACATTATAATATAAAATTGTAGAATTAAAAGATTTCAGAAAACAACTAAAGTTATTATAATAATGCCTAAGTACTGAATTTTTATTTTTTGATAAAAGCATTCTTAATTTAGGTATACTTTTTGTAAGACCGAAAACATAATTCAGTTGACAGTAAATTTTACTGCACTTCCACTACCTCTTATATTATATATTATACAAATAATATAAAAGATAATGACTTTTTTTATTATTCTAAAAACCCAACTTAAAAAACGCTATTTATAAAAAAATAATAAAACTTAAAGCTCGCATAACATATACATATATATTTATGAGTTGTTTTTTACGTACACGACGATTAAAGAATATTGCCCACGTATAAATTCAATAGCTTTGTGTTATATTTTATTGTATTTACGCGTGTATGAATAAGAATAACGAATATAATAATGTTATTAGTTATAGTTATGGCCACCGGACCAGTAAATATTTTATTAAGTGATGTTTATTATACTTTTATGTTTATGAATTATAACTATACAACTCTTGTTTTATGCCTACATTTTTATCACAATGCATCCCGGGTAGCGAGGTTTCGTTTTGCATATAATTATATTAATACAACGTTTTCTCGTTTTAATTGCTACTCCGACAGTAAATGTAATAATAAAAAATATATGATGCCTTTGTTAATTTTTGAATAAAATACAAGTACGTTCAACTGTTATTGGATTAAAAATAATTTTATATACGGCAGAAACGTTTTAAAGTAAAAATAGTTGATCAAATGTGTAGCTTAATAACGTAAGGTTGCCGTGTTAGACGTCGTTAAGTCCGATCCTATGGACGCTGGAGTGTGATGAGTTGCCTGTCAACAAGGCGCTAAGAGTCAATTTATCACGACAAACCGATATAAAAATAATAATAACAGAAAAAATTACTTTTCAACAAACTACTTTGAAAACTATTTTGTACAAAATTTAAGATCACGCAAACTACAAATAAAAAACAATAGTAGAAATATTCCAAAACAATATTATAAATAAATTGCGAATTTGTTTGATGTTTACAGAAGATGAAATAAATTAGATTTTAGAAAACTTTTTAAACAATCATAAGGTATTATAAATTTGTTATAGGATATAAAAATAACAATCTGCGTCTTTTAGTATGAACTAAACTTATATAACTAACGAGAATTTCGTAATTCATTATTATTTTCCTAAAATGATAATGTATTTATTAGTAACACAAAATAATTTAAAAAAAAAATTTCAATAGCATTTTGATTAGATTACATTTATTCATTTTACTATTCCTTAATGAGTCTTGACTAACGTATTTATGTTTAAAATAAATTAAAAATACTCTAAAACTTTAAAACTTAAGGATTTCAAGTTTTTAAGACTTGTAATTATTTTACACATCAATACCATATTTTTTTTCCTAAAATAACTTCTTAGTCCTTGTCCACCATTTTTAATTAAAAAAAAGTTAATCAAAGTAATGTAAGTAAATTTATGAAAATCCCGACGTATTACTTTTTTGGAAAAAAGATATGATTATGGTAAAAGTTTTAATGAGTTTTTAAAGTCAGATATACTTTATAACTGTTGTCAATTGTTTAATTATTTATAATAAGTAATTTTAATCGGACGAAATACAACTCACTAATCCCGTCGCGTACGGACAACTATCTGGTTACCGTGGTAGCGAAATGAAGTCATTTCTTTAAAAAAAAAAATAAAAGACAGTAAACGGGCTGCTTCCGAGTAGTTCAGTGCATTATTACAAGCATATACGCATGTACGTCGAGTACATAATGTTTACGGTTTGCGTGCGCGAAGTAAATGATCATTAGTGTATGTGATTTCCTCGCATAACGTCGTTGCCTCTCACACGCGAAAACGTATTTACCGAAGGAAAAAAAATTGACGTTAGAGCGCGGATTATAAAAAGTACCAGTAGCGGGAAAAATTTTCACCTAATTAAAGTCACCCCATTCGAGTCCCAAGAATATATTATTATACGTCGAAATCGATAGATTTTCTTTTTATCACGGTGTACGATAACCGGGTAGGAATTTTTTAATGTGCTACCCGTATGACTTCATTTTACTTTTCACCGAATAAAAAGCTCATATAAACACGCCTTCGGTCCGTTAAGGAGAAAAAAATATGCTGAAATTATTCCAACCCTCGAGTAAGACTTTAAAGAAACCAAAATGCTGTGTGTTATGCGATATTATTAGTGGTATAATAATATTTTCATTTTGTATTAATGGTATTATTTTTTTAATTAAAACACGTGTGTCACGCGAGCCAAAGGTAATACGTACGTAGCATATATAATGATGGATTATTAAAAATACGTATCTGACGTCCACCCATAAAATCCCTTCATTTGATATGGGTTTACCACGTCAACTGTATCGTGGATTAAATAGAAAGCAATGTGTACGCTGTACGCTTCGATCGTCGTAAAATGTTATCAATATTTCAGTACATGTTAGCCGTAAACATAAATAGTCATTGGCCGGTGTACGTGTTCTTAAATTTAAACGTGAAATTGAATCTCCTAGAAGAATATTTTTAAATAATTACACGCAATATTACTTGAGTTGAAAATTCAACAAACCGACTTGACGTTTTTATACGAGCGATTCGTTTGATATATGCTTTTAGATATATTTCTTACTAAGTGGGAGGACTCATATTTTTTACAGCTCGTGTTTTATAACATTAAACACTAAGAATTAGTAGCCAAATAATTTTCAATTATTGCTTTAATTATGAATATAAGAAGAAACGCCTAACGGAGTTAGCCTAAGAACAAAAAGTTTTATGGTTTAATGAAAAGAGATTAAACATACGATTTATTGTATAATTTATTTAAAACACAATATGTTATTTCAAGTACTGTGTAAAACAACAACGCTTTATCGGAGTATACGTAGCATCATCAAGAAAAATAGTGAAAGAATTAACATATGAATAAAAATTCAAATATATAAAGACATTAGTCTTAAAAACGCATAATTTACCAACGTCATTATGCCAAATAAATATTAAATAGTCTAAAATTTATGATTTATCTTCAGAAATACCAATACGTATTTGTATTTTTTGCAGACAAATACACAGCGACCCGGAAGGGGTTTCGACTAGAACCGACGATGAAGACGAACAGTTCTTTCACCGGTTCTGTTGGGATCAGAACCGAAAGCTTGACCGAGAGTTAATACCAAGGGTCAGACTGAAGACACCTTATAGAACACCACCTCTTCTGACTATAAGGTAAAATAGATGTTATTATATGGTATCCAATTTGTGGCCGACGTAGGGGGCGATATAAACTTTGTTTTTGTAGCCCACGGAAGAAAAATGATCCAGGTTATGATTAATAGATAAACCACGGACGGACTTTGTACAGGTTGGGCAAAAATAAATGCTATAATAGTAGTACAGTTCAAGACTTTTAATATAATATTTATCAATTGAAACCTTTTTTTTCATGTTACTCACTGATACAAGTGAAAAATATTTTCTAAATTAATAGTTACTTTTTATTTTATAATTAAAATGTTAGTCCTATTATAAAATACGTACTCATTAAATTATTCGATTCAGGAAATTTTTGCGCAAAAAAACCTGTAAATTACTGAAGGAAATAAAACAAAAGCCATATATTTGTCCAAGAGAATATGAATGTAAAATACGAAAGCAAAAATGTTTAGAGAAATAATTAGAAGAAGGTGTAGCTAATTTATGAATAAAATAGTCAAATTATAGAGACCTATGTGTTTGCATACATAATATATTGAAGAATAAAAACACATATTGTACCAAGTTTCATTAAAAAGCGCAATAAAATCTACTCGATGCGGATTTTATAAATTACTTCATGCAAAACTATGTAAATTATGTAAAACAATAAATTATACAAAGTAACAGTCTACCTACTCTAGTATATTATAATGTAACCTATAAAATTCACACAAACAATAATATACTCGTATATTCTAACTCTATAGTTTAAATTATAGAGATACAGTGTACAGTGTACACGTATTTACATAATACTTATACAATAAATTTAAATTATTATAAGCGCGTATCTACACTTAACGTCAACAGAAAATTGTATAATTTATTTTAACATGAATATCTTAAACAAGATTTAAATTAATGAAATGTTCAAACAAAATACTGTAAGTGGATTTAGAACTTTGAACTTTATTTAAAAAAAATAAAATTAAGATTAAAGATATTTTGATCCAAAGACAAATGTTATAAACTTATAACTCTTATAAGGAATACAATAATCAACAATACTTGAATATTCAATGCGCTTACTGCGTGATTCCAATGATAGAAAAATAGTATGTGAATTGCATATACTTGCAATTATCGATTAGTATGCAAAGTACGTGCTCAGTAAATAAATAGATACTTATTATTAAAACATTTTATTTCATTAAAATGTTCCAACAAATTCTTTATTTTTCTTCTGAAAGTATAACCGAATTTTTTTTATGAATACAATTGTTATCAATTTTATAATAATAATTCAGAAAAGTTTTACAAGAAAATTTATCGGTAGAAACAATATTACTGATGATACAAAAACAAAATTGGAAAACCATTCAAGAATAAGTTGACTAAAAAAATTCAAAATCTTAATAAATCGAGTACTTCATAACATTTAGTACGTTTATACGTACAATATAAAATAAAGTTCTAACCTCAATAGTATCCAAAATGTTTCAAATTCAAAAGTCTTACGAGTTACGATCAATAAATTTATATTTTACAACATAAAAATAATTATAATCTAGCATGTGAATGTAATTATTCAATAATACTAATGAATAATCCTATTCATTGACTGCAAATATTTAATTAATATATTTATCGATTTTAGCCGCATGCTGAAAGAACTGGAAAACGAAACAAAGCGGAAAAATATGGAAGCCATTCCGAGATCTAGGGCTAGATCTGCATCGGCTTCGCGACCAAAACTCAGACAATTCATACCAAATGAAGTAATATATTATACTTACCATAATAACAGTTAGCTTCTAAAAAAGGGTGTAAATCGTTAACCTCAACATTTCAGAGAATATTTAACAAATAATTAAATTGTGTGTTTAAGTTAACAATACGCATGTATTACGTATATATACACAGTTTTGATTTAATTATACATAATATTAGACTCCATTTTTGTTCACTGTAAACATTTAAGTGACCTAATAGAATATATTTTCCATCCGGTTTAATGGAAAATTGTTTGAACATTTCACACCTAAACCATGAATCGTTAATAAAATGAAACAGAAACCCACATAGAACACAACTAATAAATAATGCAAACATTTTCACCGTAAACACCACAAGGGACCGTTCCTTAAGTTACATTTCAGTTTTTACCCTTCAGAAACACGGTAGAGAGTTTTCAAAGTTTAAATAACTGAAAATTAAGCTGCAAGAGACAATTTTTTATCTTTCATCTAAGTTTGAAGCATTTATAAAGAAACAACGAAACATGATATATCTTACACACATCGATATTTTGAAAACTCGTTATTAATTTACAAAACAATAAGTTAGTTAAAACCAACCAACCTCAAAACAAATTTTGCTTATTAATACAATAATGGGATCACAAGAATTTTTTCTACACAAATCAAAAAATATTAATCTAGTTCAACATTATTTGTTACAGAATTCTCCAACGGAAAAACATTTCAATCGTGTTGGTCAAGGCAATCGATGTACGAGTCGATATGAAATATACAACTCAACAACAAAACCTTTTGGGAAAAAATACCGGGAGATGATAACGTCAACTGATAAGAAAACGAATCAAGAATTAACAGATACTAGCGAAAGCGGTTCAGAGTCAAATCCGAGTGTCTATAATACTTGTTGTTCGGAAGTCGAAACATTGCAAATAACCGGCTTCCAATGCGTGGACGAGAATGCAACAAAACATGAAGTTACCTTACAAACCACGGTGAGCGAAGATATTACAGAAGCACGGAATTACAACGTGAATACTAACGATCACGCAAGGGTGATAGATGAAAAATTCAAATCAACTGAAATAGTAAGACGAATAGACGAAAAACGTCTTATGTACAATATGCCGACAACTTCTACTTGGAAAACATATCAAGAGGAACAGCTGACATATGAGCCGGAAAATCAACAAGTCCACAAGGAAGTTGTGACCCGATCTAGGAGCTTGTTCAGTCTACAAGACGAGCCTGTTGAGATAATATTGAACAAACCGCAAAAGTTGGCGAAAGCAACTTCAGAAAACCATTTATTTGAAAGTAATGTTAAACAAAAACCTAAAGTCGTCAAAACAACACCTTCAAAAAAGTATAGCAGTGCTATAAATTTAACCCTGGGAAAGGATTCCGCTAAATCAAACAATAATATCAAATATAAATCCCAATCTGATTTATGTGCGAGCGTCGAAGAACCGAAAACACTCGACAGACCTAAATCAATGGATTTCCTTGTTCAAAAAGAAAAAAAATCACATACAGAAACATTAAAAAAACATTTTTACTATAATCCACTTAAACAAAAGAAAAAGCTCAACGACAACGAGCTACCAGATCCGGATAAGGTCTTGAGCACCAGACAATTATTCCAAAAAGAACTGAAAATTCCACTGCCACCAAGCATGAACAACCAAAATCCAAAAACGGGACCAAGACCAACACAAGAGGTACGAGTGATACCGGAAACGTACAAGCCGAAACTCAAGAAATGTGTGTCCGTCGACATGGGAACAAACATACATAATAGATGGACGGACAGCGGAAGTATATCGTCCGGTGTCGGCAGCGAGGCGAGCTTTGACACGGAATCGTCCGAAACGAATCACAGAGCTGACGGGTACAGTAGCGACGACGAAGACTACTTGACGGACAAGACCACAGTTGAAATCGTCGGTAGGCCGGTATCAGCGGAAATACTGAACAAGATCAGGAAATTCGGCACGAGCGTCACCTATTACGGCGGTAAAGTGATATCGAGCAGCAGAGGAGTGGTATGTAGTCCTATGACTATGACTATTATGGACGAAATCAGGCACCAAAAAGAAGAAAACGTAAAGCTGCGTTTGGTGAAAAGCAATAGCTGCGGCAGTAGGATTGAACTGATGGAGGAATCGAAAAGATGTGACAAACAAGTGGACGCAATACAAGAAGAGGACGAGGACGAAGAACGTCGGGGTGGCGCGTCGAGTCCAAGAACAATAGCTGATGACAGTTCATCGAAAGCATCCAGTGCGTCTTCCGACGAGGTGTCATGGAAAGCTTTAATAGTCATCAGAAAGAAGATGAGCAATACGCCAATATTTGATATGGAATTTGAAGAATTCGAAGTATTAGATGAGAAGGATAATTAAATATTGGTCTTATTCAATACTATGTTTTTAATTAATTTAAATATGGATGATAAATGTTCTTAATACTTCTTACTTCTATTATAATAATATGTATAAGTGTAAGTAAAACAAAAGTTTGTTGCCAATATAAATTAAGTAAAAGTTTACAGAGCACACAAGAAGTCCGATTAGTTACGTTCCAATAAAAACAGCGTACTTCCGAATTCTAAATTATTTCACACTGCACATTACAATTAGTCAATGATTAAAATATGTTGTTGTTTCGTCCGTGTTATTTTTATCATTTATTATCCTCCCCAAATAATATTCCGAATTTCTAAACAAATTTTCTTCCGATTAGACAGTCGATATATTTATAACTACTTATTAGGTATCATAAGCAACATAATATATTAAAATACGTTTTATACTCCATCAAACTTTTATAATTGAAATGGACGAAATTAATTAATAATTTTATAATTTTCATCGATAAATAATTTAGATGTACCAATAATATGCGAAGATATCCATTGAACAAATATAATATATTTTAAATCGATATAAATGTTTTAAAAAATTACTCTAACTATCAAGGTCGAGATTAATATTATAAATTTTAATTAAATGACAAATTAGTAATTATATTGATAAAATTATAAAGCAAAAAATGTTGATCATACATGTCATCATATACTTTTTTAATAACGTTATTAGAATAAAGATATTACTAAACTGCAATGGGTCTTTTAAATGTAAACTCCCCGAAAACGTTACGAACGATACCTCAAAAATAGTTATTTGTTTGTGTAGCAAATAAAACAAATACTTACCTATACTATAATAACTAATTATTATATTTAATATTTTGGTTGCTAATTTAAAGACTGTTGTGAGCCGCTCCAAGCACAATGCTCATTTCCCAGTAGCGCCTACAACTACTCGTATTTATTAATAATTATGGTGATTATTTATAATAAATTATGTAACTAGTTTCAATCTAATTGAAAAAACGGACATTCTCGGATTCGGCGGATCACAAGGACGAGAGCGTTGTGTTCAATTTCAAAATATTAAAATTTTTCTTTCATCAAATGATTTTGTTATTGCTTTTTGTCAATTTTTTAGCTAAATAAATGTACGTTTACATCCCAATCGCCTAATGATTTCGTAGGTAATAATTTAAATTCTCCAAATAATATCACGCGATCAAAAAGATTCCTTGTTTTCATATCGTGATGATCTAAAATTCTATGTGATATAATAATTAATATTTCACGAATTACAAACTATATTAGCGAAAAAGTAAATAAATCTCCATTTTCCAATTATTATCCGCTTGAAAAAGGTCAACCCTGTTAATTGCCCTACGGCCTACATGGCAGAACTTCAACACGGCCATCATATAGTGTAACTACACGTAGTGACACAGGACTGTGAAGGTACAGTATTTATACACTCGAATACATAATCCGCACTCGGACTGTATGGTACAACATGTGTTTGTACATACCTATACATAAATCTACAGCATACTGTCAATATAAATTAAACTAATGTAAGGACAGATTTAACTACACAAATTGTATGCACGACCTTTAAAAGCATAAAAGTTACTTTTACTTAAATGCTCACGGTAACTTCAATTACATACTTAATTTGGAATAATCAAGTTATTTTAGGTAATTAACACTATAAAAATTTGGAATTCAATGTCGAAATGTAAGTATGATATTTAGATAAGATAATAGATAATTGTCAACATCTGAATTATTCAACAGAATTTCAATAAAAAAAAATAAAAAAATAAATATAACTTTCAGGATACCAGATAAGATATTGGTCTGTGGCAAGATCATTTATTTTACATCAAAATACTTAACAAGTTATAAATATTAAATGAAAAAAATAAATACATAAATCATATTAAACTGCGCAATATATCTGTATTTAAGTTAAAAATTATAAACTATCACAATTCAAATATATTTCGTTATCAAATATTTGAAAAGCCACTAAAAAAAAGTTAATAATTAATAATAATAATAAAAATAATTAAGTTTTAAAATAAAATATAAATTTACCTATTTATTCATCATATCAAGAAAAATAAAAAATAAAACACAACAATAATAATAAAAAAAAACAGACTACGGAAAAAATTACGTAACAAAAACATGAAAATATGTGAATAATACAAAATTAACATTAAATTCCGGGTTTCCTCCATAATTCAACAACAATGATTATATATAATACGAATCATCAAACTCATAATTATGTTGTTTCCTATTTATTATATACACGTTGATTTGACGAATTGTTAATATTTAAGTTTTAATTTTTATCAGTTGCTTTTGTTTGGTACAAGGATTTCATGCAGTTAATCGGTCATATTATTTTCTTTTCTTTGTGCTTCATACTGACGACATCAAGTTAATATGTGAGATGATGAAAATTCATTTTTGGCCATCAAATGTCAACGTTTTAATTTTGTAGAACCGATTCTTAGTTTATTTATTAATGTTTATGTGTAGGTCTTATAGTATAATTATTGTTGTTGAACTATGGAGGGCACATGACTACAACGGAATTTAATTTTGTTTCTATTTATTTCATAATTTTTCCGTAGTCAGGGGTTTTATTTTTTGTAAAATTATTTTTTATTTAATTTGATTTCTTATTATTTATTTTATAAACACGTTTACGTCATGCGTTATCAAATCGGGTTTCCATTTTAATGGAATGAATGTTTTTATATGAATTTAATTAATTTATACACATCATTATTATATATATATATATATATATTATGCTTTGACCGATCACAGATAGTCGGTGACGCCCCATAATAGGACCGTTTGGCGATAAACTACAAACGTATTCAATTGGTAAGAACCTTGTTAAGAACCCTCCTGGAAGCACACAGATTTTTAAGTTTTTGTTCCATCAAAATCGCCAATTGAAACATTAGTTCATACATTACACTTGAACCTAAACACATTACCATTGTTATTCCGCAGTCGGGTGAAAATTGTAAAAATTGTGAAAAGTGTTATTAACTTATTACTTTCAAACGACATGTTGTTTTAAAACAATTTAATGCGCATGAATTATAATATTGTAGGGTTGTTTACGCGAATTTAACGAGTATATTTATTCGTATAATACCTATACGCAGGCATACATAATACTATTATTATATTCCACCCCAATACGCATTAACTCGAATAATTAATACACGCGATTAATAATTAGTGGTAAAATACAGTTCAACAATAGCTGTGGGAATCATCATTATTATTACTATTATTAGTAGTAGTACTGACCCACATATTATTATAATATATTCCCCAGACCGGAAACAACAAATGACTGAAAACCGACATGACCCCTCAAAGATATTATGAATTCATTTGAAAGCTTTACTTATGGCCGAGTTTAACTCATTCATTTGATATTTTAAACTCAAACTTTTGTTTTAAAGAATAATATGATGAACCCCTAATGGAAAGTTACTGTTACGACTCGCGTGCCGGTTTTATAAATATAAGTATTCATTATAAATAGTTATACGCAAGAACATTCCAAGCATATTATATATTATGTTTGTAAACGAATGCTGCGTTAAACAAACTTTTCAGTTATGTACTTCAAAAAGGTTTTAGGAACATAATGGAAAAGGTATATCGTTTTTTTAACGACCATGCGACTCAATATTATACTCCCACCTAGTGTAAAAAATAAACATTTTGCGAATAGTTTGCGTTATCTGTATACCATTGTTAAACTATATAAAATCCATTTTAACGGTGATTGTTCGTTTGTTGAAGTATTTCCATTTCAGTATCGCATCATGACGCCGACAGTTTAATTATCAATTAAGTTTTGAATGTTTTAATAGATATTATAATACCTATATATATGATGTTTCAAATAATTAAAATGAAATGCGCAAAGTAGATATCTGTGTACAGAATACGTCCAAATACGAATAATATAACAAATCAAGTCCATACAGAATTGATCCATCAAGTTAATCTATACGATTTAAATAAACATGCTGTACAATAAACTATTATCCGTCGCGTGCAATTCACTTAATGTTAAGTAATCAGTGTATCTATAGGTACTTATAAATCTTTAGAAGTGTACTTCAAGTAAACTATTGACTATTCCAATTTGCAGTTCGAACAGCAAGTTTACGTACAATTAAAAGTAGATACCACGAAACTATAGTTTAGTTTTAACATATATAACATATCATCTCTTCCAACTCGAAAGATTTCATTTTTTTTAATTATAATACACTTATAATACTTATTATAATATTTGTGTTTGTATCGTACACATCTATATTTAAATAACAAATAACTATTTGTAAGTAACTATTTGTTTTCAATAACTTTTTCAGTTAACTTTTTCAGTAACTATTTGCACGCAATAATAGTAATAGTTTTTCAAATTTTTATTCAAGTCATATTTCACAAATATTTAGGTTCAATATAGTGCAATAAGTTAAGCAAAGTTTTCAAGTAGTGTTACATTACATTTTCACGAGATGAACTTTTACTTTTAAAATTACATTTGTCTTGCTGAGTATTGTTATCAAAAGTTGTACAAGAAAACTATTTAGAAAACAAATTACACGAGTAAAATAAACATTGATAGTAAGTACATAGAAATAAGAAAAATTATAAAATCAGCGACTAATGGCGGTGGACACTAGTCTTCATTCAGCGCAATTAAGTATGATTATACAAGTGTATGTATATTATTGCTATTTCTATTTTAATAATTTTTTTTATATTGTCAACTGAAAAAAATTAAGCCCACGAATTTTAATCAAAAATTAAACATTCTTGAAAAATAATCATATCAAACTACAAAATCCTTTCTCTATTCATGTTACATAAATCTACTGATTTTTATAATACCTATGAGCATTTATTATATATTATATTTGTATATTTTAAGTAATATCAAATCAATACTAAGAAATGCATTAAAAAAAAATTCTAGTTTTTTAACTTTTTACCATTTTGTGTATTTATTTCATACTGTATTTGAAATTTAATTCTTTAAAACTTTGTACATTTGACACAGCCGTACGTCATCAATATATTTTATGGAATATAATTAGTTCAATAGTTCAAAGATGATTTTATATCTATACATTTCTATAATAGTTAAAGGTAGTCAATCTAAACTAGAAGTTGGTACCGTTATTATTTTTTAGACTATAATAAAATGACAAATATAAAAAACTGTTTAAAGTAACTTCATCATTAATTTTACTGTTTTGAAAGTTTATTGCGATTTACTTGACTTCAATTTAAAACTTAGATTTTAGAATGAACTGATTAGAACTTAAGAACCAAATTTCCTATTCAAAAACATGATTCAATAAATATTAATAAATAAAGAGTAAACATATCAACTAGATGGGCCAAATACATTCCTCGTCTTCTCAGAAATGAACATGAATCATAATAGTTTTGAAAAAGTATCATCTACTGATCTACCAATATAATACGTAAATAATAATTTTTTGAACAGTAAAATTGAGCTTGAGAGAAATTAAACATTAAAATTCATATTTTGTATAGTACAAAAGTTGTTTTGGTATAATAATATTTAACGTTTGAGAGTTGAGAAACTTACAAAACTACAACAATTCTTGTTTTAATGAAACAGCAAAACGAATTAATTCGCAAGTCACTAAATTTATTTTTAAACTCTGCTGCTGTAACCTCGAATCATAGAATATCATGAGGAAAACTATAGTACGGCTTTAAATAAAAAGACCTATAAAAATTAGAAATGTTAATAAATGCGTGTAATTTTGTCAACATTTTATGAACATATTACATGGTATTTTACACCATATATTAAATGAGATGTCACTTATTAGTCATTAATTACCCTATTGCCTTAGTAATTTTAGTGAAACTCAATCATTTTGTATAATATGCACTAGAACCAGATATTTGATTACTTTAATAGATCTTAAAAATATTCATCAAAGATACGTGTTAATAATCTTGAAGGGATATCACTACCCACTAAAATAAAATAGAAATAGGTACGTAGCCCACCAGCTCTAATCATTATTTAAACTGCAGCAATATACTTAGTCAGAGAAATAACTATAATTCAAGATAAATAAGAAAACAATAATTGCTGGTTCAAAAATACATTGACTACTATATTATGTAATGCATACTAAACCTATTATTTAAATATCAATTTAATACACAGATATAAAGTAACTTCTAACAAAATCCTATTATTAAGCATTATATATAAAATTAATGATTTTTACACTTTCAACTGAAATAAACGATATTTCAAATATAAATTAACTATATGCGATTGATTATCATGATTCATTAAAGATTAATTGATGACTAATAAAATTGTCACTATCTACATGGAACATAATGTATACAAATATAACTATAACACATTTACATATCCGTCTTAGTGAAACACACACAAAATTCATATTATTTGCAACTCCAAAAATCATATTAATGTCTTACTGAGAAAATTAAGCGATATACACTAGGTCTCAGTGGATCGCGCCACTGGACGGCTGTTTTCTTAATTTTATGTAAACCTTTTTTCAAGTTGTAAGAGTTTGCCAAAATAAACTCCTCATTAAGATAGAGATTGAAAACAGAAGGTACTTTAGTTTAAATCTTCAGAGTGGCTGTTTTTCGAATTTTCAGCATAAAGAAGGAAAACTGTAAATATTTAATTTAAATTTTTTCCGAGAAAGTATAATTTATTCGTTTATGTTTGTTCCCAATGATAAAATTTGAACCTAATTTTATTATAAAAACTTAAAACATCAACATCTCGAATTCTCAAACTGTGATTAAACAATTATTTATGGAAACTTTGATGAGTTTAGTATTATAGTACCTATGTCAATTTTGAAAACGTATATTTAAAGTCGTCATATTTTAATTTATTATTTAATAAATTTATACATATAAATTAACTATTCAAATGAGATAATAATGTTTAACTTTCATAACAGATTCAATAGAATCGGATTATATAGAAGTTCATATTAGTTTCATTACTCACGCACGATTGAATAAAAACTAATATATTCATATATTGATTTGTAAAGAACTCCGGAGTTGGACTTTTAAATATTTGAAGCGTGTTTCAAACCTAATAGAGATAACATTAATATACGAACAAAACAAATAGATGCCAGGATTAGAAATAAAAGTCGTTTCAAAATAATAATTATTCGTACAGAAAAATTTAGAATGAGTAAATCAAAATATGTATTATTTAGACGATTTTCATATTTTACGCAAAGAAAATACTTATAATTAATTCATCAGATATTTCATGTCGGAAAATTTAATTATTTTATGAAGTATCGTAGTAAATGTATTATGAATTAAAATATTGAAGAAATATAACTAAAATCAGAGATCACGACTACTGAATAAGCTGGCTTATTGATTTTCATTTACTTTCAAAAATGGACATATCGACCAGGACCTATGGTTTAACCTTAATATTTGTTGATAGATTTCGGACCAAGAAATTAATATATAGACGTTAAAGACCAAATTAGTTTAACTTATACTTAAATAAAACATTATTTTTTCCCCCATAACAGGGACTATGTATACTAGGTACGTTAGACTTTTAACGTATAAAAATATATTATTTCCTTAAACATAAAAATTATTTTCTCGATATTTTAGTTCTTATTTGTTTAGATTTAGATGTATTAACCAACAATAATTTTTATTTTGAAGTATTATCCGCTGTGCTGTATGGAAATACGGAATAGATTTCAAAACGTAACAATAAAGAAATTCCTGATAAATATTGTTCTTTAAGTAACCGGTTTTACCTGATTCATCATATGAAGGTTTAATTAATGTTTGTTTCTGTTCACTACCATCAGCCGCAAACGTAGACATTGAGCTGGACCATCTTTTGGAATGGTGACGACGACATCGCTGTGTTACCTGAAAAAATATACAATTAATGTCTGATCAATTATTTAGGGCCAAAAGCTTATTAGTTATAAATTGTTTTTAGTAAGTAAGTAAAAGATTAAACAAAAATAAAAATCTGATAACTAATTTTCGTGTGTTAAAACAAATCTTTCTTAGATGTAATAAGTACGAGTAGATATCAAATTACCTAATTATTAATTATAAAACTAAATAATACAATATAATATCGAATATTTAAATTAAAAAACCTAAAACTCATAAGTGACGGTAATAACTTTAAAATAGAGCTAATTATAATTGAATTATATATAATATAATCCTAATTGTAATAATGTAACTATAAATACCATTGTTCAACTTTAGATTTTAATATTAAATTGTTTCGGAAGTATTTTGAAATATGAAGTATGAATTCCTTAGTTTTTTTTTATTTTTAACATATTATATTTTTCACTTGTAAGTTACAAATGACAGTCATTAAAAAAATGTATATTTTATAACTCGACAAATACATTTATTTTACGATATGGATTTTACGACCTAAGTAAAATATTGATTTTGGAAGTAGTGTTATATACTTATATATTATTAAATATTAAACCGAGAGTCATTAATTTTTTAGTTATAATAATTATAACAGTTATGTGGTGTTAAGTTTGTGACAGAAATGAATGTTGCACACACACCTCCATAATGAAAATGAAAAAGTGTATTTACTAATGGTCTCAAATAATTGTCTTGTATCAAAAAATAATGGTACAAAATTTACCAAATAAGCTGTTAGTGATTGAATAATTGATAATTCGACATGGTGATTTTAAATTATAAATTGTTTATCATAAAAACTATAGAAACTATTACAAATGGTCATCCCAAAGTCTAATCAGACTGAGTACACAACGCTTATTGGAAAGTTAATATTATATGTAAGTTTGATAATGTTTTATTAACAGTATAGCATTTGCGATGATAATATTTAGAACTTAGAAATTAGTTTAGCTCTAAAAATATTACAGATTTAACATTAATATCATGGCTCAATAATAATCTTGAAAAATTAAAGACAAATTTTTCATCAATCACCAAAATTAAATTACTTTTTCATACGCGTATTTTGATTTTTCAAATAAAATTTGTTTTTAGACAAGTCAGTCTCGAGATCAAAGATTCGAGTTGTCAATATTACAATACATCTCAGTAATTACTTCTATTATTACTTATAATTTAGTTTAAATTATTTCGCCTATATTTTATTTTAAATAATTTCCAAAAACTATTATAATATTGAAAAAAATAAATAAATGTATCAATTTATCGTTGTTAAAAATAATAGTTCAGTAGGTACAACAAAAAAACTTCATAAATTGAGTGAATATAATATTACACCATCTAATTTATTCAGCATTAACAGACGTTTTAAATTTAATTACAATTATTCATTTTATAATACAGATATAATATATTGTACGTTATAATAAAATATTAAAAACGCAAGGATTAAATACATAAGACATAACAAATGGGTGGTAAATACGATTGAAGTAAATAAATAATATTATATGAAATATTTAATGGAAACCACCTAATAAACCAATTAACTTAACATAAAGCAATTTTTTTTTTATAGTTTTACATAGTTTCTACCTTTAACTGGGCAGAGACACATATTATTTATATTTAGAATAGTCATTCACACACAAACACGGAGAAAACGATATTCACTTTTGGCTAGAAAACGACGATTGTTAATACCTGCTGCATAGACTTAATAATGAAATATTGTATACGATTGATAGGGCTTACAGACATCTACGAGTATATCAATTTAATAATAACAGATGATTCATTTTAAGCCCGATATTCAAATTTCCTGTCAGTTTTAGACTCAGAGCGCGTTAAATAATATATTTAGTTCGTTATTTCTTAACTATCTAACGTTTTACCCGTAACAATTTTTTAGATCAAAATTTGTACAAAAATAAATAAATATTCTATAAAGAATATTTTTGGATTTTCATCAACCATAATAATATTAATATTAAATATTGTCAGTCAGTTTTAACAACAATTCTAACATTATTAGAAATGTATATAAACTTATACTATATATTATATAAGGTGTCCCGCCGATGATTTATCCGTATTGCTGTACCTCCTGAGATAATTATGATATTCTAATTCTGTTTTATATAGAAAACTTACAGGAACAAAGACTCCAATTATTTCAAATTTTAAATTAATTGATGTTTAAAACTTTAAAAAAATAATTTTTTATTTTACTGAAAATGTTGGCGTTTTGATATTTTATTTTCATTTAACCTCATGGTTTTTAATATTTTTTTTTTAGTTTCTAGAAAAATTGTGTATTATTTAATACTGTACATAGTAAAAAAGTATTTTTTAAGTTTTTCACCAAAATAATTAATTAATTTATAATTTGAAATATTTGTAGTCCTGTGTGTTCCTGTGATTCTTATGTAAAAAACAGAATTTGAATATCTTCATTATCTAAGGGGATATTGCATTGGATAAATCATCGGTGGGACACCCTATATATATAACTACTTATATTCATTTAAAATTAAAATGCATTCCTCGTTTCACAAGGAATCTAAAAGTAAATGCAATACACATGTATTTACATGTATATTCAAAACTAATAATACCACAATATAATGATTTTTTATACAGGTGCATGGCGTGTAAATGACATAACAATTATATGTTTGTATAGCGTTTATCTATTTATGTGATAACTGATAGAATCTATTATAAACATTTATTAAAGTATAATTTAAAAACAATGGAACGTATAAAAGCTTGTAGAAACGGTCACATTGAAACGGTTACACTTTGTAGAGTTTTTGGAAAATCACCAAAAACATAAACGTCAAATTTAACGCCAACACCAACATTCTTTAACACACAGCCTACGATAAATACCAACGGAAAATTAGTTTTGGAATTAAAATTTTAATATGATTAAGAGTACAATTTAAAATAAAAATACATTGAAAATATGCTTTTACAACATATTATAGGTATAGTATACCTTTTTGGAAAAATGATTAAGAAATAAAAAATCGTATAATTTATTATTACCCAATGGTACCTACTCGTACTTGCTTAGTTATAAATTGTATGATGAAATAAATAAATATATTTTGAGTTAAGTCTAATCTATATTGATTTCACTTACTCTCGGCCCAGGTAAGTAAATTAATTAATTAATTTTTTTTTTCAAATTTACTATGACTTACATTATATAATGATGCACCTTCTATTCTTAAGCGTATCGGGCGTTGATTAGGAGGTTGTTATGATAAATAACATGAGATATTGTACAAAAAACTGTCAAACGATACGAGGATTTTTCATAAGAAAAATTCTAGAAACGCTGGATCGTAGTAATCCTAAATTATTAAGGGTGCGGAATTATACATTTTGAAACCGACAGTTTTCCGAGCTTAAAAGTTCCGACACAACGGTGAATTTAACAGCCCCTAATTTAATCCGTGGTGCATGGCAATGAGACCTCTTAAGCTTGTATTGATTAATAGTTAGTGTCCTTAGAAAAAAGTAAACGCATATAATAACTTTGTACTAACTATTTCTACGCTTTTTCTACAAAACAATCTATTAATTTATTAAATTATCAAAAGTTATTAGTATTGTCAACAGAAACAGTGAAATTGTATTACGGTGACTGCCGCCGAATGGTTATCGTGTACAAGGGGAAATACGACAATATTGCTATACAAGCAGCTTCGTGGCGTGTTCAGAAACTATTTCAGTAATTGTTTTATTGATTAACAAATAAATGGGATCAAAGCTCCACTACCTGCACAGTGCACGGCTTATCACAGAATAATGTAACTATTTAGCGCTATTAGATTTCTGAATATGTATCTACTTCGGAGCATAGCTGCGGGATAAAATAAATAATACGAACAATATTATTTTAGTTTTACTTTTTATGGGGAAAAAAATGAACAAAACTAATTAATAATTTATTCAGTAGAAAAAACCGTGATACCCATCGTCATGACGCGTAAAGTTCGAAACAAATATAATAATAACAAAAATAAAGAGTATACATTTTCATTCGTGATAACATTAAAAATGATAATAATTGCTATTGTATATTTTAATAAACGTTGTGCCCTCGTTTCGTTTGCAATAATATTACTTGATAATTGACAAAGCGTTATTCACACCAATTATCTGTTTACATACATTATAGGACCTACGCAAGATCACTAACACATGGTCAAGGAGATGCAAAAATATTCGTTTTACAGATAGGTAATAACGTACATAATATCTACATCTTACCGTGATATAATGGGGGAGGGGGATCGTGGAGAAGTACGCATGATGAACGTAATGGTATAAATGTATAATAACTAATAATAAACATTAAACAGCCACTGCGCAGTGTATATTATACATGTATACGTATTCCAGCGGTATACTTGACCTCGGCGACTCCGACATGCCACACCAATGACATCACATATTCCCAACTTAGTCACTGAAAGCCCCAAACCAGTTGTTGGTCATGTGACACGTATATGCAATTATTTACGTGATGTTAGTACTGATAATAATGATGATTTTTTAATGCGCAATTTTTTTAACCATGAATGCAAGAAGTAAATCGACTTATAGCATTTTTTATCGTGAATCGTGTATACACAAAATCGTAAACAGACGTATATGTCTCTAAAGCTTAGTAAATCAATGGATTCGTTCACCTCGATTTAATAATATTTTTCATAAATATTATTTATAATTTGGATATACTTATAGTTCAAAATTCATCCATAATAATTAGGTAGTATAATACTTACTAACTATAGTTTTCATGCGTAAAAATTTAAGCCATTTTGAATGTACATTTGTCGTTAACTAATCATTACATTTTTCTACTTAACCGTACAACGAAACAACAGTTAAATAATCTAAAAACTAAATTTTAACTATTATGTATACCTTTTTACGGAATAAATTAGTAAAAATATTGTTGTTGCAAATTGCAATGTATACGCTGATGTTACATACCTATTCAATAATATTATAGTCTCTTTACTCAACAATATATTTGTCATACAAAAATTATGAACATTTTGATTCCAGAGCCATTACTCATTAAAATAGTTATACAAACATTTTAAAATAATAAATAACCAAAATAAATCAAATAGTTGATTCCTTAAAATTTATCTGAGGATAGACTACAACTAAAGAGTTCGATGTTTTTTGTGACTGAATTAAATTTAAAATTTAAGTATGGCAAGTAGTAACAGATAACGATACTATTATAAAACGATACTATCAAATAATACAAATTAATATGTACCAATTAATAAATAGTTGAATTCGAATCAACGTATTCGAAGATATTTATATTAGGTTATGTCACTTTATTAGTTTTATAATCTTTTGGCAATTGAAAAATATTATTAAACCTTTTATAAACGACCATACAAAGAGAATAATTCAATTACTTTTTTCACGTAGATACAGTTATTTTGTTGATTATGAAATTCCGATTTATTTATGGGGTTAATTGAGTTAACTATACTTGGCACGTCATTAATCAAAAGTGATCAACAGATCAACGCAACAAATACATCAAAACCAGTCAAAAAGTCTTCATTTGTTATACAAGACACTTGCGCTCATCAAAATAGGGACCCGATTAAAAAAACCCGATTATTCTAAAATATATATTATCGTTTGTTCAATTTTGGGCCGGATCCACATTTTCTTTCTAGTGGATTTATTGCCTCAAGAAATGTACTTAAGGTCTCGGAGCCCAGAAGGGTTTTAATACGAGATTTATATCCATCTGAGAATGAAGAGAACAATAAAGAAATAACATTATTTCTGGAATAAAATGTTAAATTGTCATCAAAACAAAGACCTTATTACTGGAAAATTGGATACCTGTCAAAAACGAGAGGCTACGTCTAAACGTACAATTTTTGGCATCGGCTAAAATCTTAAAATAAATTTCTTTAAAAATTGTACATATCTAAGATCTTTAAAATAAAATCACTAATTTCGGTAGGTATTAAGATTATTATATTATCTAAAATAGTATTATAAACAAAACTGAAAGCAAATCAAGGAAATGCTGATTTATGAGGAAGTTGTATGGTTTTATATTCCCTACCCTCTACCTTTAATTCTATAGTTTATGTTTAAAAATTTAATAAATCTTAAAATATAGAAATTGCACGTATTTGTGATATGAATAAATCTACTCCGTCCAATGATTGAATTCAAATATTTAGCACACACAAATGGAGATTTCTACTTGTTTAGCACAAGTTTTCGCAATGAAATATTTAAAAATATTAAATATAAAAAGATATCATCGCAGTCGGTAGGATTCGAACCTACGCTCCCAGAGGGAATCTGATTTCTAGTCAGACGCCTTAACCGCTCGGCCACGACTGCTTATGAGAGAAAAGTAATAAGCAATTTTATTTAATATTTATGAATAAAACGGTAGGTATGTATAAAAAAAAAACTATGAAACAAGCCTTTTTTTCAAACATTTTAATTATTTGCAATTTAAAATAATACATTTAATGTTCATAAATATGATTTTAATCAGTTAAATTTCAGTTGAGTCAATATTTGATAAATTATAATACCTACCTATTACATTATACCTGGTCAAAATCTAGGTGGTCCTGAACTAAAATTTTTAAGATAAAAAATATATAATATAAATTATAAGTCAAAACTGAATGTCAATTTAATGATTTTAATATAATTATTTCTTAATATGACTATGTAAAAAAAAATTTGTTATTTTTCAAGCTTTCATGGAAAATGATTATTACCTATCTCTTTGCAATCAATGTTTATCAATAAATGTATTTAGAGATATCACAATGCGTATTAAATTATGTATGTGTTTGTAAATTGTACTCACACATAACTAATTAAGTAATTACTAACTTTAATATAATAATATTATTATAATTTACAAGTTATTATGTACCAGTAAGTAATAACTAATAATGTTCTAGCATGGAGTTACAATTGTTTATTTTTATCTTAACCAACAAGAAGCAGTCGTGGCCGAGCGGTTAAGGCGTCTGACTAGAAATCAGATTCCCTCTGGGAGCGTAGGTTCGAATCCTACCGACTGCGAATACTTTTTAATATATAAATCATACAAGATCCTGTATTTGTGAAATCATACATTATTTTTGGTATTTTTGATTCCGATGATATTGATATATTTAATACGAATCATTTTTAATAATTTTTTGTTTTATAAATACATTCTTAAGAAAATACTCAACCTATTTTCTACAATGTAATAACTCTTTTCAATTTATGGAAATCGGTAGAAATGAAAATGAATCATTGATTGTCTTCATTGGATAAAAAAGATTTAAATTAAGCTCTCCTAACTGAAAAAATAAAATTTAATTTAAACTTAAAATTGGCAGAATAAATAGTATGTTAATTATGCTATCATAAACACAATACATTTTAAATGATTGTTATTATCATATTAATTGATATATGAATACAATTGTTGAATACAAGCTAACACATAATAGTAAAAAAATGATTGTCAAATATATATTGTAAATGAGTAAAAAAACTGTTAAATTATTTTTATGACATATTCCAATTTATAGATAGTAATAACTAAACACCTATAGGATCTACAAGGTGCAAATATTTTCTTAATAATACATTACTACACACCAATACGATTGCTATGCAACTATAAATAATGAAATATTTTTCTCATTGTTTCCAGAGTAACTCAACCTATTTTTATTTACGAAAAACATTTAATGATCATTGAAATAAATGCTTGGAATACATTTGTGATAAGTAATAACCCGTTTACTATTATGATAGCCCTTTAAAATACATTTTAATATTCACAGGAAATTAATAATTCAATAAAATATAATTAAATTTACTATAAAATGTATATTATCAATGATGAACATCAACTAATCATACATGAAATGTTTTTTTTATAACCGTGCAACCTATAATGAGTTAATAATATGACGTGTTTTTGATCATTTTATTTATTTTATGTTAACTGCATTTATCCTTCGTTTCTCTGCCAACTTAGTTTAACTGATAGGCAATTTATTTTATTTATTCATAGGAACACAATACACCGATATAGGGTCGGGGGTTGTGAGTTGGTACATGTACATTGTTCATATGAAGGAATGAAACCAACGCCCAAACATGGTCTTAACATTGATCCGATAGCGCGCGAGCGCGACCCCCTGAACCTCTCCCAGTCAATACGAAGTGCATTGTGCGCGCCGATCGAGTTGCGTGTTCCGCATGCCAGTCATAGGGATTGCCAAGGTTGGTAGAGGGGTGAAAATTCCGTAAATTTATACAACTTTGACGACAGGAAGAATTTTAAGGTAAGTAAAAAATGTAACTCTCTTCACTCTTCAGATTCAAACAACGATAATTCATAATATGAACTTACATATAATGTATTTATTCGTTCATGCATGTATATAGCACGACTAAAGATGTAAAATAAATGCAAACTCTTAGATCAATGAGGTGTAAATTGATTTAAATTTTTTTATATTATTTAAATATTTGTCATCAAATAACTTCACTTCAAGTCATCTAATATTTACATAAATTGTTAAAATTATCAGGCTATTTACTTTTTGACAGCCCTATTATCACAGCTTTATTTTTTCCACTACCATATTATATATTTAAGTTAAAAGTAATAACTTTTATTTATTATATCGTAAATCACTTAGGCTGTTTATCCTTATTTAAATATGCTCTTCTATACATCCTGAATATAATCTTAATTTTAACACATCCCTTGTTCCAAGTAAGATTTTTAAAATACAATTATAAAATAAATTTAATAACATCATGCATTATTTTATATGCTCTTACTACAAAAACACACAGAAGTTCTATAATTTATTGAAATCAACAGTATTTGACGTTATTCTCCATTCTTCCATTGAAGTCTCCAACGCCATTACAGCGTCTACAATAAACTATACAAAAATAGACATTCTTTGAATGGCCAGAAATGCGAATCCATTATTTTACATTTTATTAATTAGATAGAATTTAGTCAGTATAGATTTAATGTTGTTTACTATCCAATTTTGTTAAGTAATATTTATAATAAATATGCTTATAGACGAAACTATTTCTTTCTATTTAATAATAGATGTTACAATAATTTAACGTTTTACCTTAATTTTTTATTTAAACAGTATAATCGACTAGTATCTAGTTTCTTAAAGAACCAACAACTAACACCAAAAAAATTAATTAATTAAAATAAGTAAAATGGAGAAATTATAACAAACCGGAGTGTATATTTTTTAAAATACTTCTAAGTATATTTTTAAAATAATTATGATTTATAGTGAACTAAGTCATACAAAAATATTAAACATTTAATAAACACAATAAGAAAACTATTTAAAAATATAAAGATACGTCCCAAAAATTCTAGTTATTATGTAAACATAATATAAGATGAATAGGAATTTTGACTAAAATTTTTAATAATTAAATAATAAACCATTTTATACCAAAATATTATTCAAAGAAAAAACCTTTATAGTTTATATATACATATAAATATTTTATAAACATTGGATTAAACAATATACTGTTAAAAATATAGTACAAAGCAAAAGTTTTAATAGTTGGTAACCTTTTAGTCGAAAAACTTTGTAGGTACCTATCTACGATACTTTAATCTTTGACGAAAGAATATAAAACAAAAAATATAATTATATGAACTTTATTTTGTTTATAAATATAGACGTACAATTGAATACAGCTTAAATCAATAGGTAATATATGTAAGTATAACAAAATATGAAAACAATAAAATTTTACTAAATCGATCAAATGTTGATGGACGGTTAATGTATTAATATCAACATACAATTTTTAGAATAACTACTCACTATTCATATTTTCCCACCTTATTCTTATAAATTAATTAGTTTTCTTTCCCTTTTATAAAATCCTGTAAAATTGTACACTTATTAATTCATTGCATTAACTTGTAAGATATTTTACATTTGTTAACTTAATTTTCATAAGTAAGGTCCATAGTAAAAAATGTATTAAAGATACCTAATTCATTAAAAAATGAAATCCATAAATACAATTTGAACCAACTATTTTATAAAAGATTTATTTTTATAAATACAAAGTTATTGTTTTGAATTTATTGAGTAGGTAGAAAAATTGCTGAAAGTTTATATTTAGTAATATTTTGGTTATCATCATAAAATTTGAATTCGGAATTATTGCACTTTGTACAAAGGCTTAGGGTAAGCCATACAACACAAAATTACTCGTTTAACCAATATAATGCTCGTAGGACTAATATATAAAATCATTAGAAGAGTATATTAATTTCATCTTAAAAATCTTATATATCTTACCTAAATGCTTACTCAAAAATAATTTTTTACTTTTAATTTCGAGTGATATATAGGTACTACCAATTATCATTTTTTTAAAATTCAAATAATTGATGTAATATTCGGGTAAATTATGATGATCTGTAATAATTAAAAACAGAAAACCACTCGAAGCTATAATAAGATATACAAATGTATATTATATATATATTGAAATTTGAGAACATAGTGAACATTCTCAAAACAAACGCAAAACGGTGACTACTCATTAGGATCATTTTAGAATATTGTAATAAACAAAGCTCTAACGCCGCGACCGCACCCATTTCAAAGATCTATAACTTACAATACAAGGTATTCCATATTTTTTTACAGTTTATTTTTGTTTTTATTTTTAACAAATTATATATTAAGAAAAAAATGTAAAACCGAAATGCATTTGGTTTAAAGTGTTTAAACAATTTAAACCAAATAATACTGTATTGCTAATACAAATCTCGACGAATAAAAAAATAATTACATTTAGAAAACAAAACAGATTATTAACATACTATTTTAGATTAATTTTGTTTATACATGCTTGATGACTGATTTCTGATGAGTGATGAGTCATTTGGTAAGCAAATAAATGTTAACAACATTATTAAATATTTTAAAATCAGATACAATTGTATTCAATCGTAATTTGCTTATCGTTATACTTCATGTGTTCGTCTCGGGAAAAAAGGATAAATAAGATAACCAAAAGGTTTTTAACAATATTTACGTTTGAAGGTCGTCACTACCTAGTACCTACTACCTACTACTGAACTATGATTATTTATTAGTTATTAATTAATTAATTTTTTTTTTTTTTTTGATCTTTAAAAACATCAACAACAAAGGTTATTAGTTTTTTTTTTTGGTTGAATTTCATGGTGTTGGTTAAAATATTTCAGTATTTATATTTGTATGGTGTTTGTTATGTTGTGTTGTTATATGTATTTGCTATTTATGTTACAATTTTCTTTGACGGTAGGTTTAAATTTTGTTGTATAAATCTGATTTTTTGAGGAATTCTAGCATGTTTAATGTATTTTCGATATTTGGTCCTAGGGCTTCGTATAAGTTGGGTGAAATGTTGTAATTTTTTAGATCTTGTGAATATTGATAGCACTCAGTTATTATATGTTTCACTGTTAGAGTGACTCCACAGACTGTGCATTGAGCGGGTTCTTCTTTGGCCATTAGGTGTTTGTGAGTCAGTCTTGTGTGGCCTATTCGGAGACGATTTATAATAATTTTTTCTCTTCTGCTGAGAGTTGGATTTTGCCAGTTTAGAATTGTGTTTTTTATTTCATTGAGTTTAGACCGTTGTTTGAGCCAGTGCGTTTGCCATTTAATTAGTGATTCGTTTTTAATTTGGATTTTGATGTCATCATATGTTACGATGTCCAAAAACTGTATATTATGGTTGTTTGGTTGTGCCGCTTCCTTTGCTGCTTGGTCCGCCGTCTCGTTCCCCCTTATATTTGTGTGACCTGGTACCCAAATTAAAGTGATATTTATTCCCCTTAACTTTAGTTCGTTGGATTTTTCTTGTATGTTTTTTGCAATGTCTGTTGGATTTGTAGTATTTTCTAAGATTCTTAGTGTGCTCAATGAATCAGTGAGTATCAGATTATTTTTTGTTGGAATTTTATCTTGTTTTTTTATGTACTCTATTGTTTTGAGGACGGCTATTGCCTCCGCGGAAAAAATAGAACATTCATTTGATAATCTATATTTAATTGTTGTATCGGTGTGTACAATTGCAATACCAACTCCTTTTTCGGTTTTTGAAGCATCTGTGAAGAACATGTTGTAATTTTGGTAATTATCTAGTATTTTTCTTAAATGTTCTTGGTAAGTTATTGGGTACGTATTTTATTTTTTATTTTGCGCTAGCTCCATATTTATTTCTAATTTGAAAGACCATGGTGGGAAACTGTAAGGGTTGACTTTGAGAATGGAGCCCAGCTGGATTTTATCTTCATTTGCAATTTTAGTGGTTTCGGCTATATTAATTTATTATAGTGGTATATAATGGCAATAATATAATATACTTTAATTTACTTGAATATTATTGATAAGACCTCAGACAGAATCGATAACGAAAATAGGATGTAAATCATAATAAATAATAATGTAATTTTAACGAAGATACATATGTATTTATAATCATAAGTCATAACAAAAACCAAATAACTCAGTTATTTTTACAATTCAATTGAGAACCGTAGTCCACATAACTTAACTAAGAGACCATGCTAATTTTTAAATTATTTCTACTATATAAATTATTTTTACCGTAAATTATAAGTTTATGTATATACATATTTATTCATATTCTTATAAAATAACAGTAACGTAGACCCTATGTATAACGAAACCAACATTTTTTCAAATCGCATCAAGCATTAGTATACAACATTGAAATTTGTTTTACCCGATTATTCGATAAAAAATATAGATACCTAAATTTACGTCGGAATATGTGATTACTGATTAGAACTTACTCGTATTACCAATATAAATTGCACAATAATATGAACGGTATTTTATGATAATATTTTACGATTTAAGTTGCAGAAACTTTACCAAATAATAATTCTTTTAATATAAATAAGGTAAGTATCATAAATTAATGAATTAGATTAAAATTATATTATACCGACTAATTATTTAATATGAGAGCATTCTAATTAATCATATCATAATTAAAATTGTGACACATGCTAATAATCTACAATGTTACGAAAAAAAAGTAATCAGTGATTCATTCAATAATCACACATACACTATTAAGGTGTGTAATATATACGAGTACATATAATATGTATTAACTTTAACAAAAAATGTATTAGACTGTTTGTTCTGTTTTTTTTTAGAATGTTTTAAACTCAATTTTTTTGTTTCATTTTTAAAAATAATCAAAACCTTTCAAAAATCAGGCGTTTACTCAAGAATATCAATTTGAGTTTTCCGAAAACTACTAATAATTCAATAATAAATTCTCTAAAGTTCGACTTCTACATAAATCTATGATATCAATATTTTGCGCATAATTACAATTTTCTACAAACAAATAATAGAACAATGTGAAATAAATTTTCTCGATTTATTTAGAATCTCGAAACTAATTGTATTTAAATATATATGAGTATGTTTGTGTATTCATATAGAGAACATTTTATATTAATTGAATCCAAGTATTTTATTTACATTATCGATAAGATTCACAAAAAATTCTGTAGGTATACAGCAAATTCTTAGTCATAAACTCATAACCTTTGACTGAATTAAAGTATATTCTATAACTGCAATTAACCAGTAGCATAGTACAATAATATCATACATTTATTGTTATTAAACTATAAATCATACTACGTCAAAGCTAATATTATACCACAAAGTCTAAAAAAAAAACTAATAAATCACAATACATCAAAATAAAATACTCTACTCTATAATAATATTTTGACATAGAATAATACGTAGACTATACTACTGAATTGATATTTAATAGTGTTTAATACACTCAACCAAAGAGACATCATTCAATTAATTTGAAATTGTCATTGTTTATTATGTTATAATGAATGAATTAAACTGAAATACGTGGATAACGTTTGAATGACTAGTACCTACATGACTATAGTTAAAATTAAAAATATTGGGGATATATACATTTTTCCACGTGATTATATAGTACATTAATATGCATTTCTTTTATATTTTGATTTTGAATTGGAAACCAACATGATAATATGTTTTATTTACTTTGGTAGAATACAATAAGTTACAATTATTGTGATAGAAAAAAATGTGACTGCCTATATACTATCAGATAGTTAAGCGATTTATAGTAACCTTCGTTAAATAAGATTAATTCATCGACATTAAACTTAGTAGACATCAATAAGGATAAAAAAAGAACCAGAGAGGGTTTTATTTTCAAATAAACTGTCTAACGAATTTTTTTTATATACATAAAAAATCCAGCCAAATTCTTTATTAAATTAAATCTGAAGTCAGCAGAATGAGAATTTAGAAGTGCTTAGAAATTAGATTCAAGGACCATAATAATATATTACATTGTCACAAATGGTGCAAAAAATCTAAAAAAAATATTCAACATCTAGGCAGTGCTTTACTAAGCTCTTTTTTATTTACAATAGATGTTATGAAAAAATAGGAAAAAGTGAGTGTACAACAAAACGCACAATAAAGAAAAATGTACGAATTTAAAAAAGTTTATCCGAGAGTTTTATACGAACCAAAAAGTTAACGCCATTGGAGGAATATCGAAAGGCGCGATGAGCAAAAGTGAAAAAAAAACCAACAATTCTTTTGAATTATTGTTGACTGGCAATATGTATGTATACAAAAACGAAAACATCTATGCGCAACAGAACCGAAGATGGAGAATGGAGATGGAAAACAATAATACAATGTATTACTATCGTTGCGAAATATTAACTGTCACATTTTTCTAACATTTATTCGTGGCAAAGGAAAAATGTTCATTTCGAGTGCCGGGTGCAGGACGTGACGACGGTGACGCGAACGAGTGTGTAGGGCGAACCTATATTATTTTATATACATCATACACAAGGAAAGAATAAAATATGTAGATGTGACAAGTCGACGTGGAACACGTAAACTTTGTCGGTGAATATAATAATATTTTCGCGTAAAATATATATTATGTTAATCAGATTTTTCGTTTGTGCGGGTTAGATCCGCAGTTCAAATTATATTAAAAAGCGTACATGGTGTATCCATATATATTTATTTAGCAATCTTCATGACAACAAAATTAAATTTTCACCCGATGCGGCGCCGTTAAGGAAAATGTCATTCTGCAGCCCTTAGCACATATGAATGCCCTGAAACGCGATCCACTGGTGCGCGGGCATACGCAGTACACATACACACACACACACACACACACACACACACACACACACACACATTCGGACGATAAGACACAATATTACTCGCACGCACGTGGGCCATAGTTCCGGAAAAATAAAAATGTGTTCGTCGAACCGTACAGTGATTTTTCGTCTTCATCAACGGTCACCCCGAGATACGCGGCGCGCGCACCCGCGTCGAAACACGCGCGACCCGCCGCGGACCTTTAATTATTCATCGGCGTGTATGCCTTGGAAGTCGGCGTCGGCGGCGGCGACGGTGACGGACGGGAGGACGCGGGTATCGCGATTTGTTTATTTTTAATTCCTACGGTAAAAGAAAAAGTGTAAACACATCGATGACCCCGCGGTCCGCGTTCGACCCGTAATCGTCTCCGCTGCCGGCAATACGGATGACATCGCGGTATTAGGATACACCTACGTGTATTATGTGTGGGGCGGGGGGAGGGCCACCTTCGAACCGATCGGAGGCCGGGACCAGTCACCAGGTCACCGGATCGTCAGTAGAGGACGGTTCCGTCTCGGAGGCGATCGTGCGAGCGCGATGACGCCGCTTGCGCCGAAGGACTACCGTGTTTTTATTTAATTTTTTATTTCGTGGAACGCCAACGGTCACGCCGGTACGAGCAAAACTTAATAATATACTATCACCGGTGTGACCGCCGTCGGACGGGGAGCCCCGCGTGTATACTACGATCGAACAAAACTACGAAAAACATGCACATCTGCGCGCGGAGACAGCTGGCTTTATATAGTTATTATTATTTTTTTTTTTAAATATTCTTTTCGTTTTTATTTCTCTGTGCACTTACGTCGAACGTCCGGCAGATTCTTGTGATCCCACCGCCAGCCACATCCCGGCGATGCTGCGCGAAGCCGAAAATAATGCGAGCCCTGACGACCAGATACGCCGCATTGGCAGCCATGGCGACCGCAGTACGTACGGACCGAATGAACCGTGTGAACTGCTCTCGAGTCTTGATAGTCGGTACCGCCGCCGCCGACGATTGCGCATCGTCCGGTACCCGCGTTCCCGCCACCCGACCGTGTATCGTGATAACGACCGCCTCTGCCGTTGTGATAAACGGGTCCGTGCGCCAGTGTGACCGCAACAAGGGAAAAACGTGATCACTCCACCGCGCCTCGTTGCTGCCCTGCTACGTACAGCTGTCCCATTCGCGATAGTAGTCTGCAGCCGTCCGCTATTGATATTTGATAGCAGAAAAAAATTTTCGTCCTCCGCCACACGTCTGAGTCCGCTCAACCTTGATTCCGAATTTTCCCAAGTCTGCTACGTTCGACAAAATACCGTAAGTATGGAATATTTTATTTTTACTAGAAATCACCAAATCCGTTCAGTAATAATAATATTATCTCCCAGTCCATCGACGGATACCGACGCGGTGTCATCGGTCCGACCGCCCATAAGACGGTTTTGTTCGATCAGCTTATTAAGAATTTCTGTGCTTTATTTCCTAGTTGCATAACGCGCCCCCATTCCGCAATCTATTCATTTCTAAATACTATACAGCACATTTTATCTGATTTTAATTATTGTATAGATATAATCATAATCAACAGACAACCATGTCAATGTCAAAGTACAGTTTTAAGCATTTGTATAGTACTGGAACGTTCTGACATTTTTAATTGTTTTATACTGCAAACAGATCCATTTTGTTCCCTACTTTAATGTATTTAAATGTCAAAGATATTATTGTTACTTTAAATCTGGCGTTTTAAAAGTAAAATATAGATTTTCATATTGATATCTTAATTTATAAACATTTTTTATTTTTTTAGAATATGGGTGGTGATTTGGGTAACTTGAAATCAAATATTCGTGGTATAATTACCACCAAATTGTCTCCATTCGAACAGAAAGCATTCCATGGAATCATATCCCATGGAGTACCCAATGCTGTCAAACGGATACTTTCCAATTTACCATTCATGGTTCCACCAATGATTGTTGGCTATCTTGCTTATGATTGGGCTGTTACTGCTCATCATCACAGTTTGAGGAAAAACCCTGCTGATTTTGCCAACGATCAATAGTTTTTTTTTTTTTTAATTCTATTGTTTATGTTCAAATAAATTGTAGATAATAGAATTTTGTTTGTCAAACATCATTTTTTGTGAAGCAACTAATAGTAATAAAATGTTTTGATTAGTTGTAATCTTGAATTTAGTAAAAATACCTTCTTGAATTACAAATAAATAATATACACGTTGTAAATTGCACAAAATTAAATAGTTCTTTGGTGTGACAAAAATGTATGTACATTCTAAATATAGTACTAAAACAATGTTAAAATTATTTTTTCAAATAATATATCTAATATGTGATCTTCTAGACATATGAGGTATAGGTAGATGTTACCTAACATCAATATTGACTGTCGTGGTAGAATATCAATTATATGACCTTCCTAATACCTTGTTGTAAAAATATTGATTGAAGGTCTTAAAAAATTCTTCAATTATTCTACCTTTATTTTAATGATAAAAACACCACCATTCTTCTTAAAACTATCTAGTAAGTGAAAGAAGTTGAGGTAGAACTATAAGTAGAGGAGAAGCTCCATTTTTAAACTATAATAGTTAATAGTAATAGTTATAACTAATTAATCCTTATACAGTAATCCCTCGTTATCCGCGGAGGTTAGGTTCCAGCAAAGTTGCGCGGATAACGAGACCATAAAGCAATGTAAAACGGGAAGTTAGGTTTTATTTACATACAATTTTTAATTTTTATTATTTTGTACATATTTTGTATTTAATTTTAAAAATCACAAAAATGTTAATATGTTTTACAATTATTTGATTATTTATTTTTTAATATAATTTATTAATTCTTTATACATACATAATATATTAGGAAGGATGAAGGCATAAACATGACTTCAATGTCAGAATGTTGAAATTTTAATAAGGGAGGATGGCCCGGGGCATTGTCAATCAGCAATAAAGCTTTAAAAGGGAGATTTTTTAATCTTAGGTACATCTCCACTTGAGAAACAAAACAGTTTGTAAACCAATCACTAAAAATGTGTGCAGTGACCCAAGCTTTATTTGCTCTCCAAAACACTGACAAGTGATTCATGTCTTTAGATTTGAAGGCTCGTGGTTTAATCAACCAACAACTGAACAATTTTAAGATATAACAAATTAACCGTACACATTGGTATGTACTTTATGTAGCATATCTGTTATAACTTTATAAGTATGGGTATAATACAGATAAAATTTCATCGTACGTATTAATAAAATGTTATCGCCGACCAAACCGCGGATAACGAGGGATTACTGTATTAAACAGCCATAATTTTTTACTAAATAATATTATAAAATGGTGTTAACGCCATATGTACTATGCACAACAGCATATTGGACTGCAACTAAATACTCTATTTTTTAATATCTATTAAGTATAATCAAATTCTGATTATAATTTATAAAAATTATCATATATTTTTCAATATATTTATTTTTAGTTACATATAATATAATTTGCTTGAAAACAGGAGACATGGGCTGATGGACCTAGAAGAAAATGATTTTAGAAAATATGGTGATTTAGATTTATTCAGAAATTTGTTAGATTCTCTCAATGTTCATGGCAGTTAGGTTTTAAGTATATACTGCATTGGTTTATTTAATTTTTGTTGTATAGTGGTTTTATTGTTTTTTACCTTTTACAGTTTTATTCCTAGAAATTCATCATAACATAATTTAGTTTTAAATTGCATCTATCATTATACAAAACAATTGATCATTTGTAATTGAAAATAAGTGCAAACCTAGAAAATGTCTTAACTAATTTGACGTCACCATGTTGTACCTAACTGTAGACAACACAAAGAAAATGTTCACATTTAAAATTATTTACAGTTATAAACTGACACACAACTTTAATTATTCAAATAAAAAACTATTAATGAAGTTAATTTTAATTGCTTTATTAATATCTTGAAATTAATTGATGGTAGTATTATAATTAGGTAAATAGAAGGGCTCTTATATCTATTACTATAAGTACAGAACAACATATTATCAATAACATTCTAAAGTTCATATAAGCTCAGTTTGTAAAAAAGATAATTTTAAAACTAAAAATTTAATGTACCACAAACTGCATTTTTGGAAATATGTTATGTTTTGAGTGAGTGGAGAGTTGAAAAATATTTCGGAAAACAGCCCGCACTATAGTTGATGAATTGAACTTCAGTCGGCTACAATAATACATTTTAAAGTACTGAATATTACTTAACTCAAAAGATATTTTTCTAAAATGAGTAAAACACTTAACTAAGTACTGTAAATGCAGAACATATAAATGGGTCTTAGTTATTAAATTAAAATTTGCTTTGGTACACGTGTAAGATCTACAAATGTAATTGAAAAAAAAATATTTTCTTCATAATTTATAATTACATAGGTACCATGTATATTTTGTTATAAATCAATTGGTAAATATTTGGTATTTATCCATGTGAATTGTAATACTGAATTTTTATTATTTATTGGTTATCAGACATATTACATTTTAAGATGTAAACAGAAAAATTAATTGATTTTTTTTGTCAACACTGCCATTATGCATATAACAGTCAGGTAGGTAGTTACTTTTTTGTTACCTACCAATTACCATATTATGTTTTAAAATTAATCTTTTTTTTACATAATCATATTTTAAGTTTCTGAACAACAATATTAATAACTTGTTAGAAAATAATATTACATTTTTATTATAACAGGAAAAGTTGTATTAAATTACACATCTTAATCTAAAAATATCAAGTAAGTACCTATCTAAATAAATATCAGGTAGGTATAAACTTAAAAATTTGTTTATTCTGCAATAGTTAATTTAAAATGTATTACAAATTTAAATATGTATTTAATATCACTAATCAAGATAAAATAAACTGTTTATGAAATTACTGAAATGTATAAACTCACTATAGAAATACACTGAATTGGTTGAATATTATAAATTGTTGTTTCTGTTGCTATGGGTGAAAAAAATCAATAATAATGTGCCAGATACTAACATTTTGTTTTTGAACAAGTGAAGTTTAACAGTAATATTTTTATGTTAAACAATTTATTGGAAAACTTTCTGTTAGTTTAATAGTACCTATTTGATTTCTTAGGTATCTTTTATTTTAAAACATTTGGAGATATTTTTTTATTTTTATATCCATTAAATGACACAAGAACTGCAGAAAGAAACAATTTTGCATTCTAACAATGATTATTTGTATCCTGAGTAGGTGTATTTCTTTATATAACATTAATTAATTTGTATACTATTAGAATACTTATTATTTAGAGAAATTATTGGCCAGTACGTGATGGAATTGCCTATATTTGATAACAAAAAGGCTAACAGTACCCAGAACCAACAGCGCAAGAAGAAAGTTTTAAAACCAATACGTATTCACACATTATCGGCCACCAGAAGACGACAATGTAAGTTAACTGTAACAGATTTAAAAAAATTAATTTTATTTGGCTATGTTTTTACAGGCATGTCCAATTCACCTTACCAAACAACTTATACAAACCATACTGGAACTCATTCAAAAACATCAAACGTAAACAATCTACTCAATGATGACCATACTTTTCGGATTAAACAATTGGAAAACAAACTGGTCGAAGCTCACATGAAAATACGCGTGAGTTAATAATGTAAATGCAATTTTAATTTTAATAAACTTGCATTAAATATATTTAGGACATTATAACAGAAAATCGATTATTAAAGACATTAGAAAAGAGACATGAAAATGCATTATCTATGTATGAAGGTAAACAAGCTAAGTTACCGCAAGTGATTAAATCTTATGAAGACGACATTCGCATATTACAAAGTCGAATACGTCAAATGAAAATTTCATACAATGAAATGGAAAACAGATATAAATCACAGAGTACAGAATTTATAGTGTTACAAAAGCAATACAAACATTTATTGAATTTATCTAAGAATAAAGAGCTAAGTAAAAGAGAGAAGCTTTCTGATCAACTAGAAGAAGCACAACATACAATTAAACAACAAGACAATAAAATTCAGGTAAATTTTAATTTTGTACAACTTGAATGTATTTTAATACATTTTACATTTTAGAACTTGATGAAACAATTAGATCTTCAAAACAAAACACATAGACATCATATCAATTCAGGAAATATTAAAGTTAAAGAATTACAACTTGAAATAAAACGTTTGAATGATGCAAACCAAAATTTGGGACCACATTTGGGTAAATTAAATACTAAAAAATACAGTGCAAGGCAGATTTTTGCTAAAGGAATAACAGAAGATTCAATAAGCATAACACCTCGGTAAGTAAACTTGGTAACTTTTTTTTTAATCTTAACATATTTATAAATTTAATAGTGCAGTCAAACCTGTACCAACAATACATGAACAAGGTGATGGAATTGATGAATCTTTTAACAAAACTAATGAGTCAATATCTCTTAAACCAGAACCATTGCATAAAGAAAATGAAGATGATTATTCAATTAGGCAGATAAAAAGTAACACAAATAATATAATGTCTAATGCTCTGTCCAACAATAAACCATACTCATCAAATATGTCCAGTAGTACAACATGGTTGAATCGAGGTTTAGCCAAATTATCAAAAGTAAATATTTATAAAGTACTCTTACTTTAAATATTAAAACAATATTTTTTAAATTATAGGAAAACAAAACAGAGTTATCAAATATAATAGATAATGATTTTGAAAATCACAATGAAGATATATCTAGTAAACATTTCCCAATAACAGAAACATTGTCTATGTCAAGAACACAAAAAGACTTACTTTTAGCAAAATTAAACCAAGTAAGCGAAGATAAAGATGATTATGAAAACTATTACAAATCAAAATTATTAAACCAATCAGATGTTAAAAGATACTCATCATTTGATTCTAATGATGTAAGCGATGAATCGTCAACTAGTGATTGATTGTAAGATTAATAATACTTTGATTGTTTAACAATAAAATTTTTATTTTTTGTATTATATATTTTTATTATCTTTAACATTAGATTTTTTCAAAGTTTCTGCCAATAGTTTTGTAAATTGTCCTTCTATTTTTGTTATATCTCCAATACAATTCTGAAACTGACGGTAAAATATAATAGTATATAATTGCAATTTTGGGTAGTAAAAAGTATACATAACAATTTACCTCTTTTTCAGCAGTGTAAAGCCTTTCAGACATACTATTAAATACAGTTGTTGCTGCTACAGTAAATGACATTTGTACAGATGATTGCCCAAGCTGTAGGGCAGAATCCAAAGCACTTAGTGCATCCTATATGAGATAATAAATGTTAAGTTTAAAATATTAATAATGTTGGTGATCAGAGTCAGTGTCCATGGTGGGCGACCAGGTAGTATTATAATTAAAAAACTATTTTTTCCCAAAGAGTATGAAAAGAAATCGGAAAACGTTGTGTTAATGTAATATTCATATACAATATTTCACAAAATGTAGGTTTGTGGTTAATTCAATGGTACTATCATTTAAATTTAAAGTTATTCAATTACATATTGTATGGATTATTCTAAATCGATGAATATACAATAGATAATATAAACATAATATGATGATCAATATTGCCTTGTACCTAGCTTAACATAATATAGTGTTAGAGGATCATCTGATCAATTATTTTAACCAGTTACTATTTATAATTTAAAAATTATAATTCCATTTATATTGCTGCGAGTGATGACAGAAGTTTTTCAAAATTAAAATTAATAAATCATACCTGGATTTAATATTAAAAGTAAACAAAAATTTACATCTTAAGCAACTCTCTTTCAATCGGAAATTAAATAGCTCAGACAATCAATTTCATAGAAACTATAAAAAAATCATTCACATTAAAGGCCTTTTTCTTTTTTTAGAAAATAATATTCTTTAAAATACAAGTTATATTAATACCTAAATAAATGAATGGTAATAAGTTATTTGTACTTCATTTAAAATAATAACACTAATATTTATATGGCTATGAAGCAGTATGGGACATAATTGTTTACTCGACCGGGGTACCAATAACTCTGCCAGTACTCAATTAGTATATACTAACCAAATAATACGTTTTGGCGTTGGTGATGTCGTATCGAGATTCCATCAAAATATTGTCCAAGTCATTATCATCAGACCATTCTCCGTTTTCCATTATGTCCATAATCTTGTGCAACTCATCTCTAACACAACACACAAACACAGTGTTATCATTAAGGTATTTTACCTTTTTTATTAAAAAATTGGTAAATAAATAACAATCACTAACTTATATTTTTGCGATGCATCTGACAGTGCAACTAATGCTATTGTTATCATTTGACAAGAAGAGTTTACGGATAAAGTACACGTTTGTTGCAACAGGAACTTGTGTGTAAATTGTTCAGGTGCTTGTTTCAGTTCCACAACAATCGGCTGCTGAATGTCGTTATCAGGTTCATCATTCGCTGTTGTTCGACAATATGCTATTGCCACAGCCAATCGATGCCATCCAACCAGCCTCGCAAATCTATTCTGAAACAAAATGCACGTTAGCCACCGTATATTTGCAAATGAAAAACTCCGTCATAGAAAAAAAAAGGCGTAATATTTACCATCGCGATATCTAGGTATATTTAGGTATGGTTCTATTGGAAAAAAGTTATTATCACAGCATTGATACGTATTGACAAATAACTTCAACACGTCAGTTCAGTGTAAATAATTCATAATGCGCAGCCACATCGGGCTCATGATTGAACCGGAGAAATGAGAATCTACACGAGTAATATTATACGTACGCAGACGGCGAGCACGTCGTTTGGTCAAAAACTTGAAAAAATAATATCTTAAGCCGGTATGGCGGTGCCGAGTGATAATAACTGATAGCGGAAAATGTGATAAAAGTTCACACGTGTGCGAGACAGTGAAGTCGGTATCGCGATTCAAAATATCTTGCCGTAATCCTGAAGACGTGAAAGGTGGAAATTGTCGGCAAATAGAATTTTCCCATAAGAGCCCTTGACGGAGTCTCCTTCATTTATCGGTGGGAAAATGTCAAATAGGTATAACTGGTACAAGTGGGTAGTTTCTATTTATTATCATCGGCATCCGTTTCTGAGGATTTCCAGACGCGAGTGGGCTAACCATGTTTTGTCCACTCGAAGTCTCGGCCTAAAAAATTAATAAACGTCCGTGAAGCTTTTTTCGGCAGATAAATGCTAAAAATATTAATGATACGTCATTCGCGCAATACGAGTCACAACTAATAATAATATAATTAATGTTGCGCACTGAAACTGGCTCGGTTCTACAGTATTAATTAAAATGATTACAAGCAGTAAGCACATATTATATGATGCACTTGCGCTTGGTCAGGAATTGTTCACAGGGTGTACGGAAACATTTTAGTGCGGGTTTCTTGTCTCGCTACAACCCTGCAGTAAGATAAAATATATTACCTCCACGTAAAAACTTAGCTTATAATTATTATTTGTTGACATTTTTGCATTGACATCGAAAAGAAGAATACTACAGGTAAATTTAATATTATTGTTCAAAACTTTTATACTTGTTTATAGCTTAAAAACAATTATTAATTTACATGCAACTAATGTCACATAATTTATTTGTACATTACACTATTATTGATAACAGGTACCTACCTAAGATACGTTTTAACTTTAATTAATAGTCATAAAAAAAAAAATTTGTAAATAATTAATGAATCAAAAATTTAAAATACTTGCAGGGCACAATATTTTGCATGGTGTGCGGTTACCTATGAATTATGATTATATTATATGCAGTTGTGCACGCGCAGCAGTGTCTGTTAAGTGTTCGTTACGTATTGGAAATTTGCGCGCACGCAGCGTATAAACTTTGATAATTTGCAAACGCAGAATCATAGTGCAGGTAATTTATTGTAATCATAACCATGACTGTCTCGCGTTCGGTGCAAAATATCGACGTCGAGTTCCCATAATATACATATTACATAATAGATGCATTTGGTATAGATAGCAAATCGTATTGGTCCGGAAAATGATCGCAGAAATGTACGTACCCAGGGTTACGTCGTACCCTATTACCTATAATGCTCGTATTAGATATCAGAGGCTATGTGTGCTCGTCGTCTGGAAAACATTTAACGACGAGCTGGGGTGGTGGGACGGATTATAATTTATCAATTCTGGCTCAAGCGGTAGAAACTGTTCTTATGAGTTTTACTATAAAAACGCTTTCATAAGCAACATAAATAACCGATCACGTTTTCAAGCTCAACATGGAAACAGAGACGGCTTGAAAACAAAGATTATACATATTTCATTTATATCCGTGTGCCCTATACGTGCGTGCCTGTGGGCTATATTGCGTAATCAAGTTCTAGATTATAAATAATTTGTGTTCCAGCATAAATATCTAGAAGAAACTGACGACGTGTCGGTCCGCTCGTGATTAAAATACTCGACCATATTATATCGAACTCTTGAAATTGTTTTTTTTTTTTCAATTTTACTGCAACGATATTCTTATTGGAATGTGTAGGTACCGCGAAATATTAAAAGAGTGAAAACCCATAGTTTGCGAAAAAGACCGAAACAGCTGCAGCAAAAACCAATTAAATCCTGTTTAAATATTATAGCTATGAGAATATTATTTTCATTTGGTACCGAGTTCACATGTACCTATAATATTGACAAATCAAATCGCATTCAACCAGACGCTACAGAGATCTAAATCTAACAGTAATATCAATGTTATAACTTATTATTAGCGTATACTATTATACTGTATATAAGTATATAACCGTATATCGAACAATTTATCATTTCGTTTCGATCCAGCAGTGGTTTCGCTAAACCATAGTGGTGCGTCGTCTATGCATAGTTGCAGTTGTACTCGCGCGTGGCGAAAATGGTTTAGAAAAAAATGCTGGCGAGAATTTTTTTTACAACAACAACTCCACACAACCTTACATAGGTGTAGTCACTATTGCAGTGCAGCAAGTGTGGACGTATACGGAAACTGAACCGTAACACCGAAACAGACATCGTAAATGGGTAAAAAAGGTCAAATGTATAGTATATATGCACAATATATTTTGTATAAAATTACTAACAGTGTCGATGAACACTTAATGGATGACCTTTTAACCTGAATTTCCGCTAGTCCATGTTCTCGTATATACATTATTGTAGATGTTAGATATACGCCGCACACATTTGAAATTACGATGCCTATAAATCGCAAAACGTAGGTTTAAGTTAAATGGAGCATGGACAGTTTAAAAACGGCGTCAGTGGTGGATTTTAGGGGATCAGAAGAAGACCCCCCCTCTCCCTTATAGCTTAAAGACATCCGGTTAAGAAACTAGACTAGACCATTTTTAGTTGTGACTTAAAACTTATGAATAACTTCCGATTTATAGTGGGTTTTTAAAAAAATTCCTTGGATCAAGTATAAATCTGCTTTTCATGATAAAAAAAAAAAAACATTCAGAAAAAGAGTATTTTTATTATTTTTCAGAAGAAACAACAGTGATTTTACAATTATATGCATTGAAATTATAAACTAGAAATCGATGTATAATCAGAAGACGTAATATAGATTTATTTGCTATGCAACATTCTTGGCGTTTTTAATGCTATTTTTTTTTTTTATTTATTTAAATTTTTCTTTATATATTATATTATAAAAAGAAAAATATCTACTCCTTTAAGCCAGGCTTGTGACGGAGTAGAGAGTTGACATATGTAATATATACATTTAAAATGTAAATTAGTAAATTACAAGAATTGCCTAAAATTTAAATAAAGACACACTTTCTATAAAAAATAATAGATAAAAACAGAAAATCTAAAGCAATACAGGAATTTATTTTACAAAGAATGAAAATACAATATAAGTAAGCATAAATTCATACATATAAAATAAAATAGACGAGGAACAAACTAAAATCCAGTTCGGGATCTAAACCAGAATTGGAACTATGATTATAAATTATAATTAATACTTACGGCAAATAAGTATATAATCGCTTAACGATTTTTTTCATGTTATACAAATATTTTGAATTTATACTTATACTTAAAGTAATCCAATACTACTTTTCTAAACTACTTTTTTACTAATAAGTAATAACAATATAAGAGTTTTTTTTTCATAAATATGTATTAATTATGGTTTTGAAAAATGTTGGTCCTGCTCCCAAAACAAAATCCTAGATCCGCCACTGAACGAAGTGTACAAACTTTGTCGATTCCGTGGTAAGTACAACAGAAACGAAGAGCGTCGAATTATTGTTTTTGTCAGAAGACCAAAAATGCGAAAACGCCATTCGTCGGTCAGCTGATCGTCACAATATTATTCACAACCACCGCGAACCGTTGGTCGGTGCTAATTATAAAATTATACGCCATAGTTGTACGGAATGAGTAATATACTCTGCTCTCGTCTGTTGGCCGACGCCTTCGCTGCGCCGTGTCGCATTCGAATAATATTTTGACTGTTGGTAAACAACAATATATGTGGGCATGAGCGGATGTACTTCCACTAAAATACTATGTGTCTTAAATCTTTTGACGGACATTTTCGGGTTTTATTTCGAATATTTTTCTCGTCACTACAATCCAATATTCATGCATGTTTCACGTATAATAATAATAATAATTATAATAATTCAGTTGAAATATTTATGTTTACATTTCACACGTCGTGTTATCTAATGTAAACAGAAATAATATGTACTAATAGTGGTTGATAACCGTCGGCGAAGGATCGAGGTTACAAATCCACGCGTATAATATTGTTTTTCAACAGATTTTGATTTTCGGGCGCAAACACTCGCATTTGCGGCCACGGATTATATTGTTCACGACGTATAACTCGCAGTGTTTCAATACGATCCGAATAATTATTCGGCGAACAGTAATCTAGTTAATCTATAAATTAGAGTCATCAGTCACGTAATACGTGTGTACAGAACAGTCTGATAATGACATTTGTTCGTATCAATCATTCGAATAACAGTTATAAACAGTTATATTCGTTATACACATCAAATCATTTAAACATGGATTTACATATGATATCCCTATTTATCTGGCCCACATCGCAATGAATATGCATTAACTATTCAGTTTCGTGATACCCACGACCATATAATTACGTATCGCAGAGTGTTTAGTTCACGCGCACGTATCTACGCAGTACAGGAAACAAACAGCAGACTTTGGGCGTTGCGACTGATTTTTATAGTCGCAGGTTTATCGTTCCGTATAGTTTGCAGCCTCGTAGGTAATTATAAACAATTAAAATAAAAGTGTACAGTCGTTTAATAAAATGTAATACAATCAACACACACGCGTATATTATAGTAAAAGCAGGTATAATAAAATCGATGCGATCGGGACAGACGTAAAAAGTAATAAAAAATCAAAACACAACAATAATAATATTTAGTAAAAAAAAAATTTGGTTTTGGCACATAAACACGGCGAGCACGAGTATACGGTGCGTGTACACTACATAATATTAGGAAGTTGTGTACCCGCACGTTTAAATCTAATGTCGGGTGCGCACGATACAACATTGTGCGTTATTTATATATATATATCATGTTATTGAGGGGGGGAGGGGGTATAAAAATCTCTTATATTAAAAACAAAGTTCAAAGGGTAAAGGTTAATAAAAATAATAAAAAAATTAAAAAGAACAAGAAACAATGAGTGTAGGTACTATGGCGAGCGGTAATATGTTACCGTTCGACGCGGTCTCAGTCGTCGCTGCTTTCCTCGCGGGGATCTTCCTGCAGTCCCTCCAGCTGCAGCTGCTGTTCCTCGGGCAACCGCTGCATGAACGGGCCGAGGGCGCGCCGGAGCCGATTCACAGCGTTCGGGAGCGCCACGTTGATGAGCCCGGCCCTGTCCAGGCGCAGAATATCGTCGTCATCCAGATAATTCGGGGACTGCGGTCTCAGCGGGTGCAAGTCGTCGACGTTGCCCGATAGCTCTTGCTGTTCGAACGACACTATGCGTTCCCGGAGCCCATCGATCCCCTCCGATTGCCGACCGTCGCCAATGATCTGAAGCATTCGTCGCTGTTCCGTCCCGTCGTCGTCGTCGTCGTCATCGCCGTCGTCATCGCCGTCGTCATCGCCGCCGCTCGGATGCCAACGGTCGACCACCGTGACTTGTGAGTTACATAGAGGCAAGATGTCCTCGATGCGACCTTGTAACACTTGCGCCAACCGTCGGAACGGCTCGGGTGAATCGCGCTCGTTTTGAATGAACGTTTTCGTGACTTCTTGCATGTCTCGATCGTCGTCTATGAACGTGCCTCTCCGACCGAGCAGAAGCAATCCGTAGAGCCGGGAGTTTTCGTGACGCCGCGCTTCCAACGACTTTCGCAATTGCGCGATAGTCCTCCCATCGTAGTCGCTGTCGTCCATCGCTAGTATTCCTTCGTCGTCGTTGCACTGCACTTGCGCGTCGGCCACGGCCACCTTTACGGCTGTACGAGCGGCCGGAACCGGATGGCCGTCGTCGTCGCGGCGCGCGCATTTGGAGCACCGACGTGGCCTGTACCGCCGGCGCGGCCGCTGACGACCGGTGCCGCTGGAAGTGCGATGCCGTGGCGGCCGCGAGGACGATGTCGGCGGAGTCGCGCCACGGCCGTCGCCGCTTAAATCGCTCGCCGCCGCCGCCGCCACCGCCGCCGCCACCGCGCAATCCGCGGACAACGACGACGACGACGTGGTCGTGGCCGTGACCGTGTCGACAGCAATGGTGCCCTGACGCGGCTGCGGCGGTCGGTGATGCGGCCGGCACTGACGTTTTCGCGGTTGGACGACCGGTGCGCCGCCGGCCGCTTCCTCGCGGATCGCGGCCGATCGTACGGGCATCTGTCCCCGCGGCGGCCGCACGTCGTCCGACTCGGTGTCCTCTTCAATGGATGCCGACGACTGGGTGTTCGTCTCCGAGTTCCTTTGGTCATCGTCTTCCTCCTCCTCGTCGCAGCTGAAGAAGAAATTCACTTCCGAGTAGTCGGGCAACACGGGCGGCGGCGTCGTGATGGTAGAACCGGCCGCCGCAGTCATCTCCGGAGCGACGTGCGCCTCTGGCGGCGGCCGCATTACCAGGATTCCCTTGGGGGTCCCTGTCGGGCGCGCGGGCTGTTGCTGGGCGACGGCCGCGGGTCGCTCCTTCTGCGCCGCGGCGTCGCTGGCCACCTGCGTCACGTACCGCTGCTGCTCGAGCTTGCCGATCTGCCTGTTCCGGGCCCACAGCTCCGTGTTGACCAGCTGCTGGAGCGATCGTTCCAGGCGGCGGCACCGGGCTCGCAACCGAGACAACTCACTGCCGGCGCTGTCGTCATCCGGTGCCGGAAGACTGTCGTCGGGTTTGGGAGGCGGCGGCGGCGGCGTCGGTGAACGCGTCTCGAGCTGACTGGCCCCGGCTTCCGGCATCGAGTGTTCCGCCGACGCGCTCTCCGTCTGCACTATCGGCGCGTCCGTCCCCGAGTCCGAATCGTCGCTATCGTCGTCCTGCCGCCTCTCCTCTTCTTCTTCACGGTCGCCCTGCACGTATACGATAACATTGTTAAAGGTGCATGCCGCGAGCGCAACGATATAACATTTTTATCACTCGCACTTATAAATACCAGGAAGTAAAAACGTGTTCGAAGACGGCCGTCTTAACGATCGAGTAAACCGAAAAGTTTCGAAACCGTCTTCGACACGTTTTTAATCGCTGCTATAGCCGTAGTGTAATATTGTACCGTACCTGTCCGCTTGCGGCGTAGCTCTCGATGTGGTTCCGCAGACGTCGCCAGCGCCGCTTGTCGTCCGCCGACACGGCCACCGCTTTGGCCGACACCGTGGCCGCCAGAAGCGCCAGCAGCCGCCGGTTGACGGTCAGCAAATCGTGGATGGTGCGCACGGCGGCCGTGGCCGTCGCCGTGGCCGCCGCGGCCGTTTGAGCGTCGGCCTCGTCGTCGACACCGCTGCTGCTGCCACTAGTACACGTCTCGCTATCGCTACCGCTATCGTCCCGGTCCAGTTCGAGCTCGGCCGCGGCGGACAGCCTGTCCACCCGCCGCTCGGCGTTGTACACGCGTAGCCGCAGCTGAAAGTTGTCCGTGCGCAACTGTTCGAGCTCGTCGACGAGCAACGTGGTGGTGGTCGCCACGGTGTTGTTGTTGTGGACGTTCGTCGCGGACACGTTGTTGTTGTCGTAGCAATGCTCGTCGTCGCAGTCGTACAACCGGCGTCGCTGACGGTGCAGCGGCTGCAGCTGATGGGGTTCTTGTTGCAGTTGATTCGGTTGCTGTTGCAGTTGCAGCTGTAGCGGACGTCGCAATGCCGACGTAGGCGATCGCAGCTCGCCGACGACAGCGGTTCCCTGGGTCCGACGGCACTCCATCGCTAGTAGGCCGATGCACCCGTTGACGCAGTGACGGCGACTGGAGCAGTGCACAACAGCTGCGGCTGCACTATGAAAACCCGTCGACCGTAGTGTTACGGAGCGCAATAATCATCGCAGCGTCCAAACGGCGACCGAGCGCATTGTTATTATTATTATTATCCCTGCGAGCGAGCGCGTCAACGCGAGAACAAACACGTCGAAGCGATTATCACGTCGGCCACTGCAGACTCACGTCTCACGGCGGCGAATCGTCGGAACGGCGCGGCGCGCGGCTAACGTTCGCGTCGTCAGTGCTGCGCGTGAATACTGCGCGGAGAAGTAGGAGGCAGGAGCTGCGCCGATCAGTCCCGAAGTCTGGACGCGGCGCGCCCGTAATCGTTTATTTTTACGCGCGGGCGCAGCGCTCGCGGCCGTCTAAATGCGTACACGCGCACCGTGCCTACGCGCGCGCCCGCCGGTGGACTCTGGGCACGAGCCGGCCGATAAGGCGGCGTGTGACGTATTGTTCTCGGCTGCAAAAACACGATAACGATGTGCACTAGTTACACACTGCTATCGGTACGGTTTTAGCCGTCCGACGGAATCATTAACACATGGTCGGCCGTACGAAACGTGCTGTTCCCGCCGCGTAGTTATGTTAATATTACATTATTTGTAATGAATTGCGCGATAAAACGGACTAGACGGCGAACAAGCGCGTGCTCGCCGCGCGAATAAATCGATGGTGTATTATCGCCGCGACGGTATTGAACGATGTGTTACTGATATATTGGTGTGAGTTTTCCTACGGTAGTGGCGTGCGCCGTCGGCAGCATCATCAGATCCGCACGTGACCCTCTCGTACGGGCGGGCGGGTCGTGCATGTCGTAATAAGTAATAATTACAGTCGCGGCGCGCGCACTCTCCTCGTCGAGAACATTATCATTGTTGCGCGAGTCATGTTCCGCGCTTGCGCAGTACGACGAGTACGTGTGCGGGTGTGCGAGAGAGTGTGTGAGTGCGTGTGAGAGAGAGAGTGTGAGAGAGAGTGTGAGTATATCATGTGTTTGTGTGTGTGTGTGTACGAGTAACGAGTGCGTACATGTGTGAGTGGGTGAGAGAAAGAGAGAGAGAGGAAAAAAGTTGTTCCTGCGTCCTCCGCTCCCCGCCCCACGACCCTCTCGCCGTCACGTCCCTCATCTCGCCGTAGATCACGACAGCTGCTGCTACCGTTTTCGAACCGTGCTCAGTACGGACGCGAGGCATCGTAGAAAAAACAAAAAGCACCGCCGCGGCGGTATCGACGACAGCTGCGATCGTCTTGGCTTACCGCACCCGGAAAGTGTTCATGCTTTGACGCATGGTAGCAGTTTACAGCGTAGCCCGAGTACAACCCCTGTTGGCCGTTCAATTTTTTTCGTATAATAATTATTGCACAGAAAAGCTGTTCACCGCAAATACGTTCGCACGTCATCTTGTCGAACAATACTTGACGATTTTGTACACTTTGGGATCGTCTACCTCGGGCCTTAAACACTCTATATGGCTATACAAGCCATAAGGTCTTTATTAATAAGACGGGTTCGGGACTTCAAGCATTTGCTTATTTTTTGGTACATCATGAAATCGAGCAGAGTGCTACGGAAGCTCATGGCATGGTACAATGATCTCAAACATAACATTTGAAAGTGCTCTTTTTAGCTATTTCAATACTTTTTTAAACAAATGGCTTTTTCTAGTTTTTCTGATCATATTTGCTTTTTTGCTTGATTCTACTTAATTATGACACAGACCACTGACGAAAATCTAGAATTTTTAGTTACTTTCAATTTATTTTCATTTTTTCCCCTAGACCTCCTTTATTTTTATTTTAACCTTCTGGTCTACGATTTAAATTATTTGCCAACACCGAATGGAAGTTAAAATGTTCTCAAAAATGCCAAACATTTTCATACATTTGGAATTTTAAAATTTTTTAAGGCTTATTTGAGTGCTTATAATGAAGTATTTAAGCGTTTATCTTGATGATTATAAGTGCTATAAGTCCCGAACCTTATTTATAAGTAATAACATTAATTTTAACAAGATACATATTGTTTTTTTGCTATTAAAATAACATTACGTGACCATTATTGTTATTATTAGGTATTATCTGTAGCATTCGACAATACGACGTTATACATTACGACGTATCATAAATACGATAAAAATCCTAATCTCCTGAAAATATATGTAAACGTAAGTGGCATAAATACATAACGATTATATAATACAAATATGATGATATACATTTACGTCAATGTCGATTTATTAGTACACTGAACCTGAAAAATAATTTATAAAATAATAATACTTAAAGCATGCGAAAATCAATTATGCTTTCCAAAGCTCGTTTGAAATTAAACCAAAAACGCGTTTGCGTTGCAGACAGGTATATACCGAAATGTGCACCGATTCCTCGTTTACTGTTGTTAACAATTATATAAACTGTAAGATACAACAAATAGTTTTGAAATACAATTAACACGAGTGGAAATTAATCAGACGAGTCGATACACATGCTAAGAAAATCGTAATAACTAACAAGGCTGGGTAAGTTAATGATAATTTAATATAGTAAGAGTATATAGTAAGTATAATATAATAAGACAATAAAATTGTCAACAACATTATATCAAATCATAACTCATAAATCATAATAATGTTATATCAGACGCCAATTATAAGATATTTTTAACTTTAAACAAGTCACAATTTATTGTATTTTTCGACAAGAGCGAACGAAATCGATTGAAATGTAATAAAATAAATTAATTTAACTTTTTAAGATTAAAATGTAATTCGTTAACTTCACGTTCATTAAAATGCAACTAATTTAAAGTTAAATTTATGGAAATCCAAAAGTAAATATAATTAGTTAGGTAAGAAAGTTAATAATTAATTAAAATTAACTTTTCAACTTATTAGTGCCCACCCATGGGCCATGATAATTGTTTATATTAACCACGGGGAATACTTTCTGAAGCTGCAGTGTTAGTTCACACCGAGAAGCGTTTTAAGCCGTGAAAAACGGCGGTAATAATCGGTTAACGTTTATTGGTATATTATTATGAGAACATGTGTTTACATAATATAATTCTAAGTCATATCGCTAATGCCGCTCATCGCCGATCATTGTACGACAAAGTATGCATACTACATAATATTGTTATTGTTCGCAATAATAATAATATATTCATTAATAACGCACCGTCTCGCCGTATATTGTATAGTATCACACGGCGAGAAACCATGTTTACGTTTATTATTAATTCATTATTATTATATTCGTCGTGCGGCTACGAACTTGAACAGCACAATGTCGTGACAGCGGCCAATCCGATTAAACTTGACAATATTCGCCTAACTCGTTAACCGCAATGCCTTGCCAGAGGTTCAAGAACGAATCGTGAAATTATCCGTAACCGTGTTAGTGGTGTTACGCAATACACTCGACCTAAACGCGCGTGGAATAATACGTAAACGTGTACGTTGTTTCTGTTTTCATTGTTGCTGCAGCGTTGCATTCCGGACCAAGCTTATTATAATTAGACCACGGAATTAAATGCAATTGTATATTTTTTCCTATTCATAATTTTGCATTTTTGTCTGTAATCATATTGTAGGTAATGATTTTGACTAGTGCCTAATGCTTTTTTATATTATCACTGCATATATTTAATGATGATTGTATATTCGAACAGTTTTCGAGGAAATTCAAAACTCAATGCATTTTGAAGCGAAAATTAAAAAAATAATGCTTCACCGAGAAGAAAATTCAAACATTACGATTATTTATTACATATAATTTTTTTTTCTATCAAGGAGTTATCTAATTATAGGTTGTTTAAATTTTTTTAGATTATTTAAATACCTTATAAATTTAAGAACTTATAATAACAATTATCAAATGAGAATTTCGCATTTAATTTTACCATTTAACTTATCTTCAGAAAAAATGTGTTGCATATTTGTTGCATATTTTCACGATTTTGGCTGCATATCATATAGCTCATTTCGATACATTTTAGTGCAAAAGAATTCATAGCTCATGATTTCATTTATAGTATTATTACAGAGCTAATGTCTACATTCATCTTTCAGACCGTTTTTGGAAAGCCTAAATAACAGCAAGAGCAAAATCGAAATTTGTTTTATGACCTGAAGAACCCAATTTTAATGCGGTTACACATTTCGACTGTTTTCACCGATTCGTGCGTGCTTTTATAATGTTTTAGTGGTGCATACTTCGAGTGGTTTTTTCCTTCGCATCGTCCATTGGTATGTTATAAGAATTTACAAATAATTTTAAAACTTTCATTTGCCAACAATGGCCAGGGCCGTCCTTAGGGGGGGGGCGAGCAGGGCCCAGGCCCTGGGCCTCGCGCTTTTTGCTTAAATTTGGGGCCTCGCGTTTGAAAAAAGTAGTAAAATGGGTTTTAATTTCTGATGTGTTGAGTTCTGATAGTGTCTGAGATACCTACCAAATTTTTTGTGTGATAAGAATTATTAATGTCATTATAATATGTTTATATATAGATGATTTAATATCTAAAAGGTGTTTAAAGTATTTTCGCCCCGGGCCTCGCAAATCCTAAGGACGGCCCTGACAATGGCTATAGCAATATAACAATAAAATATTTCACAACTTATGTATTTATATTTCAACTATATTGTAACTTGGAGATTTTATTTTATTTTTGCCAAAACAAGAACAATACTCACAGACACTCATTTAAATAATAATCGGTACAATGTGCATTCGATAAAAATATACAAACAGGTTCAAGTTGATTACGTTTAAAATTATTTTGATACAACGAATACGAGTATATAAATGAATAATGAAAATTAATTATAAATTGAATTCGATGGCTGTTCCAATAATTGTATTATTAACGTTTTCAATTAACTTATTTACCTACTCGACAAAATAAAAAGTTTACATTTGTTTTCAGAACATATTTTGACTTAATCGATTTGACTAAACTATGTTTGTATCTTGTACCGTTAAGTGCGGCTTTCGGAGCACAAACATCCACCTCTTAATTATAGCATAACGATGCAATAGCATAACAATTTAGTACCACGCTTTTATGGCTTCGTATAGTATAGGTAGTAAAAAAATGACCGGACACCGGAGGATCCCACAGGAATTGGACGATAAATTGTCACATTTTAATGGCCATTCTGAACGACGAAGGTCGGTTTATATTATACCTTTAAGTGTTATGGATAATATAATGTTAGGCGGTGTAAATTACATGAGTATACAATACACATTATAATCTATATAGTCTGGATAAGTGCTCATAAAAAATTGTTTGTCGAGATTTTTGAGATATTTTAAATCTAGTTAAATTGATCTTGTGTTATAATTTCTAGTCGTAATAATCTGAACTATGAATTGTATTAAATCTATACAATTTACTGCTTAATAGCATATAATTGGTAACAGTTTGAAATCTCATTGGTAATTCAAATACATAATCTAAATAATATATGATAAATAGAGGTTTATATTTTAGATTCTGAGCTAAGCCAGAAAATCATAGTTGGTTTTACCATGATTGTGAAATACCATATAATACCGTTTTAAACCTTATACCGTACAATACCATATATTAAACTCAAAACCGTTAATTATCTTCTTATTTTGGTTTTCAACCCTAAGGTAAGTTTTACAGTTTCTCATAGTTTCTCCATTTATCTTTATAACCAGCAAGCCTCTTCAAATGTATGCAATTTGTTATATTGTCTTGTTAAATGATTCCATACCTTGGCAGCCACTCGTTAAGTACATTCGTGTACGAGGCTAATCTGGTGGCCTCATATATCTACTAAACTTCAACAACCATACCAGCTCCTCTCGGTGTTATTTTCAATTCTAAATAAAAAATTAATTTTACATAATAAATGTTCATTATTAAATATAAACAAAATAATAAATGTTCATTATTAAATATAAACAAATACCACGCCCAATACTCACTTACGCTTGCCCTGTCTGGAGTAAATGTTCAGCTATACACATCAGAAAAATTCAAATTTTCCAAAATAAAATACTAAAAATATTAACGAACACACCATGGTTCATATGAAACTAAAACCTACACAAAGACCTTCAAATTATAAATTACAAGATCATATAAGTAGCCTTGCTGTACATTTTCATAGTTTTTTTAATAAATCAACAAGTTCGGTCCACTTCAATGTACACATACGTCCACCACCCCAAAGACGTCTACAACGCGGTCGTCCTCATAATCTTCTCAGTTAACTACATCTGTACATTACTTTTGTGTTATGTATGATATTCTTCATCTAGTATTTTTATACTATTATTTTTTTATAATGTCGAACCAACCTTAAGTACGATCTCTATTGTTTATTGTTTATTATTATACAACTACTCGTATAGTCAGGGCCGCATTTAGGGGGGGGGGGGGGCACTGGCTACAACTGCCCCGGGCGCCAGTATGTTGGGGGCGCCAAAATTTTTGGTCAGAAATTTGTTCATTTGTAAAAATTAAAACTTTTACAATTGGAATTATTTTAATAACAGTATTACCTATATACGAGTATAATACATACTATTTATAATTTTAATTGTCGGTGTATTATGGTGTTTGAAGCTTAAACAACTAATGTAATATATATTATTTTAATATATTGTAATATATAATTTATAGCAATATATACTATCAGCGATCGAGAATTATAAATATCCCAAATTTGTTGTGATTATGTCAATAGACATGGGTTATTTATAATAATACAGCATATTATTTTGTTATCGAGCGCGGCGTGCCTTTTTCTTACAAAAATACAATTATTATTTATTACTTATTTGTCAACGAACTCAGCGTTTCTGGCCACAGACTACAGTGTTTAGTACTGGTAGTAGGTACTTATGAGTGATACCAATGTGACTACTATTTAATTTACTATTCGCCATTCGGTGCTGTTAAGTATTTATTTATTATTATATTTATTTTATACTACTTTAACTTATATAATGAATAAGGATAAGGGTGGCCCTATTTTTTTCTAAAACGTATTGGCCTGCCTTTATTTTATACTGTGCCAGCACAGCTAAAATGTAATAAATAAACTATAATAATAGTTTTTGAAAAATATTTTATAAATAATATATTGTTTTATTATTATTATTGTAGTTAATATTTCTTGATAGTTGTAAGATTATAATCAATGGATCAAAATTAAAAAATATATTTATCAGTCTTATTAGCTTCTTAAGATTGTGAGATAAATATAAATTATTAAAAATTTGTAAAAATCAATCTTACATTATTCATTACTCTTAATTTAAAACTTCAAATAATTTAATGATACAAATAACTGCATGCTAATAGCTTACATTGATTTTTTTTTTATAATATATTGCTTACAGCTTTATTTGTATAATCAAAAATTTGATTTGACTGAATGATAATAGTCATTATTACTCATTATAAATTGAGGTTCTTAAGTTAAATGTATGAATTATATTTATACACAATGACAGTATGATCAAGATTCAAAGTAAGAGTGTGTAGGCTGGTTGTGAGACTTCTACAAATAGGCTAAAATGTATAAAGAATATCGTGCGCCCTATCTTTTAAGACAGTAATACATTTCAATAGTTTTACTATCTTCTGATGTGGTAGACAAATTTGGACTGCTCAATAATTTGGCAGCCCTATTTTAAAACTGAATTGGCGCCCCTGATAAGCATGGTACATACATTCAAAAGAATCCAATGTATCTGCAGAAGGAGAGGGGATCTGCTATTATTCAACAATATTTTTAAAAAAAGTACTCATTCTTTTTTTTGCTCAACATCTTAAAGGTTAATGAAGATCTATTTCTCGTGGGTAGGCCCCTTAAGGGGGCGCCAATTTTCTTTTGCACCGGGGAACAAAATGTCTAAATGCGGCACTGCGTATAGTATCATGTTAACATATATATAAAAAAAAAATTTTCTGTTAATATCCATAAATGTAGATAGCCTACACAGACAAGAATGTCTTATTATTAGGGATGAGAAGTTATAGGAGCTAAAATAAACAAAATATGCATGCAAATATGCAAGGAAAAATTATGATATATGCATCAAAAATTTGAAAATATGCAAAAAATATATTATAATTTGCAATTTTTTATATAAATAAAAAACATGTTTACAATAAAATAATATAAATAATATTTTGTTTAAATTTGATTCTATTAAAATGTAAATAATTTTTAACTGAGTGATAAAAAATTAATACTAGGTATAAATATGAAATGATAAATGATTGGTTGGTGTATTGATTATATATTTATAGTCAGGTGATTTAATTTTTTTTTTTTTGTTTTTGTTTTATTTAACGCCAATTGGCAATTCAAGAGATTTACAATACAAGTTATATACATAAAAGATTTTAGTAACAATAGTGATAGAATAATCATATAGAAAAAACGAGGTGAAACATAGTAATTTACAATGCAAGCAACTAAATATTTAGTACAAATAATCACATAACATTATAATACAACTAAAAACTAACTAACTTAAGTAGTACAGTTAAAATATCATGGTTTATAAGTTATTGAGCAGACGAAGCATTCTGTGTAAAGGATGGTTATGAGAGTAGTTGAAACGGTGAGAAGGGACAAGGTAAAGAGAGTGATTTCTAGTGTAATGTACAGGGACGCGGAAAGAGATAGAGGAAAGAAGGTCAGGGGCATCAACAGTGCCATTAAGAAGAGAGGTGACAAAGGAAAGGTCAGCCTCTATACGGCGAGAAGAATTTAATCTAGAAAACTAAAAATACAATTTTAAGTCTTCTGGCAATTCGTCCATAGATGTGATTTCTCCAATTAAAATTTTTGATATATTTCGTAAAATACTGAATCCATTATTTTTTTCCAAAATATTATTTAGTTTTCGGTTTATTGCATCGCCTACTTCACCAACTACGTCATTTAATTTATTTTGAACCGATTTAACGATAGATATTAAATCAATTAATGAAATATGTACAAATATGCACAATAAAAACATGAATATGCAACTTTTAAGAAAACTACCAATATATGCAAAATGATTCAAAATTTAAACACCAAATTTCCAATCATTAGGTTATAGAACAGATTTTTAGCTCACCTAGCTACAAATAGAAGATACAGAAAAAATATGGAAATCCTATAACTTCTCATCCCTACTTATTATATACAAAATAAAAAAAAAAGGTTAGTCTCATACTGACTATCATATTTTTGATACAAGATATCTCTTTTAACATTTATCTTCCGCTCTATTATAATATACAAGTTCCTCTTAATGTCTTAAGACGTGTCCAATCATTTTCCACCTTCTATCTTTAATAATTATTGTATTGAGTTTCTTCCTGGATTAACTTACTGTGCCCAGTGTATACAATTTGTTGACCTTCATTTTGTCCAGCTCACTTTCGTCATTCTTCTACAGCGCCATATCTCAAAATATTCGGGAAACTTTTGTTCATTACCCAGGTCTTACATCCGTATATACGTATAATGCGATACTCCACCAATAAACTTTTATAATATACTACATAATATCGCATAGTATACCATAAAATACTTCTTAGGCCTAGAATGCTTGGATACGATAATCTGCATAGGTGTTTTGAAACTTTTCAGCTTCGTTTATCAGATACGAGCATAACAGTACACAATGTGTCTACATAATATGTATCAGAACCTATGATTTATCGTTACAATTAATTTAATTAATGTGTTCTGAATTATGCTGAAATAAAATTAAAAAACGGGTGAGACTCCGCGGTTGGATGAGATACAGGGATGGAGGTGCATGGTTTTGCTGTATTGATCTGAATTTGAAACCAATGAAACGTTGTTTGTCGACCTAACCGTTGCCATGGCTCCTGGAAAAACGATTCTGAGTGAAATAGGGCGAGTGGATCAGTTTTTATTTCTAAATATGGTTGATAATTTGATACACATATTATACTGAAATAAAAAAAGACATTAAGAAAATTATGAAATGTATATTAAATGCTCAGTAAATATTTCGAGTCGCTACGATTAATATTTTTAGAATAATAACCAAATAATTAATAATCAAAATTCGCTGAAATACCCATTATCGTCAAAAATTAATTTTCAAACACTCATATAATTTATTTGCGACTTTCCGTGAAAATTATATTTATATTGGCTTCAAAGAATATCTATATGTAATGATAAATCTTGTATCAATGAACCATAAACCTTTCAAAGTACTAACTAATAGTAAATTTCCCTTTAGAAAAATACCGGCTTTATATTTATCGGAGCGAGCCTTCTGGTAGAAATCATGAACACAGCCGCAAAAAAAAAACATCACGATACCGTAATCCAGGCATTCAGATTCTCGGTAAAACATTCCTCATTTATTGAACCATAGCTAGTGCGTAGTGCGCAACCACGGGCTTTTCCTCCACCCTAGCGCCCGAAGGGTTTACAAAATCAATACCACGTTCGAGCGAACACCCTTCAACGACTGCTCTACATCGGCATAGAGTTTTCTCGATTTCTCACGCATAATACCGACCAAAACTTGATGACGAAATCAGTACATTATATGATTTCGTATTCTTTTACACACTACGGTGGAGGTTCGTTCGAGATTTGAAAGACGTACGTCGGTGCGACTAGAAACCATTTCAACGGAGCTATTTTAACTCGGTACGCACGCACGACTGTTCTCCGTTCGAGGTAGGTGTGTATCTGTTTCATCAAAAGTCTATAGCGATCTATGGCCACGAACTGACCATGACGTGTTCCTCCGGAGTCCGGAATCGTGTTAATTGTCCTTTGATTTCGATGCGTGTAAATACACGTCTTGGGCTAAAATATGAACGTTTTCAACCCCAACGATATTGTTGCGCTATAGGGGCCAAGCGTATTTGTGTCATCGTGGTTAATATTTCAAAACCGTCAGTCTCGCAGCGTAATAAACTTAAAATAGAATCCGTCGGCATCGTTTTGACAGCACGAACCGCTGAGTTATATAATTTGACAAAACGTTAAATTACGTGATTATCGGTCGTCACCGCAACGCGAACTAAAAATTACTCTTTTCACACTCCCGATGTATATTTCCAAAATCGTAATCTAGTACAAATAAATAGGGACACGAGCCGACAAAATATTTTTTTATTTTTTTTTGTACCTATAGGTCACATATAATTTAATTACAAGTGATTTGATGCGTTCATTTAATATACGGTACGTCGCGTTTATAAGTAATTTTTTATAAAAAATTTTACATTTATCTAAAGATATCGTACTTTATTTTACTCTTTTATACTGCACGTTTTGTTTATTCTTTTAAGTACTTATAGTTATTTAAAACTTTTGCATGTTTATTGCAGTTTTGTGCAGTCATAAAATACTTTTATAGTGCATATAAATGATAGATATTAGACTTTTATCCCCGAAGACATTGCAAATTGTAACGGTTATACCTCACTTTAAGCTATTAAATATATATCACTGTAGTATTACTGTAATTTAAATTTAAATTATTTATCGTTGATTTATACGGTTATTATTTTTGCAATGATAATTATAAACACATAAAATAGGTACTGATTAGGTGAAAATATACAGTTAAAATGATATTTATTTGTACAATACGCTGGATTAATTAATTTATAATTATTATGTCGTCCGATTACTTGTTGTTACATAGTTTCCATTTCACAGTATTGGATATATAGTCTTGTGCTACGCTTTTAACTTCTTATCCTGTTGCACCTGCAAAAGTGTTATCGAATTTACATTTTGTTAAAAATAAAAAACATGTTTTTTCAATTTTGTTAGTTGCCCCTCCCCCTTCATGCAAAAATATCTACGAGCGTATATTAGTCATGAATTGAGTACTATAATACCTAAATGCGATGTTATTTTACAACAATCAACAAGTAATCAATATTGTATACCGGTTATGTTCATAAATTATAATATTTGGTTGAGCAATAAGAGTGCTTATAATAAACCAGAAAGTAAATTGGAAAACTACCAAAAATATCTAAATTGTAATATTAAAGCGGAGCTAGTAGTACATCATGCATACAATGAGGTATGCTTACCCTATATTGTTGTACCGTTGTTTATCATATTGCTGAGATTTTACTTATCTGAGTATTGTGTATGTTATCTTACAATTTGAGAACAATCTTGAAACAATATTATACTTTCATATGACACTTGTTTTTATTTAAACATATACTCGTATACCGAATGTCGATGGGTTCCGGGTTTAATTTTAAGTATTATAACAAATATTTTTTTAAATGGAAATATTTTTAATTCCAAGACTGGATCGAATCAATTTCTCGATCCAAGATCGATGAAAACGCCTACACTACAGATTGTGTTATAAAAATTTTATGTAATCTATAGATGAATATAATATTGGTTTATATTATTTTTTTTCAGTTACATCTATTGCTTGAAAACTCCACAAAACATCGTATTGTTATTGAATGAGAGTTAATATAGAGACTTAATCGCATAAAATATTGTTAATAGAACAATACTAAATTAGAATAATGATTCCCGTGAAAAGGAAATCACATTTAAGTGACCAAATATCGCTTCACGCCCAGGAAAAGCATTACAGATGTGGCGTATGCAATAAGCTGTTTGCTGAAGTGTCGAACTTGAAAAAACACGTTGCAATACACAAGTGCAAGGAAAATCTGTACAAGTGCGAGTACTGTGAGGCTAATTTCGCAAATAAGACCAATTTGAGACGTCACAAGCTAAACCATTCCGGTGAAAAACCCTACAAATGTGAAACGTGCGAAAAGTTGTTCGCCCAAAAATCAAATTTGAACAGACACCAAATGATTCATAGCAAAGCGGACTACCACAAGTGCGACGTTTGCCAAATGCCATTTTTGGACCGAACGAATCTGGCGTGTCACATGAGGACGCATACTGGAGAAAAGCCTTTTGAATGTGATATTTGCAAGACTGCGTTCTCTCAGAAGATAACGCTCAGGAAGCACATGTTAATACATACCGGGGCCAAACCGTACGTGTGCAGCGTGTGCGGGAAAGCGTTCACGAGGAGCTCGAGTTTAACCGACCATTTCAGAACTCATTCCGGAGAAAGCCCGTACGGCTGTGAGGTGTGCGACGTTTCGTTTACCCGGAGACAGTATTTGGTAAAGCACGCGAAAAAACATGCCGAAGAGAAAAAGAAAATATTAGGTATTGTTTGGGGACACGAGAAAATCCACACCAACCAGGACGTCTGCCACTGTAACGCTTGTAAAATTTCATTTTTTCACCAACTGAATTTGGTCATTAATACGAAAATGTACGCTCAGCCTGAACGTAAGTAGTAATCATGCGTAAAAATACGTTTACTGTCCCAATCGCAGGTCGCTCTCAACTTCCATCGTTCAATAGTAGAAGAGTAGAACAATCCCAAAAATAGATAATGCAGTCGATCGTAATAATTTTATGTTGTACCTGTACAATGCGTGCATGCATCGTTTATAGAATCCAGATCAGCGTTTCCCAACCTGGGGGGCGCGACCCCCTGGGGGGACGTGTAAACATTTCTGAGGAGGCGTAAGCAGTAGTTATAAAATACAGTTTTTATTTATTAAATTATTTTTATTTTAAAATGTAGGGAAAATATGAAAAATTAATAACGATCGGTTAATGAGTATTGATAAAGAGACATTAATATATTGGGTTTGTAATGCGCATATCTAAGGAGTTCAATCTATCTTCTTCATTAAAAACTATATACTGCTCATTGGTCCGTTCACTTTTAGTGTATTCATCGGTCCTATGGGACCCTTATACGGTATCTGACTCATGTCATAGAACGTGTTCAAAGACGGTTCTTATCTTGCGCAGCTTTTGTCTTAAAAATAAATCATCCTCCCCACGACTATTTCTTAGTTATGCAGAAACTCAGCCTCATTTCACTGGCTGACAGGCGAGTTAACGCTAACATAGAGTTTCTGAATAAACTGGTTGATGGTCGTACAGATGCTCCCTCACTTCTCTCGATAGTCAATTTTAAAGTTCCTTCCCGTACTACTAGATACCATGCTCCTTTCGTTGTTCCTGCGCACACTACCAATTATGGCAGAAATAATCCGTTAGACCGCATGATGCGGCTAGCCAATGAGAGCACCGTTCATCAAAACTGATACATTTATTATTATAAATTTTTATATTTATTTTATTATCATTATTATACTTATTATTCTGTAATTATTATCTTATATAAATTTAATTATGTCATTGTATTAATTATTTTAAATTATGTATTACTGTATTATGTTAAACTGTTGAATAGGGCCCAGCCCGTCAACTAATAAATAAATAAATAAAAAATAAAATAAAAAAAAATATAATCAATAAAGTATTGATAAACAAACATTGAGTCAAACATAAAAAATTGTCTAAAGAAAAGTGCTGCCAACCTACACATTAATAAATCGTAAATTTCATTATATTATATTACTTACTATTTAACTATGATTTATATTTTATAATTATTATCATCAATAAAATTGAATTCATCTCGGATATTTTATAATTTCTTTGTAAAGTACACAAAAAAGTGATGTATTTTTCATGTTATAGAAGGGGGGGCGCAAGAGTTCCGAAAATCTACAAAGGGGGCGTGGAATAAAAAAGGTTGGGAATCACTGATCTAGATTAATGCAATCGTCATAATACACTATTCGTAGTTAAATTGTTTTGATATTGATAGAATATTATTGATCATGGTATTAACATATTTATAAACCGGAATTTCGTTAACAATTGGACCAAAGTTCGTATTATATCATAAAACAATTCGATAGGCATTAGGTAATTAAGTTCTAAGAATTTTTTTTTGTGTCTGTGTTTGTTTACCATTTTCTACCTTTTAAGAGTTTCACACACAGTGGTGCTCAATCGTTTAAAAAATAATTAAACATTACAAGTAAGATGGATATGGTTAAGTAACTATGAATTATTACTGAGCAAGATAAAAAAGTAAAACAAAACCCGCTATAGGTCTAGAAACTGGATGGTTTTCAAAAAAGTATTTTAAGAATAAGGGCTTGAAAAACATATAATATATACATATAATGTAAGAACAATACATTCCTCGTCGGAATCTAAAATTAAAAGTGCTCATAGATCGCTTTAAGAATTTTTGTATAAAAACAGTCAAATTAACTAAATGTTTTGTGATAATATATTGTGTAAGTAGTATAATTGTTGTAATCATTTTATTATATTTATTATATGTTATACGTTGTGTTATTGTAAACATTTGTACAAAACTCTTCATTACCATGTAATAAATAATATGTAATATATTATTACATATTTATTATGTCATAAAATTCAACCGGGAATCTGGATAATATATTATTATAAAATTGATTCATCTCAATGTAAAAATTTATGATTTGTAAATATTCATAAAAAAAAATTAATGAGAAAGGTCGTACGGTCGGAACTAGGAATAAGAGTTAGTAAATTGCAATATCTTAAATCTTTTAGTATAAATTACCAAGTAACCACGATTGAAATTGTAAATCGTATAAGATGAAAATGAAAAAAATTTTTATTTTCATTTTCAGAAAAGTCAACCACATATAGTCTCTAATAATTTATTTTATAAATTTACTCAAATTTATTTCAATGTAACGCATATGTTTTTATTAAATCACCCTTGATAAAATTCAATTGATGGTCAAAAGAGAAATCGAATCGGCGTCGATGACGGATACCGTCGTCGCGTATACAACCCGTTATTATGATACAACATGCGCGAATAAAAGCTACTAAGAAGCGAGGACGACGACACAATGGAAGTAGAATCGTTAACGATATGTGTACAATTTGTACAGACAGACGATCTCACGGTCAGTTCAGCCTATAATATATTTCCGTACGTGTTTATAACGGCATTTTTCCTCTCGCGTGTAATTCTCGAGTTTTAACCTCGTATTCTGTTTCTCGCGGATGCAACTGTGCGCGCGAACCATATATTACTACTATGATATACGAGTTGCAACTTTACTGCATTTTCCACTGCACGACACGTTTCAAAAATCGTTTTCCAATACGGTTCAACTGCTTTTTCATCGGCCGGGCGTCATAGCCAACAACACAATTACGATCGCAACACCAACCGCCACCGATTTTCGAAGGACAACGTACCCATAAATATATATACATATTCATAAATTGTATGTTATTAACTGTTTTATTCGACTATCAATGATTCATACGGTAAACGAAATAAAAAATTACACGAATGATATCTAGAGAAAAATAAACTGTGACCGGTAATTGAAGCGTATATAAAACGAAATGCGGAAAAACATGCACGAATCGCTATGTACAGAAAAGGCACGTCGTCTTAAAAAAGTTCAGGAAAATCAAAAAAACTCTAATGTTTGAAAATAAATTGCCCTTTCTGCAATGAATACAATTTCTCACGGGTATCTGTGTAACATAACATGTGCCCCGCTTGCACAAAACCACGATGTATTTATCGGTATTAAATTCGAAAATGTCAAGAAGTTTCTTTTGTAAAATATTGAACATGTGCCCTTTTTGCATTTATTCCATATATTCGGACGTTCAAGAATAGATTAGTATGCTTTTTAGAAATATTTTCGATTTTGGAAATTTAAAAATCCTGTTCTATCTGGAAAAAAATAACAAAACTGATCAATTTCTAGTTAATATTTATTTTAGGCTGAAAATAAGAGTAAAAAACACTAGCTGTACCGCGCAGTCTTTTTTTAAACGAACGAGTATTTTGTATACTCGTACCTATATAAAAAAAAAAATACATGTATACATTTTCTAGTTTAACTCCCGACCTCACTCGGGAGATATTTTACGGTTATAGATCAGAGCAATTTATTACAATTTCGATGAAAAAAAAAAATTGTAAGTTGACAAAAGCGACAGTCGTATATTCTAACGATATTTATTTATTCTATAATAATTTACATGTAGGCACCTCAAACGATAGTTATCAAATAATAATAAATACTCATTATACATATATAGTAATAAGTAAATTCCTTCAAAATGTCAAATGAATCGGTATGGTAGTGTTAGCTATACATTGATCAGCCATCGATTGAGTGGTCTTCAAATTATCATATTATAAAATAGATAGAAGATTAGGTTATCGAGAGCTTGAGTTTTCAACGAATAACACAATTTTATACACATGGTTATTTTGCAGGTATTTTAATATTATACTGTCTGTTTTACTTTGAATAGGACGGCAGTATACTATAAATACATTATATATTTACATATGATCATGCTTTACGTCTTACGGATGAAACGAGAATGAAACATATACTCCGCTTACCGGATAACTAACGTTTATTGACAGCATTTTTAGAATCATACTACTAAGTCTTGATTCAACACAAAAACAAAAATAGAAACGTTTTACCGTAATCCTATGAAAATAAATATCAGAAACACACACTCCAGGATTGCAGGATATGATAAAATGCAATGTTGATGTGATGCGTGGACAAACTTACAGATATTTTGAAATACGAATAAAAGAACACAAAAATACAAATTTCAAACAAATAGAAGGATTCAACTTTAACGGGAGCAATAAAAATCGAAAAATGTCTAGAAAACGTTAAGAAGGGAAATTAATGTATAACTATAGGTAATGCACTAATACGTGGTAACCAATATTATCAGCCATATAAAAACAAAAACTCCAAAGACGAACAGAATGGTATTGAAGACAAAGTAACAATACACCCGACAATAACCACAACAAAAGAAAGTACAACATGCATAGGATGTAAAGGTTGACTAAACATATTTCCGGTAATCAAGAGAAGTCAGCCGCTGATGAGTCACAAACAATCTAAAGAGAGAAACATTCGCCCTCTATCAAACGATAACCAGGGCGGGGTCAATTTGTACGAATTCAGGTCGAGATCAATTATTATACTTAGTAATAACTAATATGCAAGTATGCAACCACTAATCAGTATGTCGTCATCGCACTACTGAAGAGTGGATGTTGGATAAGTCCGGAAAAAAAAGTATTAAAATCATTTCCGTTTGTAGAATTGCATAGTAAACAAACGAAAACAATTTTCAAATCGTACTGTGTGTTTGGGTACAACAACTGATGCTCTATACATCTTTGAGGTCCAAAACCGTCGACCCGTCGGTTGGGCACGTCAGAAAAATATTTTTGATTTTGTAGCCGAAAAAAAATGTACAAAATTGCTGTTTTCACATAAGTACCAAAGTATAGTATTATATAATTCGTGCTATTAACAGTACTAAAATATGATAAGTGCAATGAACTCAAAAACGAGTACCTAGCGGGCTACCTCGCATGGGAATCGCTGTTGGATAGCATTTGCAATTCAAAATGACATGTTTTTTACATTTTGTCGGTTATAATTTATACGGAATGAAAAATACACGAAAAAATCATTCGGAAGTTATGTGATACATGAAGATGTAAGTACTTTAAGTTTCTTTCTTACTCGATGGACTATTAGAATTGATATGATATACGTATAAGTTACCTACATTTTCGTGTCGAACATTACATTAAAAATATTCAAATACACCTATTATTGGCATTAATTCTCATTGATTATATTTAAAGTCATTAAAGTTGCCTACATAAAACTCCTTAACTTGTCACTGATGCGTTCTGTTTGAATAGAAATTAAAAATTTAAAATATCCAAGGAAATGAATTGAGAAATTTAACTATTATGGCAGATTTTAAATTTATTTAATTATCCGGTATACTTGAATTGGGTTCCAATTGATCCAAAATGTTATATAATGATAGGTGAGCACAAATTTAAATTTTAACAATTAATCTAAAAAAATAAAATGCAAGTCAAGTTTTGTTACTTCATTTTTAAATATTCATGTTTCAATGTGCAGTATTGAGGAACAGAAATGGGAAGTGAGATCATTCTCCCAGATAAAAGGGAATATATATATATATATCAGGTAGGATTCATTAATTGTGCAAGATTGGAATGGGCCAGACAAGTATGGTAGGTATACAGTGGAGTATTTAAAACAACTTTAATCGAAGAACTAGAGGGGAACAAATCTGAGAAAACAGAGGCGACAGAGAGGGATAGTTAGTGTCAAAGTGCAAATTAGAGAACTACCAAAGGCCTAACAACCCATCTATTGCGTAAAATAGAATAAGTTGAATAGATTTAGTTTTAACAGCAAAAATATTTCTGTATTTTATTGAATAGCTAGTAAAAGTATTGAAACATATTTGCAAATATAATAAGTTTATTACTCAATTTAGGCTTAATTTATGTCTATAAACAATGTCATTGTTTTATCGAATGAACTGCTGTAATTGAAAACATGCCTGTAAAAACAAGGTTGCATCCAAACATGCTGCGTACAGTTTTATTTTTATATTTGAATTTTCACTGCCCTAATGAAAAGCGGTCTTTCGAGTATGGATGTAAAAAATCAACATTGATTTTATCTCATTGTTTGAGAGTTAGTTTGCATAGATATTTCACCGATCAAAGTTGTAGCAGTATCAAATTAAAACATAACTACATTAACATGTAACGCACAACAACTTTCAGTTGGTTTGGCTATCAATTATTTATTGCTTAACATTCGATACGAATATTGTTATTTTTTTATTGTTACAAAATATAATACAATAATTGCACGATTTACATCAACAGATAACAACAAAATAAGCTTCTCTAAATAACGATTAACAATTCCATAAAATTTTTGGTCAAGAAACTATTTAAAATTACAAAGCAACTTGATACACTATGACAGTATGACATAATATAGCACAAGGCTTTCGACTAAATTAATCAGAATGAATACCCTGTACGTTACAACATAGCATTATGTTTAAAATTAAATAATTTTTTCTAAATTAGAAAAAATAACAATAAATATAAAGCATAAAGCTTCATTCCCCTCCCATTGCAACAATAATGTTGGACAGGGCTGTTCTTGCATCACTCTCCTCAAACACTTCCAATACTTCCATAGCTTTTTGAGAATGCTCCTTTTGCAACTGTTTGGTATAAGCAATTCCAGGTCCTTTCATCACAATACCATGTATCTAACACAAAACACAACATTTAAATACTAAAATAGTACATAAACTTTTAATACAACTACTACTAAAAAGCTATTTGATCAGAGTTTAAAACAATTCAATGATTGAAATGTACTTTATTTGAGTGTTATTTTTATTGGGTCAAGTTTTCATTTGAGAGTATTATTATTTATAAGTAATAAATACAATTAAAAAGTTAACTTGTTACACTCAGTTTTTAAATTATGCTATCAATTGTGCTGGTTTTCTTTCAATGAACTCTTATACAATGAAACAATAATTTTGTTCAATATTTGAAAGTAAAATATTTATATATATATATATATGAGCATAAGTACACAGTTGATCATTAATTGGTAAGTTAAAGTCAATTTAAAAGAAATAATTAATTTTTTTATACTAAAATATATATGTAAAGTTTAACTCAATTTTTTACAATATGAAAAAATTGGAATAGATAATACAGAATTTTTTAAGTTAGTATGTTAATAAGACAATAATCAATTAAATACATAATAATAATTTATAGAAAATAAATTCAAATCTTACTTTAGCATAATCAACATCTTTAACAGAATTTACACCTTTGTCAATTTCTTCAAATAATGATGGGTCGTGTTCAAGATGGAACATAACTGGTGCAGAAGTTAAGTTGAAAGATATGCCCAATGAATATGGTGAACCAGACATAAATGGCTCTAAATCTAAGTATGCCTAATATACAAAAAAAAAAAGAATAATTAATAATTTTATAACTTATATGCATTAATTCAATTAAATTTCAGGCAATTGCATAACTAATTATAGTTTAAATTAATAATTGATATAAGCTGGAATCATAAAATTATTATAACAAAAGAATTATTTATTTCAATATATAAAATGTATTAAAAGAGCAGTTTCTTTACAAAAAAATCATACAGTAAACATACTTTATTTTTAAAATATACAACAGTATATCAATTTATGCCTAAATAAGAAACTTTTTTGTTGAAACTCTATTAACAACATTGTTTTTTTTTTTTTGAAGGTACATATTATTATAATTTAAACAAGATTTATATTATGTGATTAATCAGATACCTAGTAATTTGTACTTAATTATATTTAATGTAACAATAATGATACATAAACATAATTGTTTGGTTTTCCTTAACTTTCAGGTTATCAAAGATTAACAATATTTAAAATTGAATTAAATTTAGAAACTGTGCAGAACATAGTGATTTTATTCAATTTACCTGCCAAGCGAGTGAAAGATGTTTGCCAAATAAGAATCCTTGTTTCTGTAATTCTACTCCATGGCCAGCTAAAGCTAATGTGCCTTGACATGATTTTCCCAGTAGGCTGCCGGCCGACAGAACATTACGTTTAGTCCAGTCCTGAAGAGCTGGTGTCAAAGGCATACTGCCTAAAGAACCTGATGGTTCCAAAGGGTCGAGAGGTAATTTTGAATTAAAATGTCGATTAAGTGGTTCAAATGGTGATGGCAGAGGATTGTTTTGAGAATCTCTTCTGCCGACAAATTCAGCCTCAGACAGATCACGCAGAGCGCTACTGATTAACTGGACAAGCTAGATAAAAAAAAAACCCTCATTACTCGGTTATTTGAATTTAACAAGAAATAATATGACACAACAGGCACTTACATCTTGATTTCTTAGAGAAGCTAATTCTGCGCACGAGTTGCTCAGTAAATAATCACCACTGAGTAAAGCGATTTTATTGCCAAAAGCCATGTCATTGAGTATAACAGGTTCGGGATATAGCCCAGGGTAAATGTTGACTAGACCATTGTGTACTAGATGGCTGGTACGGATCATTTCGGTAACTTCTGCCAACGCTCTCTGACTGTGTAGAACACCAGCCGCCTTATCCTCTTCCATTTCGTCGACGTTCAGATGACCGGCTGCTTTAGAAATGAGCAGCACGATCAGGCCCCACGCCTGCATGTTATTCCTACCGTTGTACAACAGGCCCCTGGTGATGCAGAGAGAGAGAGATGAAAATTGTCCCAATCAACCGAACGGTCAACAAACTTACTTGGCGGTTTTCAGCAACGGATGATTGGAACCGACCAACTTGCGCAGGTGCAGCGCGACATTGGCAATCTCGTCGCTGAGCAGCCATCGCAGGCTGAGAAAGGACGTGGGATAGCCCACGATCTTCTCGGCTTCCGACACGGCACGGTTCCAGTCGGGCTTCTGCTGGCTGTTGTGGACCGCGGCCGCCGATGAGGCGTACGGTCGTCGATAGCTGACGACGGCCGACGCGACGGCGGCGTTCCTCGTCGACATGGTCCTGGGCCATAGCAGCCGGATCGTTGCTGGTGCAGTGTTCATGACGAACGGTGGTGTGGCATTGGACGCGGCGCGCTCACGACGAGCTCGCAGTTATGAAAGAGAAAAGGAGAAAGTGAACCGATTACGAGTGTACAACACCATGACCGGGTACGGTTTTGGCCTCAAGGCCGTCGTTCGGCAGCGGCAGCGGCAGAGACTATAACTGCGCCGTTACGGCGAACGGCCCTCGGTGACTTTTTTTTTTTTAAATATTTTTCAATTTATTCTTATTCAACAGCAACCGCGCCGCCAGTGACGAGCTTTACTCGTCATAGCTGTGCACTGTGTGGGTACTCACGTAGTCGTCACCTCGTCGCGCAATCCACTGCGTGTGTTTGTCCCTGTTCTAATGGTGTTGTCGTCGGCAAAAAACCCGCCGTTGAAGTTTAACTACACTCGCGTTCGAACGGGGCAAAGCAATCCGGTCTACGAGTCGTGCGCGAGACCGATGAATAAAACTTCGTGATAACCACCGTCGGTCGTCGCGATACCGTGTGCGCAAATCGTGCGAGTTATCAGCACTTACTATCAGCAGCGTTCGCCGTTTTTCTCGTGCGCAGTCGCCGCCGGGTAGATAAGAAGAACGACGGAAAAATCGTAAAACGATTTGTTGCTATCGCCTCGACGACGGGTACTCACCGCGCTAACTGTACGAAGAAAAAATATTCACTAGACCGTCTCGTTCCGAAAAAAAAAAAAAAGCTGTTTGTTCCCGCCACTCGATAGACTCTAGTGGTCCGCGTATGTAAAAACGGTAATCAAAGGCCGCTGTTTCTCGACTGCAACAGCTGGCGGTGCAGGTGACGTCGGTTGCAGCTCGCACATTTGTCCTGCCACGGTTGCGGCCAGTGGCGTAACAAGTCGTACGAGTACGGGGATCGATTTTTTTTTTGTCGTTCCTAAGGATGCGTGTACAGATTAATATTTGCCTCGAGCCTTTTGTGTACGCTGAATATTTGTTCTCGACAGTGTTTAAACTCGGCGATGGAATCTTTTGATACCTAAGTCATAACTCACAAGGGCAATAAGACCATAATGTAATACAAAAAAATGGTTTTATTATCAAGGAAGTAATCATTGTCAAAAGTTCAATACAATTCCTTTTTCTTTTAAAATCTATCGAGTACACATAGGAAGAAATAAAATCGCTGGTTGCGGCACGTCGAATGAGAATGGTTTTCTCCACGAGCCACAAATATCCTTGTCACTAATTATTTGAAAAATTAAACTTATGGTCGGTCAATATTTTAGGGAATAAAAACTGGACACTGATGAATGATAACTGCGATTTACCTGTTGTTCGGAGCTGAGCAGGTATCGAGTTCAAAAGGATGTTTTATTTTAAAATATGTTTTAATTAGTCGGATAAGCTTTATAGATATAGGTAGGCCACATTGATACTGCAGCGTGGACGCACGTTGACACCGAATAAACGGCACGTGGCGAACCTATCGAACATTCGGCAATGGAGACGCGTTTGGTTTTTTTTTCAGAAAAGTTTTTTATAAGATAAAAATCAAACACATTTTAAACGTTGAGAAATACGCGCGTGCTCCTTCCGTACAAGCGAATCGGCCGAGTAAATGCGAGCGCATACCTGTCGTTTTATTTTATTTTTTCCGTTCGTCTCTTATCTCGGTACTATGTACCTGATACTTCTAAAAATAACTCGGTCTACAATGACCAAACTGTTCTTGTTATTGCAGCGTTCTGCGATTGACACATACGGATGATGATCTCGTGCTGTATTGGTGAATAATATTACTGTAATTGTCACCTAATATACGACGACGGTTGCCCAATCGACATGACGATGACGTTCGGTTATTATTGTCACTATAATATTTTACAGTCCATTAGCATTTTCAAACGAGAACAATAACACAATTCTTACGTACACCATTTTGGCTACTTACCAAACTTTATTATTAAACTATTTTTGAAATCGTCATAAACCACCTGCTTTCATTTATAACACCTTTTCGATATAGGTAATGCATGTTAATGAAGCCCGCGAGTCAATACAATGAAAACTGTCTTCGGACGGAATCGCATAATAGGACTTAGTATAATCCGACTTGGACTACAGGTTCCCGGCTTATCCGGAATAATATCCATTGTAGCATTTGTGACGGGACTGTAGGTATCATATTTTCCATCGTAGATAGGCTTATCCAGATTATTCAGGGACCATTTTAGACAGATCGCGCTGTATTTCGATGTCGATGGAGGCGATTGGAAATGTTTTCAAATACGCGTAGTATCGCTTCCAGGAAGCGTTTTATGTTTTTTTTTTAAAAATGTTTCATGTAAACCTGTCTAAAACGGACCCTGGATAAGCCGAAAACCGGTCTGTAAGGGAAGGTATATCATCTATTTCCGACATATATTATATCATGAATATATTACACGACTGGATAAGCCGGAAACCTGTCTAAGACGGAATATTTAATAAGTACTACACGATTCCGTCGGTTTTTACTGTGACATAATATTATTTTACCCGAAGACTTACGGTCGTGATATTAATATAGGATATAGCAGGGGCTACTCTGATGCAATTGCGCAGCATTATCGCCATCAAACGACATTAATTACAAAACGTATTTATTTGACATTTATAATTACATGTTATTTCAAATGCAATTATAGGTGAAATATACATCTGTATTTTATTTGCACAAGCACCACGTACGGTTATTTAAACTTATCAATACAAGAGTAAATAAAAAATAAATAACAATCTCCACCACTACATATATGTAATACAGTATATATAATACTAGGAGACGTGTTACAACAACTTTAACACCCACACCTCTCCCGACTCCCACGGAAACGTCCTGGCACGGGATACGTTTTAAAGCGTGATCCTGCACGGACCATATAACAGGTAAGCTGCCTACATACAAATATCCGATTGTTTTATGTATAATATTATATAATTATATACGTCATGAGTTCCATAGATCCGCGTCGCTCACTCCACCACGTCATAATCCCGGTTTTTGAGCGTGCAACGCATTTTGTTCGGGAATTGATACTATATAGTATATATAATGTAATAATAATAATAATAATAATAATAATAAATAAAAATACGCAATGGCTTCCTCGTCTCCGCTCAGAACCCTAAACGTATATTGAGATAGACGTTGATTTGAGTATGTATTCTGAAATGAAAGTACACAATAATTAAATAGTATTTATTTTTTCAATTCTGGTTTCAGCTTCAACAAGAACCGCTTATTATTATGCTTACGCTTAAATAATCATTGTTGTCAATGTCGTCATAGTTAGCGTAATAGTATAGTTAGGTTTTCATGTATGAATATTATTATTGTAACTTCCGTTATACTTCTCGATTATTTACACACACCCTAAAGGTATATACAGAGTAACTTGATTAACCTCTCTAAATTAATGCGTCAGAGAGTTGAGACAAAATACATTTTCTTGTAATATACATCGACATGTTCATCACACGTTATTTTTACTCCGATGATATAAACTGCTTTGGAATATGAAATGAAGTAAAAACGTACAGGTACTCAAAACACTTATAAAGTACAGTCGATTCCGCTTAATAGAGACACCGGTTAATAGGGACAACCGCTTAATCGGGACAATTCTACAATTACGAAAACAAATGTATACTTGTAATGTAAAATTATGCCGCTTATATGGGCCGTGAATCCGGATAATTGGGACATTTTTATCGAGTATAATAGTAAATCTTTGGAAACATTGAGATTATTTTTTCTTCAACAAGGAAATGAGGGAAGCCCGATAAGTGCTTTGGATACTTGTTCAGACTACATTCGTCAACAAACAATAATAAGTAAAAAACAAAGTAATATTCATAATTTTTTTAAATAGGTAAGATAAAATAATAAAACAATAAAAAAAAAATATATATATATATATATATATGTACTTTTATAATTATTTAGGTTATAATACTAGGGCTTTCTTTTTGTATAATTAAATAATTTCTATAATTATTATTGTAATATGTATTTGTAATAATAAAAACATAAAAAATCAGTTTTTCAATAAATTTATGTTTTTTTTTTTTAATTTCGGATTATTGAGACAACCGCTTTATTGGGACAAAATAACACGCAACCGATGTGTCCCAATAAAGCGGAATCGACTGTATTACAATAATCAGTATAGTAAAAAATTCAATTTATCTCCAAAATATAGTGTAATACCAAAAGACTTTAAAATTCATTAAAATAATTTTCTCCTATTACAAATTAATCGTAAAACCAAAAGTTTAACGTTAGATTAATACCCTTTATTATACTCGTATACTGATAATGCACCAACCACTCGATGTATTGACAAATATGACTTCCAAAATAATAGATCTATATAAAGTCGACCTTCTACCTACCACAATTTTGAACTCTTACGTGTAAATTGTTTAAAAGTCCAATAACATATAATAATGCTGTAAAAACCTGTAACTACAAGTTATTTACATATGGCTAATGTATAGTCTGACAGAAAACCACAATCGGCGGCCATTGAGTTCCATAATGTATTCCCTCACCGCTAGATTTGAAATACTACGACTATTTTATGATTCGTTATGAGTGTTATGACTTATGGCGGACAAATTTAATTTACTTTTTAAATTGGAACCAAATTCACTTTGTTGTTTTCGCGATTAATAATTCATATTAAAATCACTGTAACACGTATTAAATAATTATATTATTCGTGACACGATTGGCACTGAAGATGACCGGTGGAATGTTTAAAAAATACTGAATAAAAAGGAAAGAAAATAGCGATATCGAAGGGGAAAGTGTTTTTTTAATCAAAGCCTTTAAAATAATAACAGTCGTTCAGTATGGGTATACGAAAAAAATTGCGAAAAGATGCGAATGATCGAGCACACGCGTAATATCGCCTCATACCGTGTTTGCGGATGGATAATATTACAAAATACCAACAACATGTTTTAAATTTATTCGCAATGGTGTAGACGGACTGTAAACTGTTCATAATGAACATACCGCGCAAATAAACATACCCTAAATACCAGTTATACCACTTTCTATCTTTATCTTCTTCCTGTATAGTCTAAAACAAGCCTGCAGACGCGTATTTAATTTCTTAGCTCCGTATGTACGTTTTGCGGTTACCGTTAGAAACTGCGATGATAGATGTTTATATACAAATATTTTACTGTTTATGGTGACGATGGGTAATTTTTAAAATTTTTTTTTTTTTCGATAAAATATAGTACTTTCTTGAATAGATCTCTAAACTTTAAGATCTCGATAGTTGGCAAGGAAACCACATACATTGGCGTTACACGATGTTTTTTTTTATTAATATACAATATATCCTCCGATTCTGAACGGTCAGAGTCCGAAAAAAGACACTGAAAGTAAAAAACCTACACTGGAGACCGCAACTCTCGAATACAACAATTAAATCGCTGAGAGTTGATTTCATGACACTCCCGTGGCAAATCGAAAACGGAGACCTACCCAAAATAGTAATACTAAGCCAACGCGTGAACGGTATCTTTTTTAAAACTACAATAGAATATTGTTGTGACGATCAGCCTCCTTGAACAGACTTGTGATTGTAAAAAATGTGTGTACACGCGGCCATGAGAAAATATAGTGGTTATATTATGTTGTTATAGCTGCAAAAACACATTATATATTTCTATTGATGATTATCGCGCCTTCAGCGTCTTCTCGAAGAAAGTTTAAGGACGTTTTCGTGTAATTTTTGTGAAATCAATAAAAATGAGATTGATAAACATCTCATTTTCGGTAAAATATGTCACAGGGAAAACAAAATAGACTTCGGATCGAGCGTAGCGTTGAAACAGGTATTAATATATGGTAATAATAATAATATATTAACAGGCGATTTTGCGTTGGGAATCTTTCTTATTCGTTAGACACATATCGTTTAATAATTGTCCGAACGATGGCGATACTGACCAATTCGATACTATATGTTGAATTATTATTTTCGGGTTCATATCCGCATTACAAAAATTTGAATATTAGCTGAATTCCGAACGTTTGGTAGTGAAAACTAATAATAGTCGCCTGTAGAAGGATTTATTTAGAAAACATTCATCGGAAGTCGGAACCATATAAAACTTGCTCGCAGACTTTCCCTTCGTACCTGTGGTATATACACTCGAACTCATATACGTATTATGTACACGTACACCTGCAGTAGACACATCTCTCCTTCGCGATTTTGATAACGTTTGTTAGACACACACTACACACGGACATATTATCGTCGTCGTTGGAGCTCGCACCTAACCAAAACTAGATGCATATCATGACAATATTACATATAGGGGCAATCTTATACATAGACCTACAGGCTACAGTGTCAACTCCTACACGACCTTTATAAAATTAAAAATTATATCGATTGTATCGAATTCTCGACAATAAATAAGCGATAATTATCGCACACTGCGCTATTCAGGATGTCCCACCGTGATTTACACAGAGCGATATCTGCTGTGTTAATAAAGATGATCAATATTTGTTTTTTTTATGAGCGAAAACAATTTTGTTGACAATAGTTAGGTAAGTAAAAGTGTATTATTATAGACGTTAAAAAATTAACTTTTTATTTTATAATATTTGTGAAATTCGAATTTATAGGACTTATTTCTCTAAAAATGTTGATGGTTCAACTTTAAATTTTAATTAACATTTTGATTTTAAATAATTTTTCTAGTTGACAAGAAAATATTCTACTATTTACACAATTATTTTTAATAATAATTACATTATCAGCATTTCCTTATCGGATAAATGACGAGTTGATAATAAATAATAATTTACATTATTTTTTTGTAAACTAAAAAAATATTAAAAATCAATAAGTTAATGAAAATTGAAAGTTATACCGTTTTAATGTTCAGAAAAAATAAGCGCACTTTGAATTTCACAAAAATTCTTTAATAATACACCAAATAGTTACCAAAATTGTCAACAAAATTGCCTTTACTCAAGGATGCTCATAAAAAAATAGAATTGTATCATGTATATTAACACGGGAGATATCGCTTTGTGTAAATCCCGGTGAGACACCCTGTTTATTACAGATAATTCAATTCAGACTCAATTAATAAAGCATAAAATGATTAAAATTACCGTTTTTCCTTATTGATATTATTGATGGAAAACCGACAATTATGTGTCTGCCTCAAAACAGAAAATAATTACAGTATGAAAATAGGCAGTAAAAAAGTATAATAATATCTATATTTGAATTCAGTCGTACATAATAAGTACTTGACATTTAACGGTTTCGCGGTACACGAACTTCTTTCGAGACATCGCAACAGTCCGCATTTTTTATTTGTCGGGTCGAAAAGGTTACTGCAGTGCGGGAGATAAGTTCATTTTTTCGGTTCGGTAAAAATATCATCGCGTATTTCAGAAGATTACAACGAATTCGTTTGTCGGATAAAAAGGTTATACGTACAGCGAGGGACAAGGAGTTAATTTGGCTCGAAACCGTAATGCGTGTGCATAGTGTATATTATCTTTAGCTCGTGATCTTTAAAACGTTCGAATTAGTTCGCGTGTACAGTACGTGCGATTACATCGTTATGAAAGCGTATAGCAATTATATTGTTGTGATTCGCATTGCGTTTGCTGGAGCGCGTTGAAAAAATAATAAAAACTAATAACGTAAAGTTGAAACGTTTTCGCATCCGACGCGCAGGATGTGTACGTATCGCATCACGGACGTGACCGCGGCCGCGTATAATATTTATATTATGCACACGCACTTTCGCTTTTAGGTTTTATTTTGAATATTACGTACGGTTGTTGATTACAATTATTATTTTTCTATTTTTTTTTCAAACCACTGCGCGACGCACTTTCCCTCCGGTCGCACATGAGTCGGTGATGACCGACGGCGCATTCGCGAATGGATTTAGATGTCGTGTTATCCACTGAACACGTAACATGCGTTGTTGCACTGTGTACTATAGAAAAGAAAAAATGAAAAAAATGGCCGTCTACGGTCGACACTCGAATCATCACGAGTCGGTTGAATTTTAAGTCGCAGAGGGAAATTTTTGTGCGCGGAGACGGTACATACGCGATGGCAGTACAACTCTGTTGTCTACAGTGAAAAGTTTATCGCTTAAAACGCGCGAAATTGTGGTTTTTTTTTAAAGTAAACGTTAGAAAAATATGTCGCTGGTCTAACGCTGACTTGTGACAAAAATAATAGATTTTCAAGAAAAATTCAATCTCTTTTCACGTATTACACGCAAATTCCTCAAGTGCAGTACACGAGCGATTAAAGACGCTATTTCACAGCGAAAAATATTGGCCGTCTGAATGAAGGACTACATCCCGAGTGGTTCTTGTTTACGGACGTGTCCTCTTAAAGCGAAGTATAATATAATATGTAATTACATTAACCATCGTTTTAGTTCTATGTATTATAACAGTGGAATAATGTGTAAAGGTATTATTGTTTGCCGTAGGGCCAGAGAGTACGGATTATTATGTAGAAATAATTTATGAGTTTGATACATAGCGTTTCAAAGAAATAATATCACTATGGATAAGATCGAAAACGTTCGTCAAAATTCAGTAAATGAACTCCAATACTTCCATTGTCGGTTTTAATTAATAAATTACCATTATTACCGCTGTATAATATGAAAGATAAATAATGGCTATACTGCACAGGTTACTTATATATGAATAAAAATAGTATAACAATAATATTATTATTAATAATTTATCGGAATCCTGCCGTCGCAGGTAATCAAAATAATGAAAACCCAAAGGTAGGTATTTAAATATAAATTCCTCATTTTTGCGTGAGATTATTTTTGGAATTTCGTTTTGATCGCACAGTTTAGTTACTACTGCACGCCTTGTATGAACATATCGAAATGATTAGCCAGTGTACAAGTTTTTACTAGGATCTATTTTTCAGCGTCACGCGTATTATAGTATTTCACTTTATTCCGACTAGGTAAATTTTCCAACAATTATAAATCACGAGAAAAGAAAAAAAAAAACGTAAACAAGTTAAAACTAATAGGCTGCAGGTTGTTTTTCTCGCACCATCTTGGACGAACGGTAGGCATTCTAAATATTTTTGGGGAACCACATTCCTCGATACTCTACGTAAAGGAAAGATTGTTCCTTGCGGGAGATACAATGGCCTTGGATGACTGAGGACGACCGGTCTGTAACCCACTTGACGAACCGAACTCGGCCTCATTTACACTAAACCACAAACATGACGGTCAAACCAAATGGATAATTTCGAATAATATTTCGTTGCGCTAGTGTGTTTTAAACCGTACATATTATGAAGTTCTGCAATGACGTTTTCGCCAATTCCATTATTTATTTACATCGAACTGAATCTAGTATGAACATGTGTTATTATTCCGCGTTCTTATACATGTATCTTATACATGTATTCAGTGGCGGCTTGAAGGGGGTATATTTGAATCACGTGATTCACAGAAATATTAATGGGTAGGTGGGTGTGTGTCCTATGGTTGAAAAAGGTAATTAGTAGAATTTTTAAAGATGGGTAATTAAATTATAAATATTGTAATGTTCAGCTGTATAATATTTTGTACACTCGGCGTAATGCGTAAATTGCACGACTTAAAGGTAAAGTAGGCCAGTAGCATCAGCTATTGTTCTGTGGTAGCATACAACCTTAGCGAGGTATAGAATTGAATGTAGGTAAATATTAATACATTTATTAATTCGAAGAAATTATCGATGAAAGATTACGTGTGTTATAATTGTAGATTATTACTAAAATAGTTGTTGCTAGGATGTTTTCTGATATCAGATATGGGTAATAATTGTTTAAAATAGGTAATATGTTGTATATTATATGGGTATTGGGGAATGTATAGTCTCTGAACACTTGTTATTTTCGGTGTTTCCGATATCTGGATATTTGGAGAAAAGTGAAATTATTTTAGGGTGGGTGGTGTAAAAATATTAGATGTGAGTCAAGAAAAAAAAAGTTCAAGCCGCCACTGCATGTATTGCACAGTAATTATTGTACATCGGAGTCAATCAGTTACTGTACGCCGGAGTAAAATATGGGGCCCAGTTAAACTCGTATACGATATTATGTGGGAAAAAACGAAGTGGTTTTTTTTTTTTTCGCTTAAATTTGTATAGAAATGGATAACTGTATATACGGTGTATAATGTAAGTCAACGGAGTGTGATGGCGATAAAAAGTGTAGTGACAATATGTGTAGAAAGTAGGCGAACTGCAGCGAACATTGTTGTAGGTCTTAAATAATATTATGGCTGTGTGCGAGCTTAATAAGTAATAACTGTACTCCTATTGTATGTATACCATACGAAAAAAAGTATTATTCAGGCCACGTGTTGAAAAAAAAAACCAGTGCATTGAAATTGTACTATGACCGAGTTCTATAAAATTTGTACGAAACGAGAAAAAATCTAACAAAAAAAAAAACTGACGGTAAATTTGCGGCGGTAATTTACAATGTTCGCGGCACGGTTGGATCTTCATCATAAGAAACGAACATTTTCGAATTTGAAATCGAACTCCATTAAACTTGCGTCACCGTAAACTGCCCACCGTGTAGCATAACAATACTCGTGCGGTGTTGTGCGTTAATTTCGTAAAATTGGTTTGAATAGTAAAGTTGTAAAAATGTTTACCCGCCAAAAAGTTTCATAACAAAAACATATACAATACACGTCATACGATTCGTATGTAAACCGAACGAAGTACGAAGTTATTGTAATGGCACGACTTCTATGACCGATACCGATTTCATTTCCAAGCTTTTTAACTTTAGAAACTTTAGAATAATAATTATTTTTTTCTCGAACGGAATTTGTTACAGTACCGTCGGTTTACTGTACGGAAACCCGTCGGATCGTATTTGAGACGGACGGTGTGTGAAAATTTTTTAGAAAAAATTCTACCCACTATGAGTATGACGACGTAACGGCTATTGATGTGCGAATTGCGTGTGGTGCCGTATGATCTATTACGCAAGAAAACAAAACGCTTCCGTTTTTACGCTGAGACGACGATTATTGTACAGCGCTGCATAACGAGTTCGGATAATTGCGAACAACACGTTGAGCAGCTGTTTTCGATGGCTATTATTTAATCTTAAATTGCAAAACCAATTGCGTCATAAGTACTGCCGTCATGTACATTTGTCAATAAATCGTCGAGACCGAAGTCGGAACACTCGCAGCTAAACAGTATACTCGGGCGGTCTTCGATAGTGAAATTTTATTATTCTAATGACTATGGACTATTCGGAGTGTATGACGTGTACGTTCACAGTACAGCGTGACTTTCGTAGCGTGTTAAAAATTCGACGGTATTATTGTTTTTTTTTTATTATTTTTCCTACGTAAACGTTTAAGTTCTTCGAGTTTTGTACGTGAATTGACACGACCATATTTCATCTCTATAAACGTACGATAAAAAATAAGGTTAACGCGCAACTTTTCGTAATTTCCTCACGGCACATTATGTTAAACGTACACGCATTAATTGCATTTTAACATTATATTGGGCTGTTGCACTCACGATTTGTATATACATATTACCTGTCGTGAATGTTCGGTGAAGACGAGTTTTCCGATAAAACGAGCGTCGTCCACCGACGGTTTAAATTTTAAATCTTTACATGAAATATTCAACGCTGAACAATAATCCGTCAAAAATTAGGAAAACGTTTTCGGGGAAAAATGAATGCGTACCTAACATCGCTCTGTATAACAGTGTTCAAATCGTTGTCAGGTGTACTGTACGAATAAATAATAACACATGGTAATCACTTTTACTTTAACGCTATTGGTATCTGACATCTTATATCAGACATAATGACTTAGGCACACCTCAAAACCTGATATTATTGTAACAGACATTACAACTATTCTTGTCGAACCGAATTGATCTCGAGTTCGTTCCGTCAAGTTCTAGCCAACTACGTTCTAGAAAGCAGAAATGAAATAAACAGCGATCATGACATTTTTTTTCCTACAAGCCCCGTTACGAACGAAATAATAACTGAAAAACCACTAACCATTGGTTTATTTACCGTGGTATTTTATTTATTGATGGTTGTCACTTTGGGATTCTCAACAGAGACCGTTACTTATCACCGTTCAGTTGTTCCAGTGGTTATTTAAAAAAAAAAAATTAAAACATGTGTCTCGGTATGTCAGTGTATTGCAATCGTGTTAGTCAATTAGTCAGCGTATTCGTATTTATGTCCTCGTTGTTACACTTTATACTGTAAATTATTTTATTCAACTTAAACTCGAGTAGAAACTTGAATTTCAAAACTATTATTTAAGCCTATAATATGACACGTTATATTTTTGAGTTTAGTCATAAATCATTCATGAATAAACAGCGTTTTTAAATGTATTTTTCTGTTTAGAGATGGCGTAAAATGAAAGAAATCAATATTTAAAGAAAGCTAAAATGTTTTCTGCTCAATAGGTTACTTTGATGGGTATTATTATGTTGTAGAGGGGTGTTTCGGTCATTTTAAATTTTGACGTGATGAATCATTACAATATTTATTCAATAAGGTAAACACAAAAATTATTTAATTCGTAATGAACATTTATCAATACGTAAACTAATAAACCATATTTAAAGTAAAAACAAGTACCTAATAATTTAACTTAAATAATATTACCTTCAGATGTAATTCAATCAAATAAACTTAAATAAATTATAATTTATAATGTGATAATTATTTGATGAAAACATGGGGTAAGTTAAGGAAGTAATATAATAGTACTAGCTGTAACCAATCCGAAAGAGAAAACATCTATCCTAAACGAGCGAGTTCTATAAATAAAGAATAAGTTATGAAATTACTGCATATGATATTTTTTGAATTTATAAACCGCCGACGCCAAATTTAAAATAAAAAACATTTTGCGGAATCTCGCAATTGAACGGCACTATACGTCAGTGTATGCCTAATTGGCGTCGTGTACTCGCATGTCTCATTCGACTAGATTACGTCTTAAGAGTTAGGCTTAGTTATTTATGGTCTGAAAATCGGACGAACAATAAATCAAACATCACGTATAATAATACCTTATTCGCGGTCCATAGCGACGATAATGTTGGATAAGGCTGTCCTGGCGTCGCTTTCTTCGAAGACGTTCAACACTTCCATAGCTTTTTGCGAGTGCTCTTTTTGCAATTGTTTTGTGCAGTCGATTCCTGGCCCTTTCATCACGATATCGTGCACCTGTACACATCGATGCAGTAAATCACATTAAAATAACACTGCAGCGAAAATCGAATGAGTAAACCATTCGTGTCGCTATTAATTATCACGTCATTGTGTCATTCGATATTGAATCGAAAATTTAGTTTTAATATACCTAATATACTCAGATTAACCGTAATAGTTTTATGCGTTATATTAACCAATCAACTCTTATGATATTGGTACATATTAAAAGCAATTTTGTTTCATCGATTCTCTATATCAATCCTATACCATTGTTTGTAAAAAAATTATATTGTTCGTAGTTCACGTACGATTGGTATTTATCCGATCTGTATTTGATTGCAAAAATTAACGGTTTGTGATTAATTCTAGTTTATTTGATATTTGATAACATTGTCTAAGTGAAAGTTACAGCGTTTTAATACTGTGTTTACAGGTATAGTGTTTCGAATAAACGCTATAGATAATACAAACTTGTCTACAATCTATTAAGTTGCCTATGTTTAACAATTACGGCGAGTGTTTTGTATTTTGAATACAACGAATTATTCAGTACTAGTTTCTTTCGAGTCTGTTAAAAAATGATTACTGAAACAGTTTAGTTCTTATCTCAAACTTGAACCTCTTTATACTGATTCTAATTCGATCAAAGAGCAACAATTAATTGTTTCCAAACGATAGAAACTGAAATATTTTCACTTTTAGTCCACATATTAGGTTCTATTACAACTACTATATTATTATAATGCACTTTCATTTCGAGATAATATTTGCATTTTTGCATGATTTCCTTTTGATTACAATTACATTTATGATAATATCAAAATCAATTGGTTTACTTTAACGTAGTCGACATCTTGAACAGAGTTTACGCCTTTGTCGATTTCTTCAAATAACGCCGGGTCGTGTTCGAGGTGAAACATAACCGGCGCTGAAGTCAAATTGAAAGAGATTCCCAGCGAGTACGGCGAACCGGGCAAAAAAGGTTCCAAATCCAAATACGCCTGTGCAGAAATCATAATTTACAATAGTTTATAATTATAACATAATATAATAAAATTAATATTAACGTAAATCAAAAAAACGTTCGACCAGAAGCGCATAGTGTTGATAACCGTTAAATCACAATATTCAAATTTTCGACTTAGGATGAAACTAGTGGCGCCGAACCACCAAAAAAATGTGCGACATCAATTTTCATAATTACACCTACCAAAAATTAAGCACCACCGGAAATCGGATTACATAGGTGTTATATGTACTAATCAAACAAGTTGATAATATACTGATTTTAGACGTAGTAATATCTTTTTAGATATAACATATTTATTCAATAAAAATGTATCTTATTTGTGGTAAGTTATTACTTCCTAGGTATGTACAATGTACATGCATCATATAAATACCCACCCGCTCTTTTAAAAAGGTTTGACTTCACTCACACCCTTATAGGGTATTCGGTGCCATTTGATGAAACTGTATTATTTATTTGGAAAATTAATTTTTTTTTTCGCGATTGGTAGAGGTTTTTGTGTATTAAAATGCACCATTTTTAAAATTGATGCCAAAAATAGAAACTAGAAACGATTTGACCGAAACAATATTACAACAAACACGCATTGGTAGATTCGTCGTGGTAATCACTTAGCGGGCGTGCCAACAGATATTGTCGTGTTGATTTCGTGTACAATAATTATCATTAGTCGTTTTATTTCGATATTACAATATTATTATTATTATTAGTATTTATTAAAGCCCATTCGGCTTGGTATCGTTTTGCCTTGCATAATATCGAGATTGTCGACGTGAGTGAGTTGCTGCTCTTGCTCTATAGTATATACGGTAACAACATTTCGATCAGATTTGAAATGTTTGAAGTGTTGGTTGAAAAACACTAAGATTAGGCAATAATAATATGGCAAACAATACCGGTAAACCGCAAATGTATGTCGAGCAAATAAACATAATCTCGTTTAATTTAGCTTGGAAGTACAAGATCGTAAACAAAAAATTGTTTCGAGCCGTGCAATCCGGTACCTACACCTGCGATTAAAGACTACGTTCCTGCAGTTGTCGTATGTCTACAACAATAGATTATACATTTTATTTTTCACTCGTCATTATTACGAATCGTTACGCACTTATACGCGTGTAAAAACATCCGAGTCACTGCTTATTGTGATAATTGTATAATGAATAATTAAATTGCGTCCGTTCCCGCTAAATTCTTTCGATTTGGTCACTGCCGAAATGAGTTCGCTAGGCGATTGCTTACCTGCCAGGCCAGCGACAGGTGTTTGCCGAACAGGAACCCTTGTTGCTGCAGCTGTTCGCCGTGGCCCGCCAGCAGGAGTGCGCCCTGGCACGACTTGCCCAGCAGGCTGCCGGCCGACAGCACGTTGCACCGGGTCCAGTCGCGCAGGGCTGGCGTCAGCGGCATGGTGCCCAGCGGGCCGGACGGCTGCAGCAGCGGGTTGAAGCGCAGCCGGGTGGAGCCGAGTTGACGGTCGAGTGGTTCGAACGGCGACGGCAGCGGGTTGTTTTGCGCGTCTCTGCGGCCCAGGAACTCCGCCTCGGTAAGGTCGCGTAGCGCGCTGCTGATCAGCTCCATGAGCTGCGGAAGAGATCGGAAAATAAAAGCATAAGATACGACGTGGTACCTTCTTGTGTTGTTATTTAGTATTGCCATCAAGAGTGTGCAAATGTTATATGATTTTTTTTCAACTTCGTTCGGATTGTGTATTTTCAAAGCATCGATAAAGTTTGAAATTATAACAAGTTCACAATCAAACGTTGTGTTCAGGGACGTACACAGGGGGGTGTTTTGGGTGTTCAAACACCCCCCGAAATATTTGGTTTTTGTATGGTTATTTATTTATTCAATTTTAATATTAATTTTTATATTATACTTTAATAGACAGATATAATATTACGTTGTGTTTGTGAAAAACCGACTAAAGCAAAATAAAATATAATATATACTAACAAATTTATAAATAAAATAAAATGATACCTACTGTGTATTGACGTGGGTATAAAAGAATTCTTAAATGTACACGGACATGGGAAATACCTAAGCTATACAGACGGGACAATTACTGCGAATTGGAGTGTTAAAATTAATGAATAATGACGTTTCTGTTATATTTTGTTATCGACATTATCCGATTATCGTTCATGTTTTTGTTTTGTATCTGAAACGAGGCACGAAAAGTGACAATATTATACTGTTTTATTTCTTAACTCTCAAGTTGGTGTATAATATTATACTAATATAAAGTATGGAATCGTAAAAAAAAGAAACACTACTTTCTTATTTCTCAACAAATAAAAAATCTCGAACTGAGAATAATGAGGTGCGTCTTAGTTTTTATTTTTTTGTTTATTAATATTTTAACTTGTTTTCTAATGTTGATTGTTGCGCTATTTGGGCACCAGCAGAAATAGAAATCGAATGTTTAACATTGTTAAATGTAAATAGAGACATAGAAGTTAATTGTGAAGATATTCTTAACATAATGGCTAAAACTTCACGAAAATTAGATTTAGTATTGTAATTTTTTTGTTTATATTATAAAAAAGTATTGTAAGTACTAAGTAATGAAAATTTTCTTAAAAAAATTTCGTATGTTTATTAAAAAAAAAGTTCTACTTTTCAGCAACTGATTTTCAAAAACACCCCCCGAAACTTTTTTCTGCGTGCGTCCCTGGTTGTGTTATTCTACATACTTTTTAACAATTATAATTATTTCAATTAGTCTTGTTCGAAGACATCTTTTGGATTTTTTCGAATTTGATCGAAAAAGTGCGTTACGTGGAAATGGGTTGCCGATTCAGAGTTGTCAGAAAACGGATGGGGTTAAAAAAAACCTTGAATCAACCGACCATTTATTTCGACGCACTATCGGGTAAAAGATTGAGATATATTTATAAGTAGTGCCCGGATTTCAATGTGAAGTGCAACTTTTTTCTGTTGATCTTAAACAATGCTTTCCAGGTTCATGATTCGTTTCACGTAACAAAGTATACTTCAAAGGTTACACTTTTACATTGCATTTTTCGTTAATTTTGTTTACTGTAATGTTTATTTATACATTATACACTATGTTATATATACAGCTTAAAAATTAAAATTTAACAAATTTGCCTAGTCTAAAAATTGTTTATTAATGTTTAGTTTATTATAGGCATCCATAGTCAGGTTTTTCAAATATCAGTTTTTTTCTCTTTTTATTGTAATCTATAAAATTATTAGTTTTTTAAATTGTAAATTAGGTACCTTCTACCTAATAAAAAAAAATTGTAGTATATGTTATTTTTTAATTGCATGGGGGGAGGGGTGATTCTTTATTAAAAAAGCAATTAAAATCGATTCACTTAATCTAATATAATAAAATGTTATAATAATAATAATAATAATAATAAAACTATTTTAATGTCATATTGTAATCTTAACAATATGGAGAGCAGTACTATCTTTGATTTGTATAATAGATTAAATTATAATAGTTATTAGTACTCATTAGTTATTACTCATGTCACCATAAATATAACGATTCTATTTTCGTTAATTCTTGCTGCGAGACGCAGAACAACGTTATCGGTTTTGACTTAGAATAATACTTCGTATCAACAAATATTATGATTCCTACATGATGATCTAACGTCTCTAAATAGTTCACTCAAATAAATATTATGCATCATGCTTTAAATCAAACACTTTGCGCCGGAAGGCCACTCACGTTTTGGTTCTTGAGCGCGGACAGTTCGTTGTACGAGTTGGCCAGCAGATAGTCGCCGCTGAGCAGCGCGATCTTGTTGCCGAAGCTCATGTCGTCGTGGACCACCGGTTCCGGGAACTGCCCCGGCCTTATGTTCATCAGACAGTTGTGCATCCGATGGCTGGTGCGGATCATCTCGGCGATCTCGGCCAGGGCCCTTTGGCTGCGCAGCACGCCGCACTTGTCCTCGTCCGCGGAGCAGTCCACGTCCAGATGGCCGGCCGCCTTGGACACGAGCAACACTATCAGGCCCCAGGCCTGCATGTTGTCCCGGCCGTTGTGCAGCATGCCCCTGCAACAGCAGCAGCGCGGGTGAGCAACGGACACTTGTTGATCGCGTACGTATTACAGGTCGACTAGATAGATACCGCGTGCGATTGCCGTTTGGGAACTTCAAACAAACATTTTATCGAGCAACGTGCGAAAGATTTGAAACTTGAAACTAACTTTTTAAAACGACAGATTTTAACTTGTACAATTTACATCCTGCAAGTCAAGGAGCATATTATATCAAAAAAATTAACTACCTAACATTTCGAGAAAGGGTGGTTGGAGTCCCCCTGGAACTCTTCCATAAATAGGTACGCCCCTGCGGTGCCGCGTTAAAATACTTATTAATGAGGTTCGGCTAAGCTGACGCGTCAAGTCCGCAAATGTCCTGTAAGCTCCTAATATAGTAATATATGGAAATACTGGGGGAAACACCACGGGTAAAATAATAGCATTTTTATAGCAAATATTAGATTATTTACCACTGAAGTGTTATTTTATTGAGAGATTCCGGTATACAAAACGTTTATAATTATTATATTTACACGGTTTAATCGCAAAATAATTAACGAAAATTAATACGCAAAACGATTTGTGTGTAATTATACCGTACAGCAATTACATAAATAGTAGAACAATTAGTATTAGACATTAGTATACGCGCATTTACATCGTTCTGCACTTCAGCTCCGCCGCTGGTTTAACCCATAATATTTGATACTATCACTACTATATTATCTCTATATAAGAGATCAATTACGTTGTTTATATCACGAATGTGTTTGGAAAAATGTTTGGGTGTTATAGAAGAGAATCCAAAGGTTGACCAGCAGCGATCGGAAGAGCTTCGGAAATAAAGGTCGATGATGGTGGTCTTATAAAACTACACTACGAAATTTGGTGCAAAACCGATAAAAACTTGATAACGATTTCCTGCCATCCGGGATGACAACCCTAACCGTTCGACCGGACCTACGACCAAGTTCATCCGCAGTTAAAGAGCCCCTGGTATTCATTAAAACTGTATGATGTTCCATTTAATCTCACTCTTTACTAAGTTACCTAAAATATTTCCGAAGTCACAATTTTGAAGTGGATGAAAAATAAATTGGAAAATCAATCATTAGCTACGCTATTGCGGTTTATCCATGCGACTATAAGCAAAATACGTGTCTGTTGACCACGTGTATATGTAACAATATATATAAC